>JAIEZT010001373.1:6448876-6851376 GCA_019594935.1 Periophthalmus modestus | reverse complement strand
GTTCCATGCCCGTGCCATCAGGGAAGAAGAAAATCCATTGATGGAATAACCTGGTCATTCAGTATATTCAGGTGTCAGCTGACCTCATTCTCTGAGCACAGACTGTTGCTGAACCTAGACCTGACTCGTACCTATAGGCTCGGACCTATTTGCTTAGTTAAATCCAGGTGACGACTGTTTTTTTGGCCAGGCAGTGCATACATTATTTCAAGTTATAAGCCATGATTACAACGTCCAATGGCGAGCCCAATGGCAGCACACAGACTGTCCTTTTCATGGCCGCCTTGTTCAAATACTGAAAAATACAACAAAAAACGAAAAGAAATATATGCATAGGTCCATTTAAAACATTAAAAACAGGAGCAGGAGTGAGTATAAATGTTTATCACCAGATTATTAAAATGCATTTGTGACATCCAGTTTTGAGATTTTTTCCATATGTTCCAAGCAAAAAACAAAATAATTTTTCTGTCATTTCAGTTCTAGTACAGCCAGTTTTTAAAATTATACAATCATGAAAGCTTGTATTATAAGTTCCCAACAAGCGAGTGAGATATGTAGGCAGTCTATCATCGTAGTCCCTTATAAATACACTTTATACAGTGATGTTCTCTTCTGACTTCACGATATACACCAAAATAATGAACGATGGGACCATGTGTCATGTGAAACTGAAAGGGCTTCATTTTAATTTCTCTGAGTTTTGAGTTAACGATAAAGATTGAAAGGTCCACTCACTAAATCATACCAACATTTAAGATATTTCTTCACAGTTTATTGAATAGGGCTGGTGGATCCATTTGGCGTTACCATTACCTGAAGCGCATTGAAACTAATCAAATAGCCGCTAAACAGCCCATCTACTGTACTGGAGGCACAGCTCTGAAACATGAGGCAGGCGTACTTTCCAACTACCCCTACTGTTAGGAATTTAATCTTCGGCTACATCAACCCGTAACCTGGTAAAGCGGTCCCTCATGCCACCAAATTATTAACGTTTCGACTCCCTTCCACGCAGGTAACGTCCGCGAATGGTCTCCTAATGCTATCGGCTGTCCCGTCCCACATTCCCCTGCTTTGTCATGAGTTCACCTTCCCTTTAAATGCATTTCTCCAGCGTAACCAGCACTTTATTGTGGTGTGTTATTTTGTCCAATCGGATTAAATCGACAGGCAACTAGGAACCCATCTGAACTCGATCCTTTCTTAGCGTTCTTCAACCAACCCCATTAACTGTCATCCCTGTCCGGACCTGTGCTTTGGTCCAAATGTGTAAGCCGATGCGTCGACAATAACCGCGGACGGGTGAATTGCGTAAGTCTTTAAAGAGTAAAACCGTATATTTGACGTCTCCCCTTCGAGGCTGCAGATCGAATCAGCTACAGCGCAGGCCCGGCTCTAATATGTTTAAACAGTGATGAGACGCAACTCTACACTGCGCGGAATGGGACCACGGCACTCTGTCTCGGAGTAAAGTGGCTCTCATCCGCGAAGTTACAGACACTGGAGTGAGTTTACCACCATTAGAGAGTTCTAATCAGGGCTTTGGAGACCCACCCATCCCCTTCTCACATCTCCTCCATGAAACGCTTCCCTCTTCCACGGAGAAGCAGGATTGTGGCTGCGTGAATCCCCGCGGTGAGGGGTTCGTCTTTGGGCTTGTTTCTCGGATCTTTCCCCCCCTTTTCTTGTCGTCTGCTGGGACTCTTCTCTTGATGCTAGCGAGCTCGGAAAGTAAGAGGACACCAATGCCCCGAGCAGCCTCTTATCAGATTTATTGAAACTACATGTCCCGTCCCGATTGCTCGTTCGTCAAGAGACCTAATTTACACCGGCCCTTAAGACTAATTGCAAATTTGCCAAAAAATGCTGATGTCGCTGGAACTGAGGAGGGTTTTCTCTTGCTCCTCCCACGGTGGTGTCCCTTGCCATGCATTCGCTAATGTGTTTCATCTGTAGAACATAAACTAAACAGTCTTTTTCCTGTGTGGGTATGAGAGAGCGCGGCTGCGAGAACGCTAACCTCTAATGGGGCTGTTAACAAACAAGAAAAAGTGACAAAAGCAAAACATTAGCCGAACCAGACCAACGCTCCCCCAACTTCCCCTTATCAAGATATTACGGTCAGAAACGCAACCCGCAGCCCAGAGACACATGGCAGCGCATATTTTAGGCTACCCAGAAACCACATGACAATTAGCAGCGCTGTTATCCCAGTCAACGTAGAAGCGTGCTGAAAGCTGAAAGGTCCAATATTACATGAACTTGACTCTTCTGAGCTCATAATCATAAATAATCATCATAAAATTAACATTAAACGAGAAGAGTGCAGAGTAAAAACTGGTTAGTAGAGGTTGGTTTAGTGAAGGCAACACAGTGGAGCACTTCCTGTATTACCACGTGACATCACAAGGTGGAACAAAGCGTTTTTTTTACAAACAAAATATATTTACAAAAAACTAAATAGATCTAATAAACCTTAATATGTGTAAATGAAACAAAACACGACTCCAGGTATGATTTTGATGAGAAAAACTAGATGTAATAATGGGGCCATCTAACCAATGACTACAAACCAAACAACGAAATGTATTTTAGAGTAACAAACACTGCGTAATAATTATGTAAAGTGCAGTAAAAAGGTGCAAGACCCTATCTCTCGAGCCCAATGGACCACTATGTGAACATTACAGCAATACCGTCATTTTAGGAACAGAGACGGGCCTCTGCTTGGACAATGTTTAAATCCAGGCTCAAAATGGTTCTTTTTAGCCGTGCATATGACTGAAAGTTTTTTATTCTGCACTCCTCTCTTTTAATGTTAATTTTACGACTATTATTCCGTTATTATATTGGAGGATGTGGTTATTGTTCAAGGTAGGGGCACATCGCCGAAGCAAATTCCCAGTCTCTGATTTTGATGGCTGTAAAAACACAAATACGCCACAGTTTTCCCTGCACGACTTGAAGCCTTATTTAGGACTACGAGACCCTCTTGAAACGCGCAATCCGTCTGACATCCTGCACTCGAATCTCGCCCCTGTTGTACCATAACACTTTGAACGCTTGTATAAATGTCTTCATCACAGAAAGGCGCATTCCTGAGGTCTCCACCAATAATATTTCAGACAGAGAAGCCTTGAAGAAGTGAAGGCTGTTGTTGAGGATCCTGGCTTCGCGCAGACTATAGATTACATTTCATTTCTACATCTTCCAACAAAAATGTTTATCTGTTTAAGAGAGTGCGAAGTATTTTAGACGCAATGGCAGCGCGGTACTGTAGACTTGAGTGTTCTTGGACAACTGAGCGCGGCGAGCATATGGAGGCTGATTTGAGGGATAATATGCAGCCACATGACTCAATCAGAAGATCTCCTCCCTTCATCAGCCGGCTCTGTGGCCGTCTTCACATGCAAGTATTTAACACTGACACATTCTTGTCAGGAGCGCTGCGTTTGGGAAGTCTTTGCATGTGTGCGCACTTGTGAAAGGAGGCTTACATTTTGATGAGCGGTTTCCAGTCATATTCTTTTCTTGTTCTCACCCCTTCCTGGATTTACTTGAAGCTTATTCTGAGAGACATTTCCCTTAAAAACTACACACTGGGACAGAAGAACGCATTTCCTTTTCCAATTACGATTTGATGAAGCAGTTTTGGCGTTTATTTTAGCAACAACACATGTAAAGAGAAAAAAAAAAAGCTGTTGAGGGGAAGTTTCAGGGTTCAAGCAATTATCTGATTACTAAAAACATTACATGTCAAAAAGAACAACATGTAATTGGCCCGATGTGTTAGCGCTGCACTGGGCCAGATGTACAAATGTGTGCAAGGCTGTCAATGTAATCGCTTACAGCTTGACCGCACAGTCCATAAGGTTTGCACCGGGAGGGCTCAAACAGCAATAAAATCTAATTCCAACATTTGCTAGCATTAGAAAGTGCAATTTGATTGGGTAAAATTCACACTGTAATGGGCTTATAAAGGATTCCTTGGGCCCAGAACAATGAGCTGGAGGGTTATAGCGGTGCCAGGTCATGGACACCGCGTGATTCACAACATCCCCCCCTTCTGGGCATGCTTAGTTTCCTCCATATCCACCATGCCCTCTGCAGCTCTGTTTAAAAGCCAGTCGGGATGTTCCAGAGGCATTTAATAGTCTTGTTGGTGGAAGTTGGGGAGGGGATATCTGGACCTCCCACACGCAAAGTTCAACCTCAGAGCCACGGCTTTTCTTTGCCCCACCCCATCTCTGCTTTTGCTTTCTCTCCCATCCTTCTCTTGCGATGTGTTAAGACAAAAATGTGTGTACGCCGAGGCACCTCTCTAATGCTGCTTGTGGCTGAGACAACAGCGAGGAGGGATGGAAGGCACTCACATAGGGAACAAATTTATCCAGGCATAGGGCCAGAGCATTGCATTCCCATGGACCTGCTCAAGGGGGGAGGACTGCGGAGCACATTTTATACGTAAATATCTGGAATTGGATGTGGCACTTGTAGTTTTTATCTTTTTTTCCTGCGCATTGCTTCCCACATGTCTCATCCCTTTCACTCAAATAAGGCCCCTGTTTTGACTGAACACGTTGGCCTCGGTCGCCAAGACAGGAGGAAGCCGAAACAGAGCAGGACTTTTTGGACTTGTTTGATTTATTTTACATCAAGAATTTTGGGGCTTTTATTTTATGCCTGTTTTTGCAAAAGGTAGCCAACTTTTTCTTTATAGATGTCTTCTCAAAACAGCTGTATCTAAGTAACCTTTCTTTCTTTGTGATCTTTGTTTTTTTTGGTGCCTGCGTAAGTAATCAATTTTCTGTAACCTTAAAAAGTTGAGTCAGTGTGTAAGAATGCAATCTAATCTAGTTTAAGACCAAAATACACAGTAGTTGTTTAAGTGGGACATATTTCATTGCAAAAGAGAAGAATCGTTCCAGTTTAGTCTTAGGTAAAGTAATATATGTTTTATGATCCTCATGGGGAATTTTGTTCTCATTTGACCCAGTCTTCGTTGTCTCAAAGTGATAGTTAGCAGATGAACCCTTTGGAGTAAAAAAAAAAAAGAAAAAAAGAAATTGACCTGATTTAAACATATTAATAATTAGATATGTTGGTAAATTAATAAATATAAATACGTAATTAAAACTGAAATGTTGAAGATAAATGTTTACAGCCCATTGTGACTTTGCAGGGGGCGTTGGAGAGCCATTTTTAAAGTTAGATTTTTAAGTCACACATAATTTTGTCCAGTGCATCAAAACACACAGACGCTACCTTGGGTTTATCTGAATCCGACGGTGTTTGCAAAAGTTACAGGAATTTTTATGCTTGAAACAAACAAAATGTTTCTGTCCCATTTTAACTTTGCAGGTGGCGCTGAAGTGGCATTTTCAAAGATGGAAATTCAATTCATGTAATTCATTATGTCCACGCTATTAAAATTCACAAACGGGGGTCTATCCAAATTTTTGCAAACGTTTTTTCATACTTTCAAAATGTCTGCTGTGTCAAGAACTCGTTAATCCCACACCCTGAGACTTGTAAATTATTTGAATCCCAGATATGTCCTGATGATGCTTTTATTTTTTTGTTTCCTGAAATTTGGTTTAGTTCAAAACCCGGCCAATAGGACAAGATCATTGTTAAGTCTGAGGGACTTTGTAAATACTTTGTAGGGTTCCTGTAAGGTTTAGGGCGGGGCCATAATATCATTTTTTACATGTTTTTACTGATCTATTTTTTCTGCTAAGTTTGATTTGTCTACAATGACATTTTTCCAAGCCAGGCCCCATTGTAGCAATGTAAATAGCTTTTTGTGGTGGTGCTGAGCCGTCTTTCAATATTTTTTCTCTATTTTTGTCTTCACTGGAAATTACAACTCACTAATATCTCATTTTTGACACTAGTTCCTACTTGCCACTTGTCTATAAGTTATTGTTTACTGCTTGACTTTAGGGATTTTCCTCAGAATTTTACAAATATAACAGGGCCAAACCGTTTAGCACAGAGTGAAGGGGTGTGTTATAGACTTATTAATATTTTAATAATGTTTCGTACCAAAAAACAGAGCTGAGTCATGACAGAGACAGAAAAGAGAGCCGGACCAGAGAAGAGCGGAAAACGTCCTGGGAAAGTGAGGGTTTAACAAACAAGACATGGAATAAACATTCATTAAATTAAACAAAACATTAAACAGACATAGCAATATAAAAAATGGGTTAAAATAAATCTATTTGCGCATTTACATCTGGTGGCAGTATTCGGGATGGACCTGATAAATTCCCAGCATGCAGTGCCACAGAAGGTAACCTCAGACTCTGAAATGACGCCGGTGTTTCTCAGTCGCCAACAGAAAGTTCTGCGGCTTCATAAGAAATCCCTGCGGCACATGAAGCCCTCGTGCATGTTCAGGTACAGAGAAGGAGACGAGCCTGCAGCCGAGACGATGCAATGCAAAGACCTGTTCAAGTTTTATTTTGTTGGCTAACCTAAGTGCTAACTGCTAACTGACCCAAATCAAAGCCAAATCTTATAAAGCCAAACGCTTATAATCTGGATTTATTTAGACGCAGGACGCTGAATACGTTTACACATTCATGCTCTGGCCCTATGTCTGGATAATCCTATTTAGCACGCTCAAACAGTTCTTTTGTGCCTTATCTCTTGATGATAATCGTCATCTACATCATACAACATCTACAACTACCACCAACACTCATGCACACACCGCTTTCATACTGGGTAATGTGGGTGAAGTATCTTGCCTAAGGACACAACGATAGTTTTTGCCATTGGCGCCTCACTGTGGCACCTGGTTTTCCCAGCGGTCACTGTCAAATACACCGTTTTAAGCAGCACTTGGCTTTACAGTGAGCCTGTTTCCCTCTGCTCTATACATCAATGTTTGTCCAGTCAGCCCCACCTCTCGGGACCACTCATGTTTCTCTTTAACAGTCTCTGCATTGACGTCTATTTTCATTTTACACAAACAAGAGCCTGTAATGATTTGTCTTGTCAACTTGCCCCATATTCGTTTCACGCTGCTTGCCTGAAACCCTCCTTCGTCACCTTGCGTTGGTGGATACTGTTAAGTTGCGCCCGTCAGTCTTAGGCGTTTGATGTTTAAATACTCACTCCCTATTGCCTTGAACTGACACCGAAACACGAATTCATTCTGTGATCGGCCGTTTAGGTCTTTGATTCCGCCACTAGAATCAATTTAGCGTTAGCATTTGTGGACGTAGCGCGTTTGTGTTGTCCTCCCCAGTGGTGCGTGCAGGTGGTGGCCGTGGTGAGATTGTGGAGTGGGTGTTGTAGCTCCCTTTCAACAGTCTCTTCACATGGCCTCCTGCCTCCTTTGTCTTTTTATAGCGTCCTTCTGGGACACGCTGCACTCTCCCCGAATACAACACAAGCCAAAACAGCTCTCAGTTCGTCCGCCAGAGCCAGTTACCTAGGGAATACCGCCATTCCTCCCCAACTTTTCTTCACACGTCTTCTCATCTCGGAGTCTCCCCCAGCGCTGCCGTTTCTTCTCGCTGTTCAGGCCGGACGCACATTTTAGGTTTCCAAGCGCAGAGGTGATGTCTGAGTAACAGTAACACAAAAGACTGTCATCTGCTTTCAAATAGAATGAGTGATGATTGTATTGTGACCTTATCTTAGACTAAAATGTTGAGAGCGCATGGTTCAAGGAGGAATACACTAAATAAAGATATTTTTTGTCCTATTGCCAAATCTTTCAAATCTGCGTTCAAGTGTGCTGGTATTCTAGTCCCTCACTGACTACTGTAAAAGTAATCAAATTTAGTCAAAATCTGACCGTTTTTTCCTCGCATGAAACCCTGTATAAATAGATATAAGGGTTAGAAGGACAAACATTTGTAATTTGAATTTTCATGTTTATTTTTTCTCTATAAGTTCACTCAAATGCTGCTGTTTATCAGTTATAATTTAAGGTCCTACATTACACAAAACTAGTGACTCTAGTGGGCTTTTAAGCATGTTAGAATGTAAAACATACCTGGAGTTTGGTTTTGTTTCATTCACACATGTTTGAGTAATCGTGTATTGCTAGTCTGTCTACAAATCCAAAGCTCAAAATGCTCCGTTCCACCTTGTGATGTCATGAAGTGGTAGTTTTCACGTTAGCAGCTACGCTTCACCTTTTGTTCAGTAGAGATTGGCAATTCCTGGTCTAAAATCATTGAGTCTAGTGAGCGTGTATGAAGTTTAAAAACACAGTGGAGCACTTCCTGTATTACCACATGATGACATCACAATGTGGAGCAGAGTGTTTTGTGTTTGAAAGAAGAGCTCACCATTTGTGTGATTGGGTTGCAAAAGAACAACAGCAACAAGAACAATGCAAATATATTTAATTTGGACATTTTTAAGAGTTTAGAATGTTTTTTTTTGTTTTTTTTTTTTTTTTTTGTTTTTTTGCACCTGTCAGCAGCTCTTCACATGAGACACATTTTTCCAAGAGGCACAATTGTTGTTTCTCATTTTGTTTTTACATTCAGGACAAATGTTGCCATGTTCATGGTTTTAATAAATAGTTTTTACAAATAATTATTCAAATGTTTTATCAAAAGGATTAAAATGTCCACATATGAGGACATTTGTTTTACATCACTTTTCTCAGAAACTACATAATGTAAAAATATAATTCTCACACTCTCAGGTCCCAATCAGCCCAAATAACAAAGAGAAATGAATAAAGTGCCTGTTATGCAAGAGCTCGGGTTTTAGGAGGTTAAACATGTGCGAATGAAACAAAACATAACTGCAGATATGTTTTTTTTAATTATTTTTTATGAGGAAACAACATAATAACATAAATCAGAAAATGGTGTAATATGGTCCCATAAAAGTGTGGTGGACGCCCATAAGTCAGTGGGTATAGAATACATTTTAAACAGCAAAAAAGCAAATCATAATCTGCATCTCTGTCCTTCCTGTTATGCTCTCAGGTTCAGTATCCAACACCCTCATATTAATCCATTGGTAGTTTTCAGATTCGAGAATGTGATGATGTCATACGCTTTCTCGTTTTCTCTATTGATTAGATTGTACTTTGTCTTGAAATATCCAAAAGGTAAATTCTTAAATGTTGAACCTGATCAATCCTATTAGTGACCGGGCCCCAGAACTCACTGTATTACAACCAAATATCTGTCCCCCCATCTGTATTAAATATTATTGTTCTATCGAATCATAGACTGTATATATAAATGGACATAGCTAACCTGCGAGCCGTTCCAAACAGGAAGTGATCATAGTCACGCTTCTTGCTCCATTGACTCTGGCTCCAATTCACTTTACATTAAAAAACTGTTGCCGTTCCCTCTGTAACTGCTGCTGTGAGCCTCGTCACTTTGGTCTTAAAAAGTTCGTATTAACCCGCTCTTTATGATCCTGGTGTTTTTATTTTGCTATTGTGCCCGTAGATCAAGATATGAACATTAATAACAGACCAATCAGACGTCTTCTTTCCCCGAGGTCGCTCCCGCTAGCGTTAGCAACAGGTTTGATTGACAGCGTTGCTAAGCGCCCACTCCCTGCTAAACCAGCTGTTCGTGCAGGAAGGGGCGTTACCTTCAACAGTTTCACTCGAGATTGGCTCTTTGGTTGCTATGATACTCGCAGTCAGAATTCCAAATACTCCAAATTCGCAGATAAAACCGCTAGCCTCAATGAGCTTCATTTGACTAGAGGCAAACGCTATGGGTGACATCACGCTCATTTAATCCATTTCTTTACACAGTCTATGTGTAGAATGTTGTGATGTCATCCGAAACCGGTAATACTGAAACTAGTATAAAAGTGTGATACTAATTTTAGTATAATTGGGCCTAAAGTTTAAAAAAAAAAAAAGTAATTCAATCTTTTCTGGATAGTTTTACAATAATCTTGATGACATTCCCTTAGTGTGAAAATCAAGTGTGAAATCTGGGCGATGACACTAATCCCTTTCAGTCCTCATAAGCCACCAGCTCCACAGCGCCGCTCCGAGTCACATTCCTCCCTAGTTTAGATAACTTATTGCCCCGCCGCCGTGCCCTGGCAGCTCCGCACATGCCGTGTCCACTTTGGCCCTTCTCCCTGTGCCTGTCCCCCAGCAGCACGCCCCTCCTGCAGCCCTGTGTGGCATCAGACATACAGGCGTGCCACTGCTCTGACACGCTCGTTTGTCTTCTGACTGCCGCGGCATATGGAGAGGGCTGGCACTGCACAGATGTCCACTAAGTGCTGATGAAGGGGGGAGAGCAATGGATGGGCTGGGCCTGGGAGCATATCGGCCCGGGCTGCTGGAGTCTGGTGCTGCTCTTTACTATAATGAGGAAGGAGGCGTTCGGGAGATGCGGTAAAGTACGACGGTTAAGTGCTTCTGTTGGTATGACCACAGTGATGTCAATATGGATGTTACTATGTCCCATTGCAAAAAAATATAAATGTTCACTTGCGAAATTGATAGTAAATACTGATGTGTCCATGGGCAAGATCACCCATCTTAAAGTCTCCACCAAGGCAGCTGTGACGACAGACTTGTATTGTTAAAAAAAAATGGATATCCAGACACTAAACGATCCACAAAATGACATAAACGGCTAATTATTTCGGTCTCTTTTATTCACTATTGAAATCACTATTGAATTTTACAATTTTTGGTAAATGGCCACATCTTTATAAAGCGTTTTTCCAACCTTCAAAGCCCTCAAAAGCGCTTTACGTCAAGGAACCAGTCACCCATTCACACAGACATTCATACACCAGTGTACGCAGACACCGGGGGCCGAGGAGGGTTAAGTGTCTTGCCCAAGGACACGACAACAGCATTCATCTGTGGCAGCTGGAATCGCGGCGCCAACCTGTGGGTCAGCGGATCCGTCCGCTCAACCGATGATGTTTCTGTCGAGGGCGGGATGCGAACCTCTACTACAGATGCACCACCTTCTAGTGCGTCTGAGAACGTCATACTGTCTCGTAGAAGATGCAATGTAACTTTTTGTTTTACTGTTTCGTCTCTTCCATTTGCTGATTGTTCCTCGTCGGTGCTCAGACCAGTGGGTGCTGCTTAGCTGGATCGAGGGTGCCGTGCGCTGAAGTCCGCTCAGAAGAAGGAGGCTGTGGACATAAGCCGTAGGTGGAACAGGAAAGAATCATTTGCAGCTTACGGCCAGTAGCTTCAAAGTCATGAATCCTCGAGGGGGAGAACGGGCCTGTCAGTGGTAACTTACTCTGGGATAGCGCGCCAAAGACTTCAATAATGACATCACCCTAGCATAGGAGGCAGGAGAGATGAGCCGAGCGGGGTAACAGCGCGCCCAGAGACGGAGGGGTGCAAGCGCGGCCCCCTCACACCACTTTGAAGTCCTGCCTGACGAGGGCTTTGCTGCTGCCTGATACCGGTCGTGTTGTTCCGCGCAGGAGTCACCAGGGTGGCTTATCAGATTTATTGGAGCTTAGCCGTTGACGTTTGGTGTGTGTATGAGCGATGGAGTGTGTGGAGAGGACTGGGTGAATAGGGAAAGGGTCATCCAGTTAACAATCCGTGCGTCCCAGTTAATTTAGACAGCACCTCGGGGTCTCTTGTGGAGGGGCGAGTCTGTGGTCCAGCACTCATTGGGGTCCTTAGCATTTGAGCTCTGGAAAGATCTATGACGTGAAAAAAAATCCACCGATAATACTGTGCCATTTCACTTTACTATTTTATTTTATTATAAATCGTCGGCCATCTTTCGTCCTTTCCAGGATTCAAAATTGTTTCCCCTGTTGATATGTATTTAGCGTTTACAAATCCATGAAGCTCCTTTGCATTTTTAAAGTCCATACACCAGATTAATTTTGATCATGGCTCAAATTGCTTCTTGCTACTGCAGTTTATAAGATTTGCTACTACAGCCATATTGGTTTTAGCATTAAAGTTGATCACTTTTCAATGCGCCAGCAGATGCAGTCATAGTGCCCACTGCTGGTATTTTGCGCACACGGATTTCTGGCTTTAAAGGTGTATCATGTAACTTTTCTGGTGGAGGGTCTGACCCACAGACTGCATACATAAATGGACATAGCTAACGCGCTAGACGCCGCATTCCAAATCGGATGTTACCATCGGCATGCTCCCGGCTCCATCGACTCGGTGTGGGTGGGAAGATCTTCAACAGTCTCGCTCTGGATTGGCTCTTTGGTTGCTATGATACTCGCGGTTGGAATTCCAAATTTGGAAATCAGCTCCAAATTCGCTCTTGTAAGCACTATCCTCGATGAGCTTCATTTGACTGGTGCCGAACGTTATGGGTGATGTCACACTCACTTAGTCCACTTTTTTTTATACAGTCTATGGTCTGACCCCTGCTTGTCTCCATGGAGATGTTATTGCATTTACTGGAATCATCCACAGTATGGCATTACATCAGGAACTAGTAGGTGATACTACCAGGGCAAGTTACAAGTTTTTTCAAGCTATTTTTGAGTAGACCTTTGATTGAATAAATGCATGATAGATATGTTTAATGCCAGGCTGTCGAACATTACAGGCAATAACATCTCCATGGTAACAAGCAGGTGGCAGATCTGTTACTGGAAAAGTTATGCTACAAGGAATACCAAGGCTAAAGTGTGTAAAGTAGTTTGTATATTGGATACACTTTCAACCTTTAAAGGGCCCAGATTACACTGTTTTCTGATCTTTTTTATTATATTGTTACCTGGAGTTGTGTTTTGTTTCATTCACACATGTTTAACTCTCAAATCCTACATATTTAGGCTGAGTTCTTCTCTCAAACAGAAAACACTCTGTTTCACCTTGTGATGTCATGTTATAATAATACAGGAAGTGCTCCAGCATAATATCAGCCCTGGAATGGCCAATTTGTACAGATTAAAAGCTGAGAGGTAACTGTTAACTTGAAAACCAGCACTTTATGACATCACAAGGTGGAACAGAGCATTTTGGGTTTTAAAGATGTAGACAGACAAATAATAAAGAGTTACTCAAATGTATGAATGAAGCGAAATACAACTCCAGGTATGTTTTTGATGAGGTAACAACATTCTAGCATGACTGACAAGAGTCAATTTCACATAAAATAGGACTTTTACTAATAACACTTCTGCTACGATCTCGCTGCCTCCATCGTCAAACTCCCTACAAACTAATGTTGATACCTTGAATCGCGCTGTGCAGCGTCGAGAACTGCAATCCCGCCTCTGTCAGATTTCCAAGCTGAGGTTTGAGGCACACTTCAAAGTGGCCCTAATGAGTGGAAAAACACGCCGACTCCGTCATGACATTAAAGTGTGCCATTTTTTGTTGTTGCTGCTGCTTTGTATTTCACAAGCCTTCTCTTCCAAATGTTAGCAACTCATTTTCACCTCCAGCGCAAACAAACAGTCAAGAATTGCCCATTGCAGCCCGTATCAAAGGCAGCATTTGTTAGCAATAAAATGCTGGTTTGACAGAGCTCCAGAACAGATTTTTGTGCTCCAATGCAGGCCAAGATTTTTTATGCCACTAAACTCAGAATAAGGTGAAACTGCGAGAAAGAGCGCCATATATTTCAGTCATCTCCTTTATTTTGATAGTTTTGGAGAATTTGATCCTATTAAAAAAGCAAACAGATACGAAGAATCGATAAGGAGACCCCCTCAGAGCTCGGACTGTGACGATTGCCTACTTGCCCTCCTGAGAACCCATTCAAGATAGATCACGTCATCAGCCTGGTGGCAAAAGGCAACATCAACCCTTTCACGACACTGGGGAAGAGTAAATAAAGGTTTAAAGTTGAGTATGTTTGAGTAACCCTTTATTATTACTCCAAAGCTCAAAATGCTCTGTTCCACCTTGTGATGTCGTGTAGTGGTAGTTTTCAAATTAACAGCTACCTTTTTACCTTTTGTTCAGTGGAGATTTGGAAATTCCAGGGCTGAAGTTATCCAAATGATACTAGTGAAGGTGTATGGAGTTTAAAAACAGTAGAGTACTTTGTGTAATACCACCCATAGTGTTTGGCTCCAATCAAGTGAAGTTCATTGAGGATAGTGGTTACAAGGGCGAATTTGGCGAAAACACAAACTAAATATACAGGATTTGTGTGTTAAACGTGTGAATGAAACAAAACACAACTCCAGGTCTGTTAATGATGAGGAAACGGCATTTTAACATTAGAAAATAGCATAATATGGGCCTTTTATTATCCCCTGGTCAGTAAAGTGGCTGTGGATCGGTAGCAGCAATGTATGAAATAGTTTTGTAGATCAATTTACATTCAAAAATATTCGATTTTTGTTTCATAAGTGGACATTTTAATCCATGAAGCTCCTCTGTGTATTTAAAAATCCATGTAAGTTCTGATCTGTGCTCAGATTGCCACCGTAACACGTCTTAGTGACTTCAGTGCTAACGTGATGCAAGTGGTTTGACCTATTCTTCATTATCGCCGGAGCCAATATGAAACAACATTGCAGCACCTAGTAAGGACCTATAGAGTACTGTGCATATATCATTGTTTCTGCTTAAATATCAGAACTCGATTTTGATTTCAACACAAAACACTGGCAGTATACAGCTTGTGTCATTGTTTCATCCCCGCTCCTTGACGTAATGAAATATTGCCTTACAGCTGACGTCTGCTGTTCCAATTCATCAGCGTTTGACCATACACTCAGTCACTGTAACCCATGGCTCCCTCCCAGCATCAGTACCACTTCCATGTAGGGGCAAAAAACGCACACTACCTCTCGTCATTCCCATCCCAGGTGGTTGTGCTTGCTAGCGGCCCGCTTTGCAGAGACTCAGAGGCCCGGGTTTGTTCAGGTTCACCATTCAGCGTGTCTGTTGGCAGCCTGTTGGGCCAGCATCGTTCGCCGTTCTACCCCTAGTGCGTTTGTGAGGCTTTGAGGGCTTTATGGCTCGCTGTGACTCTGGCGCCAATAGCTTCCAGATGCAGTCGGTGTGGGAAACGCGAAGAGGAGCGCGAGGGGAGATGGGGAAGAAGCATAACCAGGTGTGACCCATTGCAATCTGGGATGTTCTCCATGGATATCCAAGCTAAGCTAAGAGTGTGTGTGTGCTGAAGAAATAGTCTGTCTGAGGCTGGGACACTGCACGCTATACACACACACACACGCACGGATTTGCCCTTCTTATATTGTGAGTAACCTGCGCGTAAACCCTCTGCCAAGGCACGGAGTTCATGCAGGAGTGGTGTAGTTCAGCACATTTGCGGCTGGCGCTGGAGAGGTTGGACATATGGCAGCACTCGGAGGCTGTAGGCCCTGAGCTGGGACTGAACACAACCTGCCTGCTCTACAGTGGTCACGGGGCGGGAGGCAGTCAGCAGGACCCTTTAAGGCCGCAAACTGCAAGCACACACCAATGTTTCTTTATGTAATTAGCTTTAATCCCATGTTCACGTTCCAGGAGGCTAAGAAGGAACACAGCTATTTATACAGCTACTGAGACGAGACACAAGGATGTTTGATTTCTATCCACGGTTGTAAGAATGCTAAACAATTAGTACTGTTGCCATAGCAATTAAAAAAATCTATTGTTTTTGGATGGTGAAATGATAAAAGTCCTCAAAATGTCACCTATAACTATTTATTTAACATCAGGAACTACAGTATAAATCAGCTTTCATGCTATAACCTGGCATCAGAATCTTTCTTGTGACCCTGTAATGGTTCATGTATGTTGAGCGTCGTCCTTGTACAACTAAAAGAAGACCATCCCATATCAAAAAGAAACTGAAACTCTTTATTTGAAATGAATAGCTGGTCTTTGCTGATCTGAGCTAATGTTTCTTCGAGGGCCGATATTCTTTTTGGAAATATTCCAATGTGCCCTTAAGCCCTTAACAAAAAGAAAAACAAAAACATTATACACTAAATATAATTGCCATGTAATTTTATCAAATAAAAACCAAAGCCACACAATAGATTACAGAAGTACTGAGTGTTCTCCAGTACACACATGGACCCTGCTGCTGCCACACGGTGAGCCTGTTCCGCAGATGTTCTGTGCTGTGTTAAATAAAGGCCAGTCTGACAAATATTTGGAAAATGTTTAATGTTTTCAATATTTAACCTGTCCCACTGAGCTATATCTCAAGTAATATTAACATTTTAGTTGTATAACAGGATAATATCAGTAAACTCCCTTTACAAAATAGAAGTTATTTTTGAAAATGCCTAGCACATCATAAATTAAAATCTTTACTTGAATCAATCTTTTATCTGCAGCGTCTTTTCCAAATAAAACTGACTGAACTTGAAGTCTTCTTGTGCTGCTGTGCTGGTTTGGTGGATAATCCCATCCACTTGAATCTATCATGTGCAGAATAAACAAGGCCACCCCCACCTGTGTGCGCTCAGAGAGGTGAGCCCTGGCCCCCCCGATCCCAGGCCACGAGAGCGCCTAATGCCCGCCTCCAGAAGATTATTTCCAGCCAGGCGGGGGACTCCGTGTGGCTGATAAGAGCGCAGAGGGGCGGTGGCAAGAGGGTCAAACCTCAAGGGGAATAGGAATACCTCCAAAAGTACTTTTCCCCCAACTTCTTCGCAGTGTGCAAGCCTATTACACAGATAGACATTTTCACTCCTGCTTTGGCAGTCTGGCCCGGTGTACGCGAGGGGCCAGCGTCTTAGCCACATCTCAAGCTAATTTACAAAGATCCCGAATTATTCTCTTATCTGGGGCTTTAAAGGTTGTAAGGTTGATTAACAAGCCCCTGTCCTGTTTATCAGTTTGGGCTGGGTGTGGAAAATAGCCTGCGATAAGTGCACAGACCATTAAACATTCTATTTCCCCTAATATTTGTCGGCAACCATCTGCTTAACTGATCTGCCTTCACTTTAATTAAAAGGGATTCCCGTCTTGTTGGGGTCATTATGTGCTCGCGGACGCCAGCAGAGGGGTATGTGATGAGTTCAGCGTTCCCTCTGTCCCTGGGTTGCCAAAGGTTTTTTTTTTTCATCCTCCCCTCCACCACCTTCACTTTTAACCCCTTCCTCTCCTCAGTCCCTATGTTTATGTGGACACACTCACGGGCCTGTGCGGAGCTGTTTGGCTTTTTGACCTGTGTATAGACTGGGACAAGAGCGGTCTGGCTGGTCTGGATTAAGAGATACTCCTAAATAGATAAGTGCTTCATGCTGATTGGGTAAAACGTCCAAGAAACAGCCAAACTTTTGTTAAATCCAGCTGAGAGAAAAGCCACAAATCTCTCCGATGCACCAGGCTCTTTGCATATTTTCTAGACTAAATACTCTGGATTTCTGCTCAAATAGGCTTAAGTATGTCCACTGATGTTGCCATGTTTGCTTTGGTTTACTTAGGTTTCCGGCCACATCACAATGCTGTCCACGGAACGGTCCAGTCTCTCAACCACAGGTGGGTCAGACCAATCGCCACAGCAGCAGTATTGGGACAAGATGGATGAATGAATGGTGAATTTGTGAACTCGAATTGATCTTGCTGCCAGATAAATATACTGAGTGAATGAGGTAATAGGCAAAGTAGTCTAGGTCTATGAACAGGAGGTTTGACCACAAGTAGCGCTACGTCATATCGTTTTCTCCTAAACACTGGGAACAATTTATTAATTTGTAATAGTTGTATGGTTTTAGTTGGTTAAGGTTAGAGTTTGGGTTAGGGCTTGGTAATTGAGAATTAAACCAGAACGGAAATGGAGTTAGAGCAGCTCCGTTCTCCCCTTCTCGGCTAAAGAGTTGCCAAGTCGGATAATTCTGAGAGTGATCCAGTGTTGCTGCTGAAAACTTTCCTGTGCACTGGGGAAGCGTGCAGATCTACTTCGGGGCATGAGGCTCTGCAGTAATGGTTTGATTTGCCCAACACTAGTCGGATCGATGCTGCTGTTTACAGTTTCTCCCTCTCTCATCCCTTTTGTCTTTTTTCTAATTTAGTGTTCCCAAACCATGGACAGGGTCTGAGTCTGTCTGCTGTGCTTGCATCTTCACCCTCCTCCCCACTCTCCATCACTGTCCATTGATGTTTCTCCCCTCTTTTTCTCTCCTCCTCTTCCTCTCTCCTTCCTTGGTTGGTCTTGGAAAAAGAGCTGCATGCCTCCACACTTCTGGACAAGACTGATGGCTCGTCAATAGCATTAGCCAGCATTGCAGGCCTCACTGGTGTAGAACTGAATCGATAGCACCCAGTCTTTACTCGGGTACGGTTTGGTTCATGTTTGCCACAAAAGAACTCAACTCTCAAAAAAGGAGAGCGAGACACTGCAGGTACATTTGAAACTTCTTCTCTAGTTTATTCTAAGTAATAAGTATTAAAAATGCACATATAAATCTAGAAAATGGAAAGAGCCCAGGTGGATTTCTTGCTTCATTTTGACACAGTAATAGATCCAAAAAAAATTAAACATGGAACTTATATCTTATGCAATGTTTGAAAATGTTTCGTTTAAATAAATCAAGCTTAAAGTTAGATATAAACAATATTGTTAGTCAAAATCTTGTTAAGTACCAGATTGGAAAGTTTGGTGTAAGTAGGTCCTAATTAAGGGGTGGTGTGAGAAAAATACATTTTGTTGAATCAACCTTTGAAATGACTATGTTCCATGTGAATCCATTAGATGTAGATTTGACACTTGTGTTGTTTCCAGATGAAAGATGATGTTGAGAGAGGAAAATTACCCCCTAAAAATACATTTACTTCAATGTGTTTGAGTGAATTTCTCCAACATCTGGTAATTGTGAATAATTACATAATGAAGTCAGGGGTAATTAGGTGTATAGCTGATAAGTTTTGTCAAAAATGAGATTTCATTTTTCTTGTAAATTAGCCCCTCGTTATGATCAGAGGTTGATGCTTTCAGTAGACTGGCTGGAGTCCTCTGTCAATACACTGTGCATCATTTATTCCACTATTACTTGTCATTTAGTTGTATTTATCAGTAGGTGACTCTTCAGCTACGTGATCACTGACACTCCTAATTTCTCACTTGTCGTAGTATTTCATGCCGTTAGTAGTTAGTATTTTTTGCACTTTGCCACAGAGTACTCGGACTCACCCATGTTCGTCCCCTCTTTGGCTATAGTCCAGACTGGCCTATTTTCTGCCCTATATTTCTGTTTGTAAGAGTGAAGGGTGAAGGGTGGCACATTCCTCTTGTGTGATCGGTGGTTTTAACCTTCTCACATTAAAACAGATTTAGCAGTTTTGCATACTACTTCGGGGTGCTATAGGTACTTATGATTACTCTTCCTCACAGTCCAAATACCTGCATGTGCTTTAGTGCATTTAAACAGTGAAATTATGACTCAATCAATGTCACTTTCTTTGTCTCTGAGACAAATTAAGCACATGGAGAAGTAGAATGCAATAATAATATTTTTTTTAAAAAGCTCACACAAAAGTCTCAGTGCAGTTCATCAGATCCTGTGTCAAGGCAGTTTGAGGAGGGTAACATCCCTCAGGACGAAGGTGCCCGTTCCCTCTGTCCTGAAGCCCGGGCATCACAGTAGTGTCCAGGAGGAGCAGGGTGAACTCTGGAGACACAACAGGAAAGCGTCTACCAATCCTCGCTGTCACTCCACTCTGTTGTTTGGGTCGGTACAGACAGTTCTCTGCTCTGTGACAGAAAGAACAGTCTCCTCTCCTGCTTCACTCTGTGCAGGGAAACTCCAGTCTCTCACTAAACTCACTACACCCTGCTCGGCTTTTCTCTCACTGCCTCACTCTATGTCGCTCATTTTCAAGCTATTTTTGAGTAATACAACCTCCCATGATTAAATAAATCCTGGATAGATACAATAAATACCAAAATGTAGAACAATATTTCCTTGGAGACAAGCAAGTAGTGAAACCTGTAACAGAAAAGTTACATTCTGCACCTTTAAAGACGGGGTATTATGCAAAGTCAATTGTTTTTTTTCCATGTTTTAAAACGTTCCCTGATCAAAAACATGCCCAAACATTAGATGTCATCTATTCATGTTTGAGTAATTTAGCGATCTCTCCCGGATTAGCTGTAAGATTCTGTGCAATGCTCCGCCCACAAGCCTACGTCATCCATGCTCCCACACGATAGATAATTCTTCATAAAAATGCAAAAACCTGATACACAGCAACTTGACATACCTGTAGTTTCATGAGCAGAATGCAGGCTGATCCACGCTCTGAAGGGGGAGTGACTTAACACAAAGAGCAAAGTGAGTGGAGAGCATCAAAATGAAAGTGAGAACTAGTAAAACACATTAATACGGTGTTTTCAGCGACTGTAGCAAAACACGAAAAGGTAACATGATGATCTAAATATGTTACGTTTTAGCAGTTAATAATTCACAGAAACCAAACGCCCGCTCTAAAGTATCTAAAACATGATTGCATTATGATCAGTACATTCCAGTTCTGTAGCATTGGACTTTTAAATAATGCCTCAAAGGTCAGTAAGATGGACAGACTGACAGAAGAACTGACACATCTTTGCTCCATCAACCTCTGCACCCGCCCCCCCCTTTTCCAACCTCCCTCCTATGCCCCCCTCCCCGGACTGCGGCCAAGTCAACCACCACAACGCAACACAACACAACCAGTCCCTCCGCCCGTCCGCTGCCTGCCTCGGCACGATCGGACACGCTGCCTACATCTCTGCCTCTCAAAAAGGTCAGCAGAGGGCCAATCGATGGGTCTCCGGCATCAGAAACATGCCCTCTTGTGTAGCGGAGGTCAACGTCATGCTTCCCAGTGGGAGCTTGTCACCGGGGCTAAGAGGGTTGAGTATCTGTGAGGCGGAGGGGAGTAGTATCTTTTACAAACCTGCTTCCAATCAATACCATACCGCTCAGTTATTCTCAGGACGGTGCAATTTTGTGATACAGGATCAAAAGAGGGTGTGCGCTTGTGACAAAGGCCAGTGGTTTCTGATTCAAGGTCAATAAGGGCCGTGTCAGTCCCTGGAAGTGCTGTCATGATGCTAAAATTTCAAACATGACACAAAGGAATACACATGATACTTAATACTGGCTCCACCATGATGATAATTAAAAACTCTTTGGACAATAGAATGTGAGTTTTCCACATTAAATCCGTTCCATACTTGCTTTCTTTTATGTCACCACTCTTATATCTGTGTAATCCCTCAGTCGTCCAGTAGTATGTGCCTTATACTTGTTCTGATACAGTTCGAGACTCTAAAGATATTCAGGAAAGGCTTTTTTTTTTTTTGCTGAAATGAGTATCTAGTTTGGATACTAGTTTTAGTATCATGTAGTATATGACTTTGGATACTTTTGGCAACCCTAATCACTGACAGTATTTGTTTGCAGTGTTGGGAAGTATATACATATTAAAAATTCATATTCAGAATACAAATTATTTCTGGAGTATGTTGCACCAGCCAATAACTGCATAATAATGAAGAGAAACCCTGTAACTGTATTTGGGGGCAGTTCCTCTTTAATATGTTGGGTTTATATAACCTCACTACACTCTAGACTCCCCATAGTTTAAACAGAGCTGGAGACAGGTTGAATTTACTGTTTTACTGTCAGATTGCAGATTTGTTGACCTGAATTATGGTTAAAGTCATATATTACACAAAATTGACTCTTGGGAGCTTTAAGCCATGTTATAATGCTGTTACCTCACCAAAAACACACCTGGAGTTGTGTTTTGTTTCATTCATTCCAGCATTACTAGTCTGTCTACATCTCCAAAGCTCAAAATGCTCTGTTCTACCTTGTGATGTCATGAAGAGGTAGTTTTCAAGTTAACAGCTACGTTTTAGCTTTGGTTCAGTAGAGATTGGCGATTCCAGGGGTGAAATCATCCCAGTGACTCTAGTGAAGGTGTATAGAGCACTTCCTGTATTATCACATGACATCACAAGGTGGAACAGAGTGTTTTCTGTTTGAGAGAAGAGCTCAGTCTAAATATGCACAACACAGCTCTGGCTATTGAGGAAAAAACATTATAACATAAATCAAAAAACAGCGTAATATTTGCCCTTTAATATCTCTACTGGGCCTATTCACATAAAACAAAAACTGAAATAAAGTTCAACATCTTCTGGTGCCATTATTCAACCCCAAAGATGTGATTGTGTCTCTTGTCATTTGTGGTGCTTACATGTGTTCTTACTTTTAATAAGTGTAATTAAATAAATAGTCAATAAACGCATAACAAACATAAAGGTTTTTAAAATTCTATGTCATATTTGAGTTTGACAAACCGCCCCCACCACTATCACAGACTTCGGCCTGTTTAAATCCAGGCTCAAATCGTTTCTATTTGACTGAGCTTTCAACACTCAGTAATTCTGTGATTTGTCCAACTGTCATCTTATTGCAACCCAGTGTGGAAGTATTCTAAGTACTCACAGCACAGTACTCTGATTGGGCCATGTAACAGAATACAGTACAAAACACATTGTAGTGCAGGTATTCAGTATTCAGTAACAAGTACTCTACCCATCACTGCTGGTGTGGGCGGTACGTTGTGTTCCTGTTGGTTACCAGAGCAGACATGACATCGCTGCTGGAGCTCATATCAATTTGTAATTCAAGCCCTGGACGCAGCAAATGATGTCAGCGCGGGTCACACGGGCTAAACGAGGCTGCATTTGTCTGTGCTGTCAGCGTCTGTCATGTGGACACCGCCCTCACACGCTCATATTTACACATTTATGTTTATTTTGTGTTTGTCTCGTTTGGAGCTGTGCTGCACACACGTTTGCTCCTGTTACACTTGTGTGAGTGACTGAGGCTAATTTAATTTGGTGTGGGATAGTCCGCAGGCTGGAGTGAAGTGTCCTTTGTTTGGCCATCTCGCTAATTTGCTAACAGCAGCAGCAGCATCGTCCTCTCGCCCCTCTACATCTTTTAATAACTCTATTAATCTAATCGTCCACTAATTGGTCAAGATAGCCTTTCCCCACATGATTTCTATCACAGGCAATTAAAGAGGCCAGTAAAACCTGCTGAACTCACGGCCCCTTGTTACTGGGGCTTGATTGACACCTGCTGTCTGTGTCTTTATGGCATAGTGCCGCTCTAAAATAGATTTAAAATGTTACTTATTTATACTATAAGTAAAATAAACAAAGTTGACAAAATGCCAGTGACTGATAAATCTTTAATATAAAAAATTGTACAAGAATTCTGATACAAATTACAAGAGGTATTTGGACAAAATATGAATAAAATTCCATTTACATCCCAAAACCCTTATGCATTTTATGCAAAAACCATAGACAGTTATGATACAGAAACAAACACAAGAGAGTGGAAAGGGAAGAAAGAACAAGAAGAGGACCGTTTCACCTGTCTGCAAATGGGAAACAGCTGTTTAGCTCACAGACAGTATTCATGAGGTGTACACATCACCATATCCTCACTGGAGTGTCTGCTGTGTAACTGCAGCCGTGCAGTGACGGGCCGGGCCATCATCAGGCCAGTGGAGACACAGATGCACTACACACAAACACAAACGAAAAGAATCACCTGAACATGGAGCGTTACCTCTTTAAGACTCAAAATGGTTTTGGAGATTTGTGTTTTGACACCTCATCAGGGGACCATACTCAGTTTAACACTTTACCAAAAGCATCCACTGCACACAGACCCATGTCCTGCTCCATGAGTTTTTTAAAGCCTCAGTCTGCGTCTCCTCTCAGATAACCTGTCACAGCACCATGCCTTGTCCCTCTGCAGAATACAACTGATTCACTGATGTTCCCTCTGATCAATTATTAAAAACTCACTCGAGCGTGTCCTGGTCGACCTATTGGCTGGTCACTGGGCAGCACCTGGGCCCACTGTAAGGGACGTTAGGGGGGTGTAGGGGGGCTTTCTAACAGGGCGATCGAGGAGAGCGTCTGATGAATCTCTCTCTTTCTCTCCATCAGTTCGTTAAGTGAATACCTCGAGGCTACAGATCAGACAGCACTTCAAACCCAAGCCCTCTCTCTCTCTGACCCTGTCGTTTGATCGGAGGTCCTGTAATTACATCTCCCCACATGTTGTAGCATGTTGTGTACTATGTCGAACTGGCCACTCATTTGTAGTGTATAGGTTTAAAATAGAAAAGAATCCAAATTCACTTATGATTTATTGCAATCGTGTGTGTTCATTTTGTTTTAATTTAAGATGCACTGCGCTAACTCAAATAAATAAATGCACGAAAATGAACAAGTCATCTTCTCCCTGTCACTGCGCAACCCGTCCGTAGCAACTAGGACCACTGTACCAGACGCGTGTGTCTCCGAGTGTGTGTATTTACGCCACTGTCTGTTAGAAAGACGGCCGTCAGCGGGGGTCCCAGAGTAGCACTTTTCTCCTCTCTCTCTACTCGCGCGAGGGCCGAAGGGGATTGAAAGAGTGAATGAGACAGCGCGCGCCTCACTGAAGCTACTCCTGGGAACAGCCAAGGGTTCCTGTAGTCAATTTTGCCTTCACTTGGGATAAACAGGCAATTACCCATCCCCCCCCCTTTTCCCTACGCTATATGGCCATCCGGTGAACTTAAGCATACACTATTAGCCCCGCGTCCTGGTCGAACCTGCGCAGTGGGGTGCGGAGGTGGTAAGTGAGTGAGTGGCGGATGGGAGGAACGGGTAAGTGCTCTGACAGACAAAGAGCCGAACGAATACAAGGAGCCGGAGAAGCGCTAGTAAATTACCAGTGACCCCGAATAGGTACTCGCTAGATGTGAGTAGTTAAATTGAATTGTTGAAGAGCGTCCAAACCTCTTTTTATCTTTCTCTCTCTTTCCTGTCTTCGCCTGTCAGTGTCACCGTTCCGTCAGCATCCGTGGCGTCTCGCGGTGTAGCCAAGAAGTGACAAGTGAGTTATTAGACAGAAGAGGCCGGGATGGCAGGGACGCCTGGAGGTAAAGGGAGGGGGGGGAGTGAGCACCTCTCTTTAATGATGTTGCTGTCATCCGTCCTCCCTAGTCAGCCCTTCCACCTCCGCACCGCTTCCATCAGGCTAGCCGCTATGCCTGCCTGCGCTATATCTGAAAAAGGAGACCAACCAACTACCAAATGCTTCATACGAGGGAGGCTTAAAAAAAAAACAAAAAAACATGGAAGTATTTGGGCACAATAGGTCGTGTCTGTGTTGTGAGATGCCTATTAGAACACTTTTACGGGTGTGAGGTGAATACTGCAACTCGGATTAAAGTGCGTATGACAGATTCTCGTGTTTTTCTAACTCGGTTTGATGGGATAGTACCTGCGGTTTTACAGTCGAGTGGGAGTTTGCGGATAAACAGGAAGTAGACGTGAGTTCTGTAAAGGAATGCCTCTGTCTATGTCATCAAAACCAAAATGTGTAATCGTAGCTGCAGTCGGCTCTGTGCAGCCTCACCGTTAGCGCCGCCATTTCCTGTCCGTTCAGACGTCTTCGGTGACGTCACGGTTGCTCGATAACAGCTATGGGATTACATCGAAAAGATTTTATACTAGATTTTTACTCAAATCTGAAATATAATGATGCTAACCGTGTTTTTGTGACCTGTCATATGCACTTTAAACCTGCCTTCCTCTGTAGCACCAGTCAAGTTGTAGTAACACGTCGCTAATACTTAACAATAAAAACCAAGCTGTGTGTTTTTTTGTTTTTTTATCTTTTGAAAAATTAAACCCCAGGACATCTCCATTTAGATGCGTTACCCATCAATAAATACCCTTTCCCTTGGCTACTTCTGTTCCGTATTTTGCAAATATTTGTACCGTAAGACAATCATCAGGTTAACATTAGTAGCCGACACTTTAAATTTAAATATCACAGCAATACTTTTAAGACTTAAGTGCAATGGGGCCTAATTGAAGGACACTCACATTTGGTCAAAGGAATTATTATTTTTGATAAATATGTGGGTCATTGATGACTTTACGAAATCGAAACTATGGGACAGTAGTAGACATTTTGCTACAATATTTAAAAAAAATGATTGAAGGACTTTTTTCGAATTATACTTTGGCAAATAGGGGAAATGAAATGTATATGATCTTATGTCTTGGCACAGGAGCCATCAGTGAGCCCACATAACACTTAAAGTCACCATTGCAAAAGTCCTCATTTTATTATTATTACACATCCCCTTATAGATGCAAAGTGCAAAAAAAAAAAAAAATACTAAAGCTTGTTAACATAAACTGACAAAAATAATCGAAATACAGAATGATATCAGTGTAGGAGCCTCGAAAAGCATGCCGGCAACCTCTGAAGATCTAACAAGTAGATAAAACAATTCACATGATAGTTTTTTTTCCTAGTGTCATTGAAGCTAACATAAATGAGCTCAAAGCTAATAAGTTGCTACCTCTTTCTTGCCTATAGCTGGAAGTATTGTACTGGACTGTAACATAAAAAAGGTAGAGAAGAAACAGAATCGAACGACCATCAACACAACTCTTGTACACCAAAAGCCTCATTTCGGGACATTATATTTACAAATGAACTGTCATGCTTTTGTAAGGGATTCATTTAAAAGTTCTTACACAAATACACAACGAGAAGTTTTTTTCTTTTTTCAGTACGATCTTTTCGGCAGGCAAAGTCACAAATAAGAGTAGATTCTTTGACAGACGGAAAATAAACGGACGATCTTGAAAGAAAATATATTTCCGAAAGAAAACAGAACAAAAAAAAAAAAACTTCTGGAGTTTGTCGGGACTCCATCCTCAATAGTCAACAATAATAAACTGCATTGAATGTCAGTGATTTGTACATACAGACATATTAGAAATCTTCACTGGATAGGCAGGAGGCATCCAGCTTGTAGTTTGTGGCAACCGCGGAGAGTTCGGATTCGATGAAGAGAATGGAAGAGGAACACAGGAGGAGCTGAGGTGGTTTTCAGTCAATGATGGAGGAGAATGGCGCGTTTTGATGGAGGTTCGGGTTCTGCGAGTGTCGGTTGCGGCTGCGTACCGAACTAAAAACCATATTACACCCGGGAATTTTACACTTGTGCATCTCCCTTAGGTGCACCGTCTTGTAGTGCACACGCAGGGTCCCTTTGTTGCTATACATTTTGTGGCAGATATTGCAAAGTATACCGCCACCGCTACTGCCCCCGGTGGTCGAATGATGCACGAACTGTCCCATCCCCTCGCTGCCCGTTCCCCCTCCTCCCCCCATCTCTCCACTGTCACTAGTCTGGCCACGCCTCTCCACATTCTCCCCCTCGCTGTTGACCTCCTCCTCTTCCTCCTCTTCCCCTTCGCCATCGTACAGGTCATCCAACAGGATGCCTTCGTCGCTGCCCTCGTCCGACCCGTGCGAGGAGTGGATGCTGCTGCTAGAGTGGATGCTGGAGGTGGCACTCAGGTCTAAAACCATGTAGTCGTCCGGCGGAGCTCTGGAGAAGCCATTGAGATGGTGGTTGTGGTGAAGACTGTGGAAGTGGGGGTAGCCGTTGGTCAAGGGGGAATGGGGACCTCCGACAGCCATCCCCAGCATAGGGTCCAGGCCCATGGGGTGGTGGTGGCCCGCGTAGAACTTGGCCAGTAACCCGACTCGCAGGTCTTTGGGCAGAGGCGTGAGGTGGGGGTCCAGGACTATGTCGTCCAGCTCTTTGGTCAGCAGTTTGCGGTGCAGGTTGATGTTGGAGCTGTGCCTGTAGAAAGGAAAGACGACACTATTAGATATGTCAAACATCTCAAAAGTCTGTTGGAACTCCATCCTCAATAGTGTCATCGCCACAATGATAAACTGCCACTGAATGTTGATGATATGCACATACACCAACAGTCAAAAGTTTGGGCACACCTCCTCATCCAGTTTTTTTTTGTTTTTATATTTATTACATTCTGCATTTTCGATACATACAGAAGACATCAAATGTAAAAAGCAAGATGCATGGAATAATGCAGCAAAGAAGAGTGTAGAGTGGGAGTGTAGCAA
This sequence comes from Periophthalmus modestus, assembly GCA_019594935.1. NCBI lineage: Eukaryota > Metazoa > Chordata > Actinopteri > Gobiiformes > Gobiidae > Periophthalmus > Periophthalmus modestus. The sequence continues at coordinate 6,823,491 of JAIEZT010001373.1, read as the reverse complement.
ACTCTTGGCCTTCTCTCACTGAGCGTCTCCTGGCTTGGTTTTCACTTCAGAGCTGTGCCGTGTCAGGGACAAGAAATGCCAAACTAGTGATCAAAGCAAAGGGTGGCTATTTTTAAAAATTGAAAATCTGAAATAAGTTTTGAGCTATTTTGAGGGTTTTTTTGCTTGTTTTTTTTATTTACTACATTCCACATCATTGTCTATTAATAGTTTTGATGCATTCAGAGAATCCACAGTGTAAATAGTTACATAAAGAAGAAACAAAATGAATGAAAAAGTGTGTCCAAACTTTTGACTGGTCAAGTACATACAGCAGATATCTCAAAGTTAAGAAATGCTAAATACTGAATGCGAATGTTTATGGTAATGAAGCATAAATACTGTTGTTTCCCACACTGAACATGTGTATTTAATGTTAAAAGTGGCAGACTCTTTGGTGGAGAGTGTAAGCCTCCATGAAAATGATGCATGGGGAGGATTGGTCATTGTGGGTATGATATTACATGTATATATCTGCAAGAAGACAAGCAGGTGATGCCTCCAAGTCAAGTTACAGGTCAGATCTGTGGAGAGTGTTTCAAGATATGTCAGGGAAGTCTGGGAGTCTCTGCTTAGCCTGCTCCAGACTAATAATAAAGAGTTACTCAAACATGTGTGAATGAAACAGACCATGACTCCATTATACCATGTCTTAAAACTTACACGAGTAAAAGTTGCGTAATATAATAACTCCAAAATGCATGCAGTTTAGTTCATTTTTTACAGATAAAACACTTAATGATGAAAACTTGCAATGCACTAATCAAGATTTTTAAACTAATCATATATGTTATTTTAATGCAATGCTATAATCTGCCTATACTACACAGCATCTTGTATAGAGATAAGTGCAGTATCATGGCAGAGAGCACTAGGTCCTTGTTTACTGCTGTCAGCATGTCTGCACTGCACAGCCCTCAAATCCAATAAAGTCTGACTCAATTAAATACTCCAGGATATTGAATGGGAGTTTATCAATTGATTGGACTTGTGGTAATGTGATAATCGAGGGGAACTGGATAGCATATTAGCACTAGGCCCTGACAGCATTATCGCATTGGCTCCCTATTGGAGGCTGCTTAATCCAGCACCTCAATGAACTTGTCTTTATGTGTGGCTCTGCATGTAATCAGAATGGGCATTTTCCCTGTACACTGTATCGCACTGTTTCCTACGGTAAAGTTAAGCAAGTAAGGCAAAATGTACACATACTGCAAGACAGAGAATGTGTTCATTTGGTCGTTTTTGTCGAGGTAAAATCTTTATTTTAAAAACTAGATGCAATTTCCTGGACTAACACTAACGGTTTAACACACTCAAGAGACAAGTTTGGTGCCTTAGCCTGCTACAACAGTGTTTCACAACTGTGCAAACACAAGTCACAGGGTACTTGGAAGTGTTTCAGATTTAAAAGAAAAGTGGCATTGAATGGTATTTGAATATAAACTAGACTTCGTAGTATGTTTTGCATCATCAAGAATGTTTCTGTCGGATCATTTTGGTATAAATGTTATTCTATTAGTTGTAAGTGGCATTGCACTAGTAAACGGATTTATAATAACTAAAGATCCACCGGTACAGGGGTGTACTCAGAGTCGAGACAACGCTTAGGGGGTACACGAGACAGAAAAAGGTTGGGAGCCACAGTGGTGGAAGGTCCATGAGGCAGCGTCCATGTGATTTCATTTATTTTTTTAATGGTTAACTGAATGTGTTACATGTTTAGTAGACTAAACTTGTAAAACTAAAGACTTTTCAAATAATATTTTGAAAAAAAAAACTGGTTTCCAAAATAAATACTTACGTCAGGGAAACAGTCTGCTCTTAATTTAAGTAGTCTGTGTAATCCCCCAGTCGTCCAGGTGTGATCCAGAGTAAAAGAAAAATTTAAATCTGTCTGAATAAAAAGTGAATTGAGTGAAGATGACGAGCAGCAAAGCGTCTTCACTCAAATCACTTTTATGTTCCGTTGACAGAATATAATTTTTCTTTCACTTAATTTAAGTATGTAACTTCTAACAATCACACAGTATAAGAAAACTTAAGCAACTAATAACCAGTGAATGCACACGGCCCACTCACTTTTAGCCCAGATGCAAAAATGCAAACACTCCTTTAATGTGAGGGGTTTCCATGCAGGGAGGGCACATGTGTTCAAGCAAAACCAAAACTCAACAACAGAACAGAAAAGGGTCATCCCGAGGAGGATGGGCAAACATGAGGCACAATGGATAGTAGAGCTTACCAGCAGTGGCAGGGTTGATGCAGTCAAAAAGGGTCCCTTTCCTTTAATTATTTACTTCCCTATCCGACAATGTCCTGCAAGAGGTAAAAATACATTTATATCAGGGACCCTTTTCTGTGAAGCAGGCAACCAGGAGCCCGTCCACGAGAGCATCGTCAGCATTGAGGAGAGAGCGTGGCAAATCGATTGGCTGTGGCTGTCACGGGCTCAGTGTATGTTCTGGACTGTGCTGGTGTAAAGGAGAAAATATACCACTTTTATAGAACGCCTCGATCAAAAAGACATCGTAAATCCCCTTTTTTATATTTTGATGGTACAGTTGTGTCCATATAGTGTTAACATATGGCTAAAACAGGACCGTTCTCTCATGTGAGTGCGGATCCAGATGGGGTCGAGGACAGTTGTAGCTTAGTGCGCTCTTAAAGGGGCCACTCTTTCGCTCGTTTGGTGAATGCTGTTGAAGATGCTCAGGTAGGCAGGTCCTTTGCAACATGTCTTCATATAACAACACCTTCACACTGCTAATAAGCTCTAAGTTAACCGCGACTATCTCACTTTCATTATCGCTCTTTGTCGCAAACATTTCTAAACTCTGCGCTACACGATAATTAGCTAAGAAAACACACTTGTAACACGCTTCATACAACAGTTCATTTTGTCTATGGCTCTTCCTTATATGCTTCTCCAAAGTCCTGATTTACCCTGGTTTTCTCTGCCGCTATACGCCTCCCTGTTGGCTAGTAATGTTCCTGGCAAAGCAATTTGACAGTCTCATCTTCACCCCAAAAAGGAGGGGGTGGGCTGGGTCTCGTGGGGGGCCATTTTTGACTGTGCAGAGGAGGCTGCTGTCCCGACTGGTGTTAATCATCTTTAGGTGTGTGTGTGTGTGTGTGTGTGTGTGTGAGAGATGGCCCTTGCTCTACGTGTGTGTGTGTGTGTGTTGTGTCTAAATGATGCAGATAATGTGTAAATGAGATGCAGGCCTGAGTGGTATATTAAAGTGGCACCGCGGTTCTTTGTCTTTCCTGTCATTCCAGTGTGTTAGGAGCTTTTGGGTTTAAGTAGGAGGACACGAGTCTGAGGAACATCCATCAAATTCTGTCACTGCACTGCCTGGGTTGAATCATGTTAGTTTACCATCTGACGCCAGTAATGGGCCTAGCGCATTACCGTACTATGCTAACTAATGGGTTTTAAAGAGTCAGTCGTTCTTGTAATTGTTACATTTATAAATTATTGTCAGTTCTTAAAGAAATCTTTTTTAATTATTATTTTTAGTTACATTTATTTTATTTATTTATTTTTTAAGTGGCTAATTTATTTTTTATTTATTATTTATTTATTTATTTATAATTTTTTTTTACAACATATTATGTGCTATTATTGGGCATAAAAAAAATCTACAAAGATTTTTTTTTTTTTTTCAGATTTATTAGATCTATTGCAAACAGATGTATTCACCATTTCAAACATATGCGTATTTACTTAGCTTTTGTTGGAGCATTTAATAAGAAAATAATGTGCACTATATTCTGTCTACTTTAAAAAGCGTACATAAATAACTGCCTTAAAATGAAGGCTTACATATTTAATATTTTCCCTATTTAAATTTTCAGCAGCTGATCCTTCTGTAAATACTGTACGCACTGATCTAATAGAGCTTTTGTCTTAAACCAGCACGTGCCTTTAGCTCACACATTGGCTCTGCCCTTTGTTTAGGAGACGGAGGCAGCTGATTGTGCAGAGCGCGGTGAATCGGGCCCCATGCCGCGTGGGGACCCTGGGAGCCGTGCAGAGGAGCCCAAACACTCTCTGACATAATTAACCTTCACTCTCTGCATTTAGAGTGGCCCGATCTGGGACTGCTGGGAGCGCCGAGGGAGCGAGGGAGGAGCCCGGGTTGCCGCGGTGACATACGGGGAGCAGGTTAAAGCTAGGTTAACGAATGAACTGTGATAAAGATGAGATAAATAAGGAAATGGTGTCCCCTTCTTAAAATGTGATTAACGAGGCTAATAAGTGTGTGATTACTGGTGTGGGCTTTTAGCTGTGAGTCTCACACTGTAAATATGCAGTTTTACCTCACTGCTGTAGGGGTGGGTGTTCAAACATACTCACATTGCCCAAGGCCGTACTAAAATAACTGGCCCGTATCTTTGAGGAAATATAATTAGGTAGTGCCACTATAACTATATGATTTCTTAATTATGAACAAAAGTGTGAATAAAATACAGTGTCCATTTGTGAGAAATTAGTAAAAATCCTAAGTAGCCTCCCTTAGTCAAGTAGCACATGAATTTAAAATATATATGTCTTTTCCAGTACAGTAAGTTTAAGTGGATCGTACTTTCTATTTCAAATTCTATAGACATGACATAACTAGTCCCCAGATGTCCAAATCAAATATAGCTTTTACTGATAATCATTTTAAAGCTGATTTATTCTTAATAACAAAAACATTACACATGATGGTCAAGTTGTTTATGTTATAATTTGGGTTTTTTGTTTTCAAGACAATTATCTAGAATGATTCATTCTGCTTTGGTCTGTCATTTGGTTTTCCAGTTTTAGTGTTGAAAACTAGTTGGTTTATTCCTAAAAGTACTCTCTCTGATCAGAGACACTATGAAAACACCAGCACATGCAGCCAATCATTAATCAGCCTCTGTAGCTCAGTGAGTGAATTCTGGAGGTTCTGAGCTTTTACATGAAGCATTCCAAATGAGAATGAGAAAAACATGTGTAATTTAGTTCCTTTAATTGTTTATAAAGTACTTCTATTTCTGTGTTTTTGGTCTTATCTTGTGTGAGCCCAAGGCATTAGGGTGGTGGCGTGGCTGTGCAATATGCTCCAGTGACTGTACGCAGTGTGCAGAACAGAGTGTGGGACTGATATGTGCTAACAAGCCCAGGTGATCACTGCTGGCCTCACCTCCTGATGCGTTAATACATGCAGCGGTTTGACAAACCACTGCTAATGTATGCGGCTTCACCTGTCAGTGACAGGGTGATGCACAGAAGCCAGGTACATAGCCCTGTGCAGATGGAGGGTGCAAATATGAGACATTCCCCCCTCACACCTACTGCTCAACTTTCACTTGACACACAGCAGATGTCCCTGATCCTGTCTTTTGTGCATTTTGATGGTAACAAGTACAAACACTTCTGTAATATTCTTCTAATCTCTTTTCTCTCGTTAAAAATAGTTAGTGCAATTGTATTCCCACACTAAACATATTGTTAAAACTCCTAAGATGCCCTCTTAAAAAGATGAATAAACACTTATTAGCTGAGTTCTGACTGTATGACTGACCTGTCTCGGCTCCGTCGAGAGGGAAAAGCAGCATTGCAGCCAGCCACAGTGCACACATGCATCTCTTTGAGGTGCACGTTCTTGTAGTGCAGCTTCATGCTATAGGAGCTCTTGAAGCTTTTCTTACATACATAACAGATCTTGGGGTCAGGACTTGAGCAGGGGTCTCCATCTGGTGACTGAGAAGTGGGGAACTTGGGTGGGCTGGCACCATAGCCCATAGAGGAGATGAAGCTCTCGTGCAGAGCGGCCATACTGGCAGCCGCTGCAGCAGCAGCTGCCATGCCTCCGTTGTAGAGGCCGTACTGTCCCATGCAGAACATGTCATATGTGGGGTCGCTCAGCTCCTCCTTTATCTTGATGGGAGGCTGATGTGGGGATGGGGAAGAATGACCTTTGCCTTCATTTTCTTTTAACTGTCCATCTTCACCAACCTCGTCGTCCATGTCTTTGTCCAGACCCCTCCCCAGTCTGAGCTGTTTGTGCTGATCCTCCACATCCATCATTTCATCGCGGTAGAACATTTTGGAGTCTGAGTTTTCAGATTCATTCTCAAAGTCTCTCTCGTGGTCCTGGTCCTCTGATGTGAAACTGTCCATACAGCGCAGGTCGCCTGTGCTCCTGAGCTCTCCTCTGCTGTCACTGCCTGCCCCATCCCGGCACTCTTCCTCACTCCTCATCATCCCCCTAAGAGCCAGTCCTGGACTCATCTCGTCCTGAGAGGGGGACTGCTGCCCGCTGCCTCCACTGTGGTTACCTGTGCTGCTGCTGTTGTTACAGTTTCCATTCATCTTGAGGCTGTTGTGGAGGAGAGAGGATGAGTGGTGATGGTGGTTATGAATGTGATCATCGTCCTCATCTTTGTCCTCATAATCATCTGCCACATCTATGATTTCCTTCTCAATCTTCACTGGCATACTGGACTTACGGGGCTTCTTTTTGGGTGTGGGGTCACTGTTGCCCATCGTGCCCTCATGGTTGGCACTAGGTGTGGGTAGGCGGTGTGACATGGGCCCTGCTTCTGACATATGGATATTATTGTGTGAAGCTGCAGCAGCTGCAGCCAGGAGCTGCTGCTGCTGGTCCATGAGAGTGGTGCTGTTGGTGGTAGTGGGCAGGATGGGGCTGGTGGGCAGTGACACAGGAGGGCTCACCAGGTCTGCAGGAGACAGGAGTGTACGGTAGAATGGAGGCACAGGCTGCACCGGCTGCACTGACTTCAGAGAGGGAAACACCAGAGGACTCTGAAGCGGAGACTGGAGCATGGGGTCCACTGGAGGTGTGGTGAAGCCCAGAGGGGGTCTACCAGGGCTGGTCAGAGTAAAGCCTCCGTTTTTGGTGCTTGAGATGACAGGTGTGCCAGAGTTACCAGTGGCACGGATAAGGTCTTTATCGCGGTTGTTACGTAACATTGGCATGTGTAACCGTGGATTTGGATTGGCACTGTGACGATTGCGACTACGGAGTGAGCTAAACACCATGTTACAGCCCTCAATGGTACAGCGGTGCTTAATCTTTAAGTGTACAGCATTGTAATGTATTTTAAGAGTGCCTTTATCATAAAAGGTTTTGCCACAAGAGTTGCAACAAACGCGACCTTTCCTTGAGGTGGCCCCCATGCGGCGCATGCGGTGCATTTTGGAGGAGAAGGAGGGATGTGTCATACTTTTATTCTGCTCTTCCTTGGCAAAGTGATGATGAACTTGTGGGTCGGTCAGGCTGCTGGGCTGTTGTGTCTGACTCTGGGATTGTGGTTGTCCTGGTTGGGGCTGTGGCGTGGACTGTGACTGTAGCTGTGACTGCTGGGAGGGTGTGGGGGAGATGGGGGAGGCTCTGTTACTGGGCTCTGTCTTGGGCTCTATGTTGTTTAAAGGTCCCAGACCTCCTCGGCTTGGACTCTGGCCTGTGCGGAAAGGAGACAAGGACACTTCTGATTCACTAGTCTCCACCTGCTCGCCCTGGTTTGGGAGGGTGGGCTCTCGTAGCCGCAGAGCAGACTGCTCCATGGGCAGGCCGTTGGGAGGTAAGCCGAGCATGGGAGCAGAGACTGGGTTGATGTACTGAAAGGGCAGAAGGAAGGCAAGGCTATTGGGGATGTTCTCGAAATGATGGATGCTAGACGGGCTACTGTTTTCCATATGTGTCAGGAGCCCGGGGCTGCGGGTTCTGTTGTTGCTCTCAATGAATGTCCTAATCCCGGAGTCGGTCTTGGAGGAGGGAACGGTGACAGCCTGACCCTCCTTCTCCTGAATGGCCATCAGTTCAACAATGGACTTGGTCTCACCAAAGCGGAGGAACTGCTGCAGGGTGATGATCTCCTCTTCCCGAGACATGATGGTCCAGCGGTCCAGGACCTTGCCTGCAGCATCCTAAAGACCCCAGAAAAGACAAGAGAAGACAAAAATACCAAACATTATTGATTGTGCATAATCAGTGTGGTCAAAAGAGAACATAGAGCAGGGGTTAGTTTGTGAGGGCAAGCTTTACAGCTTATGAAATTCAGAGGCCCCTGGAGCGACAGGCAGCACAGAGGTTTGTCCAAATCCTATCTATGCTGTGTCGCTCTTTTTCAACCACCACTTCCTGTTTATTCACTGAATAAGGACTTGGTGAATTATATTATACAGTGATGGGGAAATGAGATGCGGCTACAGTGCAGGTGCCCACTCCCAACAGTGAATTATGAATCTGTGACATGAGTGCTTTTTCATGCGGTGAACTTGTCTTGGGACTCCCTCTGATCACAAAGAGAACCTGAGGGTGTGTGGCCAACAGACATTATACAATCACTAATGACAACCATAACGACATCTTCCTGCATTCATTTCCTTTGTTCCACATCTATGGGCACTCAAACACCCCAGGATGAACAAGACAATGTTGTGGGAAAAAACTAGCTCAGTGATCATGAATAAATCGAAAATGTTGCCTTTAAATGCATTGTAGATGAGCAAATATGTGCTTTTGGACTAGAGTGGTAAATAAGACGCTGCACTTATTCCATTGGGATGAGCTGCAAGTGACAACAGCAAATAAAACAAGCTGTGACAATTAGTGTCAATGAAATGTTAACATGAGATGTGCTCCCGGCTGCTGGCATGGATAAAAGATAAATGGCAGCTCTAGTGAGTAAAAAGCAGTAAAAACCAACATCACAAAGCACAAAGGGCCTGTAAGGAGAAAACACAAGATAAATGTTTAAAGAGAGAGAGAGAGAAGGGGGGAGAGAGAGAGAGAGAAGGAGAGAGAGGGAGTGAAAGAGAAAGAGAGACAGGCGCAGAGGAAGAGCTGCAGAAAAACACAGAATAAAAGTATGAGTGGTTTCATATCATGCCCTCAGATATACTGGAGAAATAGACTCTTCTGAGACCCAACATCAATAGTCACTGGGGTATTTGTTGTTAAATATACATTAAAAAACATTTTACACTTTCATTCCGTGTGCGCTGTGGAGTTTAGCCCGGAGGTATGACTTTCAATTCTAGCCTGGCCACTATTATTTCATACTGCAGGGCCATCTGGGCATTAGTACTTCCATTTGATTTAATTGAAACAAAAAATAAAAGCAAATTAGAAAGTGAATCTCTAAATATCTACATAAAAAGTAGAGAAGTCAAAACAATTTCACTTGTTACATGGAGATCTTAAAGGGTATTAACTGAAAACACACAACATATCACCGAGCTACATTTATTTAACTTGTTGTGTACAGTTTTGTACCATGTTTTTGTATATATCTGTGGAGAATTGTCGTGTGGGAGCGTGGATGACGTAGACTTGTGGACTGAGCACATAATCTTTCAGCTAACCGTAAGGAGGGTTCGAAAAGGGCCTGGGAGAAATCGCTAAAATACTGAAACATGCATGGATGACATCTGAAACCTCTTCAGGCATGGTTTTGATGAGGGAACAAAGTTAGAACATGGGAGAAAGCTCAAAAAAATCAATGTTGCATAATGCTTCTCTTTACAAACATCAGAAAAATGATTGTGTAAGAAAATATTTTAGATGGAAAAAAAATAAATTTCTACTATTTAACTTCTGGTCTTGCAAATAAAGGGTAAAAGAAAAATAGAACTAATATGATTTGGCATAGCTTCCAATCAAAAGTTCAGAGGAGCTCACCAGAAAGGCTACGAACTACACCCCGCCAACAAATCTCTTATTTATTGGTCAGTTGAATTTTGGATGGGGTCAATCAGCAAAGTATATTTTTGGAATATTTCAATAATAATCTTTTCAACACAAACACTTTCTCCCTGCTCACCATATCAGTTACGACCAATCTGCCGCTAAGCCATTTATACCGAGCTTGTAAATCAAATAAAATGAGAAGTGAAACGAATTAACACCCGCATGTTCACACGTTTTTTTGGTCAAACACGGTCGCACTGTCTCTCCGGTCCACTCCCTGCATTAGCCCCTGCTATTGTGAAAGAGAAACAAATATGCCATTAGAAGCACTTTTACACGTAGGCACTCATCCTCCAATTAGCTTAATGTGGCCCTCTTTGGCTTATATATTTTCCAGACCAGCCCCACCTCTTCTTGTACGCGGCTTTCAATAAAATCTCATTAATCCACTCCCTCCCCCCTCTCCCCCATTGCTATGACATATTAGTCTGTCATTATGCATCCAAGAGTCCTTTAAACAATCCGGCGAAACCTCTCTTTGCCAGGTTAATGACGATTAGCCAATAATTACAGCACAGAGACAGGGGGGTACCCACTTTATCTGGAGGACGGCTCGCTGCTGTTAGTTTGTTTTATCTGCCTGCCTTCATAGCCGCGGTTCTATTTATTCATGGCGCTGGCATTGCAGAGCATTCTTAATTCATTGCGTCTCTAATACCGCGCTGCTGGGTCCGCTGCTGTGGGCGTGGAGCCGGGCATCTACATTGCAAATTGCTGACAATGAGGATGGGCGAATGATGGTCTTGTCACGGGCCAGGGCACCGCTGTCAGTTCAAACAAATCAGGTAATTATGCAATTAGCAGGTTATGTGTAAAGCTCTATTAAAAGCCTGCTGGTGTAGCTGAGGAGGTCGTGCCGTGTGTGTTGGGGATTAGCAGTTTAACACGTACAAATGCGCCGTTCTGTAATCATCACCGATCATATTCAGGCGATGCAGTCCGTCTGGAAGCTGCGATGTGAAACGCAATGCCACGTGCAGATCTACAAAAGAAAAATGTTGGCCACCTCTGACCTGGCCTCTGCACCCTCATCCAGACTTTGTCACAGAACACATCACACTACATCATGTTAACGTCCAGAATGACAACGTGTACAATGCGCTGCCTGTGTGGGATGACCCCGGAGCGGCACATTTACATATAAGCACCCGAGACAGTATCATTTGCAGAGGGAGCCATCACTACTCACGATGGCAGGTCCAACCATGGGAACCGCATTGATCGGCCAATCACCTTGCGGCGAATGCGATCTCCACCGAGCCTCAGAGGATTCTCCATTGATCTCTCACCCTGCTTTCAGATCCCATTCCTCAAAAAAAAGCCTCTATCCCTATGTTTGCCACTTCAAGGGAGGTTAAGCAGAAGTTCCTTGTGATCTGAGAAGGTCTTGAACCTTTGACACTGTCTTTTCCATATTCTGTTTTCCAGCCTGGTCTTATGAATAATGCAGAAGATCTAGTGGCGAGAGGTGCCATGGGGGATGGGGTGGAGGCAAAGCCCATCGCCTGGAGCATCACATCAGAGGGCAAGAACTCCCAAGGCACCAGCTGCACCCCCATTGGCTTTGCAGTGGCAGGGCAAAGGTCATGTGTGAACAACCAGAACTACTGCCTCCCCAGCGATGGACCACAGGGAAATCAGCAGCCCCTGTCCAGACGTGGGTGGAGGACATTTGTAAGCATCATAGAGGTTGAAATTTGCTCTCTGATCTTTGGAAATTCTACATCCAAGATCTGTGCATCAAAGGAGTTGGCTACGTTAAGATGTGACCTTACTTGTTGTGTTTGGCTTGCGGGATGTACTTTCAAATGTGTAGCTAGGAAAATGTATAAAATAAGAAACCAGGGTGTGTGTTAACATATTTGACAGGTACAACTATTTCATGTCGTGTAATTTAGATTGAGAAGACTTATATATAGTAGTGACATCACCTACATATCCCTACACTGTATTTGAGTTACAGCTTTGGTTAAACAAGCTTTTTTTTCATGCCGTTCTTTCACAGTTTGTTTATGATCTCTTTCAAAACCGTATCATTTTGAAAAGGCCCTGTCACCCCTTATCCATTCGAACCCCATGACCCTCCGGCATCCCGCGTCTTCTTTCATTTTACATCTGTCCCTCTGCATCTTTTAAAAGTGAAGAGGACAGAGCCTTGGCCATCGCCCAGGAGAGGTGCAGACGGGGCAGCACATGGAACCCATTTCGGGCCCTGTTGCACTGCGGAGCAAATTTACCCCGCTCCCCTCTTTTTGACGAACTGCATCACAGCTCTTACATGTGAACGGTGTCTGCGCCTGCCCCTGATGTATTGATTCCCTGTCTCCTTTCAGAAAGCATACACAATAACGCCGGATAGCCTTAGCCAGCTGTGCTAAGGAGAGCGTAGTCCGTGGTCGATGTGTAAAAAATCAGCGGGGCCAGTACACAGCCTGGGGGGACGCCTCGGAAAAGAAGGTTCACATTAATTGAGGATGATTCGTGTGATATGCGTGGTGTGGATACGGCAGCCAGGTTTTGTGGAACAAGGGCCTGGTGGACAGATGTAGGGGCCGCTCTGCTCCCTCCAGGGCCGATGGAGAGCAGTGAGGTGGAGGAGGACTGTGTGTGTGTCTCATGTGTGTGCGTTGGTAGTACTATGTAAAAGGGGGTCAGACAAATTTTCATATTGCACATCGTCTTTGTCTTCATTACTGTTTCGGCAGGGTCTTGGTGCCAAACAGATGCATATGTTCATGATTTGCCTATAGTCAATTTTATGCAGCGATACAAACCAGTGTTGCTATAGAAACACGTAAGATTTTAAATGGAAAGATTAAGTAGCTATTTATTAATGAATGAAATGTAGGGAGCAAATTTAATCAAAATCGCTAATTCATTAAGTCAAATAATAAAGCGAAATTACACAAAAAGAGGTTCTATTGACCTTAATCAGCCCCGCCCACCTTTGTCGTAAATGAGACTTAACTGTGGTGGTGGGAAGTCTCATTCATTTCAATGGAGAATTTTGGAAAAGTTTTGCTGCTAAAAATCTGCTATAAAATAGGTTCATATGTGTAAAATCTTCATGTGCAGCAAGTCAACAATGCACTGAATCTCTGGGAGGCTTTAAAACGTCTTTGTAGTCCCTATAGAACTTATTAGTTGTCAAGATCGGCAGCTTCATGCAAAATAATACAACCCGAATGACAATGGCGGCGCCCACGGCAACTTCCAAAATAAGGTGAATAGAGTGTATAATATTAAATTACAATAAACAAGTGCTGCTGTAACATACTGATAATATATTAAATCATCTATTCTTTCAACTTCTGGGATAAGGTACGTCAATGTGTATTATAATAATGATGATGATAATAATAATAATAATCATGCATTGGATTTATATACTGCGTCATAGAGAAGTTAAGTGTCTTGCCCAAGGATACAATGGTAAACACTGACTGCAGCTGCGACTTTATGATTAAGACTTTAATATCCGAAGCACTGCCACCCACTGTGCAACACATTTCACATAATTCCTGCCCGACTCCAGACCATCCTTGGGAATATGGGAGTATTGAAAGCATTATATATTATGAGGTATTCAATGTACTCCAACAGTCTGATATCACTCGGTTAAAAATACTACTAAAAGCAAATAGCTGTGAATGACCAAAAGCTGTTAGTGTATGTTGTGCTTTGACTGGAAAAAGACCACCACAACCATAAAGTGTAAAACGGCCAATCAAAAGAATCCACACAACACATTGTCACAGTGTTAAAGGGAAAAAGACTTGAAAGGATAATGGATGGCAGCGAAGGCAAACCTCCCAGACTCATTTTGTTTTCGGTGGAACAGATAAAGGTGTCTGTAAGATGCAGACACACTGCATTAGGAGCGCCTTTCAGCTCCTCCTGTGCTCTCGCCCTGCACCGGGCTGGAGGAAAGAGAATAAGCTAATGGACTCTTTACTTAATGTGATCAGAGCCATTATTGACATGCTGCCAGGAAGATGCAAGACCATTAACTCGATCCTCTCTCACTGGTACCTTCCCTCCACCCCTGGTTTTACCCTCACACACTCCTGCTCTGGCTCACTGTATAAGCCATTGCAGAGTGTGGGTGCACCAAAGTTCCAGGGACTATGAGGAAAATTGCAAAATTAGAAATGGGAATGGGCAAAGTCAGCAACTTTCTGGCAAGTGAAAGAATTAATTTTGTTTTTATTAAAAAGACAAAAAAATGCATTTGTTACTGGAATAAATCGTAACTGTTCACTTATTTATTTATTTTATTTTTATTTATTTGTACAAAATCAAATCCTGATCCAAGTGTGACTTTTTTGTAGAACTGAAATTTGTCAACTTGATTAGATGGCGATATGTCAAATGATGCACCACAGCCGGATCAACCAATGTTTTGTTTCAATAATATGATTTCGCACAGCCCTGTATATATGACATTATACTTCCTAGCTGAAATTGACGCTGGCACACAACTTTGGCCTGTTCATCCAAATCCAGAAGATTCCAACGTGTCTGGAGTATAATTTACTCCATCCCACCCCATGCCAGATCACATCCACCCTTAGCAGCTCATTGATGCATACTTCCATTGGCCTGGATCACTTTCTTGTTTATGTGCGCGTGCCATTTTGTGTGATTGTATATATGCGTGATCATGAGGGCACTACAGGAAGTGGTGTGCAGGTCTCTCGGGGCACGCGTCCAAGTCCCTGGGCCTGTCTACTGTCATACGTTCCTGCGTGGTGATTAGTTACTGCAAAAATAAACACCATTACCATCTGGTGCTGCCTCCCCTGTACTGTAACCTATCCACGCGCAAAAGCTTTAGACCATCACGGCGCAAAGAACGGAGAACAATAACAGGAACTGGAGGAAAACTAGAATTCAGTTTTTGTCTGCACAATTTGGACACAGTTCAGCTGTTAAAATGTCAATTATGTGTTTTATATAAAAGTACACAATACCAAGGTTTTAGCAGTGAGTACTGTGATACCGAGGCGATACTGATATGAATCGCAGAGAAACTCCTGAACTATAAAAAAAATATTATTCATTAACTTTGAACTGATAAAAATATGTGCAAATAAAAGTATAAACTATGTATTTTTAAAACTTAGTGGAATTTGATTTGCAAAACTACATTTGTTTGTGTTTCTTGTCTGTTTAAATCTACAAAATGTGAAAATTATTATTTATTTTAGTGGCTATTATGTCTATTATCTCACATTTCCATCTACTCATAAAATGACGCCACAAAATAAACCAGCTAACCTACTTTCTAACCAACTTAATATGACTCAGATGCCGGCGAAATTTTCATAGTTCTTAAGAAATGTCAGTGCACAGGTAGTAAAAAAAACAAAAAGGTTTACCAGCGGGTCATTCGAGATCATTGAGGCCATTGCGAGCCAGCAGATGTTTGATCCATCCACAGCACATCTGGCTCTCCACACACGCACACCATTTCACTCCACTTCTTTGGAGATTTTCATTGTTCCTCACGGTCTACTAAACCCTATGTCCCCCCTTGTGGCCTACAAATATTTATTCTACTTCATTCACTCCGTCTTGCTGCGACGTCACGTATAGTTAAAGGTATTGGTTCTCCTAATGAAAACTAAGGAAAAACTCAGTCAAAGTACCCAAAGAGAGAAACCGAAGCTGTCACTCTCCTTACACATTGGGTCCACCGAGAGCAATACACATCTTAACAGCTTCATTGTTCTTTTTATTGTTACAAGGGGTGTGTAGCGTACAGGTTTTTGAATGGTGAAAAGTGACGTGTGGAGAGGGCTGTCATCTCCCCCTAACTCTTACTGCAACTTCCCTTAATAAATGTCAACTCCCGGACCTCGCAGCAAATCCCGCGCAGGCTGGGTGGCCGTGTCAGCAGGTCTGCGAGCCGCAAAAATGTCTGGGTTCGGCCCGGGTGACATGAGGAAAACCAAAAAAAGCTCTGTTTGTTTAAGCTAAAGGTGTGACTGTACGAGGTATACGAGTTAATAGTGTGGATAAGTCGTTTGAGTTGTTTTGGGTTCTTTGAGAGACTGAGAGTAAATCGTCTGCTTGGCGCCGCAGATACAGATGTTTAATGCCGTAATGTGGAGCTTCCCGTCTCGTAAAATCTCAGAGGCTAAGCAAGGTCGGGGCTTGTTAGCGCTTGGATGGGAGACCGTTGGGGGAAATCAGGTGTCGCAGCGAGGGGGCTAATGGCAAAAACTGTTGTTGAGTCCTTGGGCGGGACACGTCACCCACGTCGCTTAGTGTGAAAGGGGTGAGTGTGGAGCGTTGGTGGTGGTCGAAGGGGCTGATGGTGCAGATAGGCAGCTTCTTTAGATATCTTGAAAGGCACTTTATAAATCTACATGGAGATAAGCAGATGGACGTTTAAATTTGAAGTTGCAAATAGATGCAATTGTGTGGCAAATACATACAAACGAAAATGTATTTAGGTCATAAGATACCATTTTTTTAATTAACTACTGGTATTGTTTTGATGCAAAGAATTCAAAAGAAGTGGGATCATATCTAACAAATGTGTCAGTCCGGTCAAGTTTTCCATTTTGACAAAGCAAATTTGGCTTTGCGCCAAAGTTTTGATGCCGTAAGTTCGTACCATTGGCTTGGAATTGGCATGAAAACACTTAGCGTGACAAAATACATTTATTTTTAGGCAATACTGGTTTTGTGTTTTTTGTGAATGAAATGCCTTATAAACAAATTGAATAGTTTGCATGTTCGCCCTTACTAAGTCCTGATGTAATGCAATCCGCCCATGTTTGTGTCTGGCTTGGTGTCTCCGTTCTGTGCGATGCTATTGATCCCTACAGCCTTCTGGTCCGCAGAACTCCTGTCTGTAAACCCAATGAGCCGGAGCACCTTTACACTCCCCTTCCCTGCCCCTCCATAGCACTACATCCTAAACAGCCATCACAGAAACTCAATACAGACGCCGGCCTAAAGTCCTCATCAGCTAGCACCAGTGCCCTCCAATGTCCCGCCGGGCTAACGCTAAGTCAATTTAGCGTTAGCGTAGAATCTCACCTCGCAGACCTGTTGCCAGCCTAATATGTCGCGCTAATACGTCTCTCCATATGAATTACAAGGCTGGGAGAGGTATCCAGATGCAATAAGTATGGATTAGCTAATGTTCGGTGTCCTGTCTACGTCTTGTCGGGATGGAGGAGGAGAATTAGCCGTAGTAATAGCCTTTAACAGGGTGTCTGGCTGTGGCGTGGAGGTGAGATTGGGCCATGCAGACTTCTGGGAATTCTTACGAGCTCTGGGAAATAAACTTTCCGTTTGAAGGCTAAGGAAACCAGACAGGCTAAGAGAGATAGCATCGAGAAAATGATTAGCAAAGACGCATGCGAAATGTAAGAGCGAGATGGGCAGTTAAAGCCTTTTTTTAAAAAAAAAACTATCGATCAGGGCTGGAGGGATCGAGGTGTCTGGGTTCAAAGGTCCCGGAGCCTCTCCCTTGTCTGCTCCGAGTCTGTGTTAATACGTGAACCCATTGATTTGTATTGCCTTCGCCGAGTTGTCTTATGTGTAGGCCAAACTGCCCGACAGAGGGAGAGTGGGAAGGGAGCACCAAGAAGAAAGTGAAAATGTAGGAGAAGAGGTTATAGAGTGGTCAGATGGGGGCGTAATTAGAAACCATGCTACCACTAAACAGTATTTATTGATCTAGGATAAATATCTTCCCTTTAGCCAATGTGGTAGGTGCTTTAATAATTCAGGACTCACATATAACTCTCACCCAGAAGTCATTTGCGTGTACCTGTACTGTATGTCTAACTTTGGCCTCACTTTGTGTTACTTGGGGGATAGGAGAAATCTTCAGGGCGAAATATTGATTGCAGTATTTCATAATTAATAACTGGTGAAGAGGGAAAGAGCCTTGTTCTATTTAGATCCTGCTCGCACGTACTTGTCCAACAATGTTAAATCGGCTTGAAGTCATGAAAGTTTTACCCAATAATTGAATGAAAAGTTTTGTAAATAAAAACAAGAGTATAATTAGTTTTAGTACATGAAGTAGAAGAGGACTCTGTATGTTACTGTGCTATGGTGATGTAGAATAGCTTGGTTCATAATCAAAAAGCAGCAAATTGAGTTGAAGAGTAAATGTTCCTAGGTCTTATGTTATACAAAATTGACTCTCGTGAGCTTTAAGCCTCGTTATAATGCCGTTACCTCATCAAGAACATACATGGAGCTGTGTTTCATTTTGTTTCATTCATATATGTTTGAGTAATCCTTTAGTATTAGTCTGTCTACATAAAGCTCAAAATGCTCTGTTCCACCTTGTGATGTCATGAAGCGCTAGTTTTCTAATAGCTTTTGTTCACTTGAGATTGGCAATGAAGAATTCAGCCTAAATATGCAGGGTTTGTGTGTCAAACATGTGTAAATGAAACAACTCCATGTATGTTTTTAATGAGGAAATAACATTATAACATAGATCAGAAAACAGAGTGGGCTCTTCAATCAATCCCTGTAGCACTTTTCTGATTGTAAAAATATTCCATTAACATCATCAGGTGAAACACTGAAACCCACTGTTTTGAACTCCTACAACATAAGGTGCGAACATCACTTATACAGCCGTGCACTATGGCCCACATGTAGTTTTCTGTGCTAACACAAGCCCTCATTCACACAGCTGCGCACGGGGCCTTGCTTGCCAGTGGCGTTCCTTGCAGGCAGATGTGGAGAGTGAGCCAGGGGCCTTGTGAGTGCCCCGAGTTAGGGCCGGGCACCGCTCTCTCACGCTTTGAAGTAATCCTCCGACATGGCCATGGAAAAGTACAAGCAGCCCTCTGATAGAGCGCTGGGTACTGCAGTACAGGAGCTGTTAGTGTCTGGCCCTGGTACGCAGCTGTGTGGACACTTGAAGGTACAAAAATGCATTATTGGCTGTGTTTTGGATTGCAGTTTGAAAGTGTCTGATTGGTAATTGCATTTCTAAGCTGTTACATTAGACTTTATAATAGCTACATGTTTTTACTTAACTTCTAATCCCTGAATTTAGAAGTGATTACGCCTGGATCTTTCATAACCAACTCTTAATAAACAAATTCTTCATTAATAATTGAGTCTAATTCATGATTTGTTAAGGCTATAAAGGTGTTAGTCATTTAGTCTTATATTTCCTACTAACAATGTATAAAAAAAAGTTGACTTAAATGTAACAACATACAGTTTTGAAATCATTAAAGGACTACACTTTTCTGATCAAATGTTGTCAAAAACATACCTGGAGTTGTGTTTTGTTTTATTCACATATGTTTATGACCGAAAACACTGTGTTCCACCTTGTGATGTCACATTGTAATACAGGAAGTGCTCCACTGTACACCTTCAATAGAATCGTTTCAGACCTAAAATTTCCGATTTCTACTGAATAAAAGATAAAAGGTGGCTGTTAACTTGAAAATAACTGCTTCATGACATCACAAGGTGGAACAGAGCGTTTCGGGTTTTAGAGATGTAGTCAGACTATAAATAAAGGGAAACAAAACGCAACTCTTGGTATGATTTTTGATGAAATAACAACATCGTAACATGACGTAAATCTCACAAGAGTCAATTGTGCGTAATATGGGCCCTTTACCTAACAGACTACCTAAAACTCCATAGCAGTGCAGCCATTACTTCAGTATTAAAATGCACTGCAATCTTTTCATGTCGCCAAACCAGAAGCGAGGTTTCTGGCAAAGAGTCACCAATTCTTTCTCTGTTATGTCACGAGCAGGACTGCGGTCTAGCCATGTAAGGTCCTGTCCCAACTTCTACGAGCATCGGGGCCTTTTGCTGTCCAAATTTCAGAGAGACAAGCAAAACAATTTGACTGTGCGCTCTTAGTTACCTCCTCACTTTACATAATTGCACGTTACATTTCCTCTGGTGATGGAACAGTGATGGAAAAAGCGTCTGTTGATCATTATGTTTTGGCGCTGTTAGCTTGTGTGCGAGAGGTAGCAGCACCGCTAATAAAAGTGTGTGTATGCCTTTTAGCGTGTATATGTGTGTGTGTGTGTGTGTGTGTGTGTGGACGCCTTCAGAGCCCCGGTGTGCAGCCTCCTGAGAAAAGGCCAGGGCAAATAAAAGGACATTAAGGATATGAATACGCCACAAGGCTAATGCGACCTCTGAAACAAAATGCAACTTAACAATACTACACGTTTCATCTTCTTATTGTCTAATGGCCCATCCCGCTTCCAGTGAATCTCCCCTCTTAACCCTCGAGATACTCACTAATAGCCTTCACAATGGAATTATTTACTACCGGTGGCAGGGGGGGGTACGAACGGGTCAAATTGTGTGTGTTTGCGCTGCCGGTCCACAATGCGTGCGCTCGCTCCTATAGTTAGTGAATGAAACGCTATGATGGAGTCAGTGAAGCAGAGTGAGAGTAAGAGAGAGAGGAGGAGGAGGAAGAGAGAAACACGCTGAGGAGTGGAGCAGCTCTGAGTGGTGCTTGCTAAAGTGAAAAATCATGCCACAGAGCGCAGGGGCCCGCCGACGTCCGCTGGGAGAAGTGACTACATCCACACTGGCACTCAAGTGCTCTTAAATACTCCATCTCGGGTCCAACTCTGCCCCCACCTCTCGTACTCTGGGTCCCTCTCTGTAGCTCTCCCCAGGCCAGGAGCAGGTACAAATGGCTATTTGCTGTACAAGTCCCTCAACGTGTTTGTGTCTGCTAGCACTTGTCCTGAACACGATGCGAGACAAAAAAAAAAAAAAAGGGAAAAGGAAAATGGGCTCTGTCTTTATTCACAAATTGCTTTCTAGAGCACAAAAGCCGGCTGAATGGAGATGTCAAAGTGCTAATAGGAACGTCAGGCCTTTAAGAGCTCGCAAAGCTTCTGTCAATGGACTTGAATACTCCGAGGAGCGTGGAATTGTCATAGCGGAAGCGTGTGTCCAAGTGATTCAAAGCAGTAATTAGTTAATATGGCGCTATATATTAGGTCTACCACAAGGGGTCAATTCACAAGAAAATGGGCGCGTGCTAGTCGTCGGATTGTGTTCGCTCGTTTGTAATGTATACAGATTTTTACTGAGGTTTAGGAAAAAGCTGAAACGGCTGGTAAATGTTCACGTAACTGTAATTTCAGGTTGAGGTTTGGTTGCGCTATCTTCACCTTAAAGTGTCTGTATCTGATTTTTACGGTCTTAAAAACGTGAAAAACTGCTTGTTAACTTTAAACGGTTTGCAGTGGTCCAAAGTCACACCTCGCTAGCGTCCAAATTATTCACCGCAATGAGTTTTAAGAGCTTTTCACAACTTCCAGTCGCCAAAGCGTAGTCTTGCCATCAACGTAAAGCTAACAACAGCGATCGTGATCATGCTAATGGTGCGGCGGCATTACTTCCTGGTTCGCAGACAGTAAAAACGCAGATGCAGTGGTCTCATTTTGACCCCAAGAGCTGCTTTTATGATACATCATGGCAAAACGAATTTTTCAAAATCCGGCACAGCCTCTTTCACGCGAACGCCTTAGCAGAGGTCTACTGTAGCACCATTATCGCTGCTGTAACAACATCTTTCAGAGCGTAAAAATTACAAAACGCTTTCACGTGTCACATCAGTTAACAAAAGCTGAAACATGCGCTTTGTCAATTTGTAGCTCCCCTTTTTCCTAATTACCAGTGCCACATTCAGACACCTGCTTTTGTTTTGATCCCCCCGCCGCAGAGGTGCGCCGCTCCACAGACGAAGCCTGTCGACGTCAAAGGGATCAACAGCGCTGCTAACTGTCACGTGCTGGGCTTAACCCCGCGGATGCCAACACGTTCATATTGTCTAGATGAAACGCAACGGAGAGACAGGCCTTTCATTCTGCCTCGCACCTACCGTTAGCGCCGCTCCTCTGTCAGCGCAAACTGCATTACGTGTATGTGTGTTTGGACTGGATCCGGTGCGTCGCAGACATATTTTTGCCCCCGCTAATTAGCACGAGGGAGGCCTGGGGGCAATCAGAGCCGAGGTTAATGAGAGGGGGGGGTCGGCAGGGGGTGAGGCCGGGTGTAAATGCGAGTTATAATACACGCTTCCTCTTATCGCGCTGTCACCCTGAAGGGGCATCATCCTCGCGGCTTCCGTACTGATGTCGGGCCTGTGACATTTCACGTGTGAGGGGAGAGAGTGAGAGATCCTGTCTGCTCCGCGCACGTCTTTGTGGTCTATTATCTGCCTCTCATGGCTCCCAGCGAGGCCCAGATGTGACAGCGTGTTTCTAGTTCTTGAGCGGATTGGTACATCTGCGGAGAGGAGGGGTGTGTGAGGAGAGGGACTGTTAAAGAGCTCATATTACGCTATTTTTCTGTCCTCATCACAAACATACTCGGAGTTTTGTTTTGTTTACATTCACAAGTTTAACATGCAAACCCTGCATATTTAGGCTGAGCTCTTTTCTCAAACAGAAAACACTCTGTTCCACCTTGTGATGTCATTGGGTGATACAGGAAGTGGTCCACTGTGTTGTTAAACTTCATGCACGTTCACTATAATAATTTGGATAATTTCAGCCTTAGAATTGCCAGTCGCTACTGAACTAAAGGTAAAAGGTAAAGGTAACTGTTAGCTTGAAAACCACCACTTCATGACATCACAAGGTGGAACGGAGCATTTTGAGCTTAGAAGATGTAGACAGACTAATAATAAACAATTACTGAAACATGTTTGAATGAAATAAAACACAACTCCAGGTATGTTTTTGGGCAGATAACAGCATTATAACATGACTTAAAGCTCACAATAGTAGTAGTGGTAGTGTATCTAAATGCTATGTGCGTGTATGTCCCTGTCTTTTCGCTGTCACTGTCTCGTCACATGTCAGGCTGTTAGCATGCCGTGGCGCTGACATGCTAGTGCGCCCGGTGTCCTGTTACTTGAGCACACAGAGGAAATGGACCAGGCTGGTGGCTCATGTGGCTGTCACTCAAACGCAGCGCTGGGACCCGGGAGAGGGGGGACACAGAACGCGCATCCTGCATTATTTAACAGAGTGCTACCATTAGCGACATTTATCCAGTAGAATGACTCCATCAAACCACGGCACGGATACACGTATGAAGGCTGTCGGCTCGGAAGGTGGGGAGATGTGAAATATGTTTTTTTTTTTTGGGTTAAAGCGGATTTTGTTTTGCTGTGGTGACTTTATTTGTTGCGGTTCAAGGCGGTTCAGTTGCTAGCTTGTGGCATATGTGCACGGTACTATTGTGACCTCAGAGTGGCAAGACAGATTCCCAGATTTTTGGATTTGTTCAGTCAGTGTTTGTTTGAATATTTGCATAAATTTATTATAAAAAAAAAACAAAAAAAAAAAACTTGCTGCAGAACTTTTAAATTGTCATTATCGGGGGGAAAAAAAAAAATAAAATTTTCTTGCAGACTTAATTAACAAAGAGAATTTTTTTGCATAAAACTATATATTAAAAAAAAAAAAAAAATCTATGGGTCAGATCTATGCACTCACCTTAGCCACATCAAACTGTTCAATGCTCAAATCCCCAAACAATAAAACCACAACTTTTTTCCCACAGACACCACTTTCTGGCCTCTCCCAGTCTTCTGTCACCCGCTCTCCCCCTCCGTCTCCCCACCGCTCCGTATCCCTTGTTTTTGGATCTCTCACCCGTTAACAATAGCGCTGGGGGGCTAGCGCACAGATGTAAGCGGTAACAGCCATGCGCTTGCCCAAAAAGAAAAGATGAGCGGAAAAAGATGGAGGATGAGAGCGAGGGGAACAGACGGCTAACGCTGCTCACAAGCATCACTTGTCAATTTACAGCGGCTGCTCCCTGAACCGCACCGTATAAATTTCAAGTGTGACATCCTTTCTAGTGCTTCCAAGCCGCCCGCGCTCGTCCCAGCAGACCTCCTCCCCAGACGCATACTTGGAAACCTTAAGTACAGACATGGTGCCAGATGTAGCTGGCCTTTGCTTTGCTATCATTTTATTTTATTTATTTTTTTTACTGCAAAAAGACAAGAGTTAAAATCACTTGAGTTCTGAATAGTCACAAAGGTTTCACAAAGTTGCCAGATAAGCAAGAAGTAAGAAGTTTTCCAGTTTTGCTAGTACAGAATTAGCTTGGGTGACTGAAAGATTACACCTGATCTGTTATAATGATGTTTCCTCATTAAAAACATGGCCGCACTTGTGTTTTGTTTCATTTACACACGTTTCACACACAAATTCTGCATATTTACACTCTAGGTTCTTCTCTCAAATGGAAAACACTCTGTGCCACCTTGTGATGTCATATGGTAATACAGGAAGTTCCCCACTGTGTTTTTAAACTCCATACACCTTCACTAGAAACATTTGGATGATTTCAGTCCTGGAATTGCCAATCTCCACTGAACGGTAACTGTGAACTTGAAAACTTATATTACATGACATCACAAGGTGGAACAGAGCATTTTGAGCTGTGATTAATAACAAATGATTACTCAAACATGTGTGAATGAAACAAAACACAACTCTGGGTATGTTTTTGAGGAGGTAGCAGCGTTACAGTGTGACTTAAACTCACAAGAGTCAACTTTGTGGAATATAGAACCTTTAATTCGTTTGTTGCCTCTAGGGAGATGTAATTGCTTTGCCAAGAATGTTCCACAGAAAATGTATCTATGATCGATGACACAGGCAGGTGACACC
Organism: Periophthalmus modestus; assembly: GCA_019594935.1. Lineage (NCBI taxonomy): Eukaryota > Metazoa > Chordata > Actinopteri > Gobiiformes > Gobiidae > Periophthalmus > Periophthalmus modestus. The sequence continues at coordinate 6,799,010 of JAIEZT010001373.1, read as the reverse complement.
GCAACAGGTCAGATCTGCGGAGAGGCAAGCCCACTCACAGTAAGAAAGTGTATTTTTCAAGGCATTTCTGAGTAATAAAACCACGTATTAAAATGCAACGAGGGACACAAGCAGGTTATGTACCTTTAACTCCCCCGATGGCGTTTTGAAAATCGTAAAATACTATACAGATACTCCAGCAGCTCCACTTTTTACAGTATGGAGATTTTAAAATGTTATCTTTTGTCTGTTTTCTCTTCACAATGCGGGAGAACGGATAGGCTATCGTCTGGGAGCATTTGATGTGGCCGCCGTGCACACTGCGCACATATGTGGACAACGGCGCTTGATACCGGCCCGGGACAGTAAATCATGGGAGTGCTGTGCGTGTGTGTGCGTGGTCTGAAGAGGAGCGCGGGCCAGAGAGCACTAGGGGATGATGTGTATGCAGAAGATAGGGAGCAGAGAAGAGACAGAGCGGCTTGGCACGGCCCGCTTTTGACTGATGGCACTTGCACCGCTGTGAGACATGGCCTTTCTTTAATCTCTCTATCCTCTGACATGAAAATGGAAGAAAAGCAGGAGCAGAGAGAGGAGTGGCGGAGGGGACCAAAGCACAGCCCGGTACTGGATCTCATGCCAGATTGATTTTTGCTTTAGACTACTTTTAGTTTAAGGCGGACAGTAAAACTAACCTACTACGTGCTGACACACTCGCTCCCATAGAAAGAACAGAGAGAATGATGACTATAGCTCCACACCTGACTTGACTTTTGTCCTGGCTGGGCTGGTGCCAGTTCAACACTTGTTCTGAGCGTTTTGAAGTCTTTATGTAGCTTGTAGCAACACCTGACCTTTAGATAGTCTATTTAAAAATTGAATAATGGAAAGAATTGAAAGAAAAAATAATTGGATAAGAGTCCTACATTACGCAAAATAAAAAAAAAATAATAAAAAAAACACCATTTCCGGAGTTGTGTTTTATTTCATTCATACTCGTTTGAGTAACCCTTTATTATCAGTCTGTCTACATTTCCAAAGCTTAAAATGTTCTGTTCCACCTTACAGGAGTTTTCAAGTTAACAGCTACTTTTTGCCTTTTGTTCAGTCTAGATTGGCGATTCCAGGGCGGAAATCATCCAAATGATTCTACTAAAGGTGTGTGGAGTTTAAAAACACAGTGGAGCACTTCCTGTATTACCACATGTTTCCTGTTAGAGAGAAGAACTCAGCCTAAATATGCAGGATTTGAGTGTTAAATGAAACGTGTCAATGAAACAATACAAAACTCCAGGTATGTTTTTGATGAGGAAATAACATTATAACATAGATCAGAACATTGCGTAATATTTTCTTGATGGAATATCCAACTTTATTCATGTTAATAAAAAGAAAAGTTTTGCCCTGCAGTTTGTGTTGGATGCAAGGGGCTTATGCTGGTGGCGGTGAAAATGGGAGATGATTGGCTAAATGATGTCTAGAAAGTAAGCGATTAAAGATTCTTCAAACATGCACAAATCACTTCAGAAACATCTTCAGGTGAGTAAAAGGTGAGGGGAAAGACTTATAATATGGTGAGATTTTGCATAACAGATGTGATTTATTATCTACTTCTTGGTTAAGTCAGATGTTCATAATTTAACTAGTTTCTACATTTAGACTTTTGCACTTCTGACATTAAATTGCTTTGTAACAAACACTCTATACACGACCTTTGCCAATTTTATATATTAGGTCACTTTTCTTTTGTATTTGACCTGTCCTTCAATGTGCAGCAGACGGGTAAGATCCTGGACCATAGACTGTATATATAAATGGACATAGCTAACCCGCTAGCCGCTGCGTTCCAAATACAGTAGGACGTGATCATGGGCGCACTTCCGGCTCCATCAACTTTGGCTCCAATTCACAAACTGTCGCCCACTCTCTGTAACTGCTGCTGTCAGGCTCCTCATTTTGGTCTTAAAATGTTCATATTTACCCACTCCGCATGATCCTGGTGTTTTTATTTCGCTATTGCGTCTGTCAATCGAGATATGAACATTAATAATCAGGCGTCTTTTTTCCCAGAGGTCACTCCCGCTAGCATTAGCAACAGGTTTGATTGAGAGCGTTGCTAAGCGCTTGCTACCTGTTAAACCAGCACTCACTTTGTCCACTTCTTTCTACGCTCCATGGTCCAGACCCATCTTGAGATCCTGCTTAAACTCCACGGTCAAAAGAACCTACAGCTGAAGAACTACACATTTTCGCATGGTCTGCAAACCGACACACCAGCGCAAACGCATTTTTACCCCATGTCGCGCATTATCACACGACTCACTTTTTGTTCTATTTTAATTACTTTTCTTCTCCATCTCCATCTCACATGAAAAAGCTGCACGCCCGGTCGCCAAGAAAGAATCTCCAAAGAAAACAGCCGCTCGGAGGAGTACGAGCGGAGGTGCCTGGTCTAATACGTGATTGCGTCCTGAGCACAACACCTGTTTCAACTTAAAACCCGAGGAGGCCAGTAGCGAGATTAGCCAAACATGCCCATAAAGGGAGCTTACGACTGAGCTCTGATAAGTGAAAAAAATGACTTATTTCAAAAGAGCTGAAGGAACTGATGTGGTCTTAATGCGGTGGAATTCAGCGCACCGGTACACTAAGGCAAGCTGCTGTCACCGCGCCAGAGTAAAGGGCCTCAAAACTGTTATTTTTAGAACGCAAATCATGCCAAAAGAGACCAAAGATTGTGTGTTGAGTACAAGCAAGCACAAGTGTGAACGTGGTCCCTTGTCACTACAGGATGAGTTTTAAAGCAGTACCTATTCTGCAAAATCAACTTTTCAAAGCTTTTAACCATTTTATAGTTGTTTCCCTTCTCATTTATGCTCTCGAAGTTGTATTTGGAGTGATTCGTGCATGTTTGAACAATTATTAATCGCTTATTTTCAAGACGCCATATTGCTGGTCAACCCTCGTTTGTATCGCGACCGACAAACGCCCAATGTTCTGTATTTATTTTAGTCTCCAATTATTTTCTTAATCGGTGATATGCGTAAAACTGGGCAGCATCACGTTATCAATTTGCAATAAATGAAAAAAAATCCACGACTTGCTAGCTTGATCTTTAGATTTCCATTGGAGGTGCCAACAGCTGCATGGCTTTGGTGCGATAACGTTTACGGTGACGTCAGCAGCCATCGGGCACCGTAGTTTTCGATCGTTTAAGATGAATAATGTGATTTAAAATGTGTGTTTGAGTGTGTAAATGAGTACTACACACTGTTTTTTTACACTGCTGGAGTTAGATGACATTTCCAGCGAAGCTTTGAAGCGTTTTTTTGAGACCAGGTGAATTGAAAGGCAGCTGAAGCGGAGGGTTTCTTTCCTTCGGGACAGTAGAGGCTGTGGATCTCGGGGTGCTAAGAACTCCTGATCTCAGGGCTGATCCCGGTATCCTAGCACGGTAATTACCTTTGTCAGCTTGGCAAAGTGGGAAAACGCTTTGTACTGTGTCACCTCAGTGGGCTGGAATTTGTCAGGGATCAAGATGGAGACAGCAGCCTATAAGAAAACACACTCCACTCCACTAAGGTGTGAACCGGTGCTCCGTGTGAGACTGCAGCTACAGCAGAGCCATTGTCAGACTGTCAGGACCTCTGGCACATTGTTCAGTGACTCCATACGGGGTTATTGTTGAGTATTGACGACTCTATGTGGGTGCTCTGACAGCGGGTGACAGTGAGTTCACACCTCCGTCATTCTCGGCCTGTTGCGTTTAACGGTTTTTAGCAACACTGTCAAAAGGGCACTCATGTAGCTGCGAGCTCCTCATCCTGTTGTCACATATCGCTATGAAATCTAATGTCTGTACTGGGAAGAAAGCAAGGTGTTTTTGATTTTTTTTTTTTTTTGTTGCTTTGAAGTTTGACACTTTATTTCTGTGGAATATTGAACTGACACTAAAACTTTTTTTTTTTTTTTTTCAATATTGGTTCACATTTTAATTCAGAGTTAGACATTTTGTAAATTTATATTATTTTTATGACATGCCTGTACATGAAATTACGAAATTGATACTCATGATACAAAAAATCAAAACTAGATACTCATTTGAACTATAATCAATTACAAATAAAAGAAACTTAAAAATTATAAAACCGTATTGCAACATTAAAGCAACCAGTGGTGGTGGAAGTACTCAATTTTGTTACTTAAGTAAAAGTACAGATAATGGAGCAAAAAAAGAATCAATTAAAAGTAAAAGTATCACATGAAAAATTTATTAAAGTACCTTTTTAAAAATTGACTTGAAGAGGAAAAAGTAAAAGCATTTTGAATTAAAATGTAGTGATTTTGATTTTTTTTTTTTTTTTTGTGCTGCATTAAAATCCCTCCTATTTTTCAGAAGGCTTAAAAAAATAATAAAAATACTTCTACTTTTCCGTCCTGTTCAAAATGCAGCGGAATAGAAAGTACAGATATCTGCTCTCAAATGTAATGAAATAAAAGTATTCACTACAATATTAGTTTAGTACTTTTACTTTGTTACGCTCCACCACTGAAAGAAACTACGATAGATAGACAAGTAAAATTTCAGTATGACAACTCTAGTACTTTTGAATGGACCTAAGGCAGATTAGCTGACGCCTGACGACTGGGTACAAAAATAGGGATTGTAATAAATAAGCAAAAAAAAACATGACTGAGAGGGCACACACGCACAATGCCACGCGACTGTGGTCTCTGAAATAGTTGCATACCTCCTGGGACCACCCCCTGATTATCCTTATCTATGTTTACTTACCACTTACCACGCACAACAGTGAGCCTGGCTGTGCACAAGCTCTCCAAGCAGTTATTTCAAGTGCACTTTTGAGTAAGAACACAAGTATGCATGTGTGTGTGTGTGTGTGCGTGTGTGTGTGTGTGTGTGTGTGTGTGTGTGTGTGTGTGTGTGTGTGTGTGTGTGTGTGTGTGTGTGTGTGTGGAGGGCGGTGGAGGCAGTACCAGGCACCAGAGCAGAGCTGGCATTGAGCCGCAGAAGCCCGAGATGAGAGCGGCGTGTCTGGGGAGAGTCTGAGGAAACAGGAGGAGAAGTTCCACCAGATCTCTGTGGTGATTGTGCTGAGGGCAGTCACCTGTAGCAACACATCGATCCTGCTCCCACAATGCCCCCGTGTCTTTGGTGATTACTGACTTTGCCCCTCTTTTTCTCGCACAAACGTTACATCGACTTTCATTCACTTCTCACAGACTCACTCTAACTTTAAAGGTCACGTTAAAATGTTGTTACCTCATCGAAAACATACCTGGAGTTGTGTTTCGTTTCATTAATTTCATTCAGTAACTCTTTATTATCTGTCTGTCTACATCTCCAAAGCTCAAAATGCTCTGTTCCACCTTGTGATGTCATGAAGTGGTAGTTTTCAATTTAACAGCTCCTTTACCTTTAGTTCAGTACAGATCGGAAATTCCTATGATGAAATTTTCCGAATTATTCTAGTGAAGGTGTACGAGGAAACATAGATCAGAAAGAGTGCAATACAGGCCGTTTAAAGATGCACTGCGTAACTTTCCTGGTGGAGATAACCCCTAGAACCTCAGTTGTTCAGGTTCCGCAGCAAAAGGTTATAGTATATCAACTGTTTTTTGAGTGAATTTCCTGGTGGAGGTTACGCCACCTGCTGTCTCCATGGAGATGGTTTTGCTTTGCTTGGAATATTCCACAGTATGGCATTACATTGATCATATATTTCTCAAATTGATAAAATTGCAAGTTACGTTTTTCCACAGATTTGACCTACTTACTAATTACTACTTGCCTAAACTTCAACAGGAGGTATTTTACTTGTACCTGCTAACACATAACGCATTTAGATCACCATGTTACCTTTTAGTGTTTGGAAAATGCTAAATGTGCCAAAAAAATCTGCAAGATATTAACATGTTTTACTACTTTCACTTTCGTTTTTGACGCTCGGACTCTCCCTTCCCTTTGCTTCTCACTTTAATTATTTTTGGTCCCCACAAACGCTGACGATGCCCATGAAGTAACTGTGTATACACACTTCACCACAATGTGACGAATACCCACATGCCCACACTCACAGACACGCACACGCTCTTCACTCCAGTGTTTTTTGGCTGATTTCACACTTTTCATCTCTGACCATCATTTCCGGTGACTGCAGCGCTTCGTCCAGCGAGCAGCAGCGTGCCAGTGACAGCAACCCTCACCCGGTGGTCCCATCCACTTACCCATTTAATAAGACAGTCTTTAATAGCACGGAGCCGGGGCATATGCTAGCGCTGGTAAAGATTTTTTTTTCCTTACTTTTACAAGAGCTCTTTTTGCAGCAAGCCCGGAGGCAGCCCGATGAGTGTGTACGTGTGCGTCTGCTAGCAATCTATTTATTATCCATTTATTACTACTATTAGCCCAGTTTTTCTTTTTTTTTCGCTCTCAGCTCCCCGTTACCTCAGTGAAATTCTAATAAACAATCAGGGCCGTACCATGCTGAGAGACCCTGTAATGGGCTCCTAATTAGCCACTCCAAACAGCTAGCGCGCCTGCTTCACGCCTCGTTTTCTGCACTCATCTGCGCAAAACTGGATGAATTGATTCCATTTGCTTTGCCGCTTAATGCACTGATTGTTTATTGGCATGTCGGGGAATAAAAACAAACAAACAAACTAAAAAAATGTCTTTAGGTCGGTTAAGCGTGCTAATGCTAATAGCCGTTCAGAGCGGGAGTGGAGCTGGAGTTCTGACTTTGAGGCTTCCAAGGTCTTTCGGAGTGGATGTTGCACACCGCTTCCCCTCCGCTCCTCGCGCCCTCCGTCTCTGCTGTCGGAGGGAAGTCAAGCCAGACCAATTGGTGCAGGGTATGTGGAGAAAGAATGTGAGAGGGGTAGTCATCGCATTCTTATACCTGTGCTAGCTGCTTAATAAAGCCGCTCGAGCGCAACACGTCAGCCCAATTGGTAGAAGAGAGTCACGGATATGGAAATAGAAATAAGGTAAGCTGGTATTGTTTAGAAAGTAGTAGATGCATACTTATGATTTTCAGTGCGCAGTGAGCAGCTAGTAGTCAGTTTTGCAGCGTAAATGCTAATGAACGAGCTAATCATAATTTTTGGTTCATTTCTGTCTGTTAGCATCAAGCAGTATTAATCTAATCCACTGTTGAACTTTTTTTTTAGCCAGACTTTTATTTTATTTTTTTTTTGTAATTTTAACTGTAATGTTAGAAATTGTGATTGGTTTATTATACTTTTTATTTAATTTTATTTTTTTTTTATTAACATAGACGACAAACAACAATACCAAAACCAAAGCATAGAGCAGGATTATCTTCAAAAAAACTTTTCCGAATGTACAATACTGCCCAAAAAAAAAAGCTACAAAAAATAAATAACAGAATACAACACTTAAGTAGTCAGTTTATAATATAATGAGTCTTAAAAGTTCATAATTCAAACTTATGCAGCCTAAAAAGTACAAAAAAAAGTACAAATAAAATAATAATAAAAAAAAAAAAAACATGAATTGGAGATGAATCGATACACGTGTTTTTTGGGGTTTTTTTTGTTTTTTTTTTGTTCTTTTGTTGTTTTTATTTCATTCTCTTTTTCATTTTTTTCATACCATGCTTAGAATCACTCTCAAATTCTCACTTTTTCTCGATATGTACTCTCAATTTACTTAAAGTACTACAGTATTACGGATTACTGACTCTGAACAGTTACTGAACAGCTACCATTTATCATTTGTTCAGTAGTGATTGGCAATTCTGGGGCTGAAATTATCCAAATGATTCTAGTGAAGGTGTGTGGAGTTTAAAAACCAGTAAAATGAAACAAAAACACGAGTCCAGGTATGTTTGTGGAGAGGAAACGTTGTAATATAGCTCAGGTTTCATACTAATGTGGGGAAATCAGAGCTGATCCACCAAGTCATTGAACAAAACCATGAACTTCTAGCTTAAGGTTTAAGCTACAAACCGCTATGCCATTGTGCCGCTAACAACTACCAAAGAAAACATCTGTTCGGCAAATTAGCAATTCTTTCCCCAAAAAGCGCCTTTGAGACAGATTCCGAACTTTAAGGAGTCATCACCTATAAACAAAACTGCAGAAATGGCAAAGTACAGTCTGGCTTCATCCCAATTCTCTTCACTTGTCTCCTCGTCTGCTTGAATCCTCAGTTGTAAATCTTGCTCGCTAAGGAGAAAAAGCCACTGAAGAGAGAGGCGGGTTATTTCGAACTTTTTTTCGTGATTGACAGCTGAGGAATCAAAGAGGCAAGGCAGCGATGGGAACGGGACGTGTGACTTTATGTGTGAGGTTCCTGTACCTGTGTCCTCTCTCCCTCTCCAGCCTCTGCCTTCATTCCTCCCCTGCTACTTTATGACTGAGAGCTTCTCCACTGAGCCTGTAAATGTTTCCATTCGGGAGGGAAGTGACACTCATTCAGTCTCACTGCGGGAGGGACAAACCGGGACTATAACCACAGAGTACCAGAACCACTGAATCATAAGAGTGACTGGATATATGTTTGCTTCAGTGGGTGGGTTTCTGGTGCAGTAGGTAGTATTTTAGCTGGATAACTTTTAATGAGCTGCTGATGTAACATGGAAAGTGACAAAACTCAACTTTCTACACTTGCACGAAAGAGAATGCATGGACTAAGGAGAGACAGATGTTACTAAAGAATTATTAATTAACCATGGAGTTTATATAGCACCTTTCGAGCTACCTAAAGCGCTTTACTTCACGCTCTGCAGACTGATGAAAACAAGGCTGCCAATCTGCGCCAACACTCTCTCGACTTCCACCGACGCTCAAAAACACCACTTTCATACTAGGCAATGTGGGCGAAGTGTCTTGCCTAAGGACACAACGACGCAGCATTCAACTATCTCCCATCCAAGTACTAACCAGGCTTAGCTTCGTTTAGCTTCTGAGCTGTGACGAGATCAGGCTTTGACGACCACAATCCATAATTCTCAATCCCGTAAGTGAAAAAAGCCGTTCGATAATGTATCTTAACCTAAAACCTGAGCTCTTGCGTGGCTTTATTAATTTCACTTTGTTATTTGGGCTGATTGCGACTTGATGAGTGTAAAAATAAAGAATTATCGTTGTACATTATGAGAAAATCGATGTCCACATGTGACAAAAATAAAATGATGATTTGCAAAAACTATTCACTAAGTGCCTTAACACAGCAACATTTTGAGAGTGTAAAACAAAATGAGACATAACAATGGCGCCTTTTGGAACAATGTGGCTCATTTGAAGTGCTGCCAACAGGTGCAGGACGACGTATGCCTTTAACAAAGTCCATCTTGAATCTAAACTTTAAAGCGTTATACTCTTCTGTCGCCTTTAAGTGACAGTTTTATGTGGACACCAGGACCTTGTAGAGAAAAAAAAAAGGAGTATTGTGGCCTAGGAGGTTATTTTCTACATCTGATACTGGATTTGGAGTACTTTAGAGTGCTTTTATTTACGATCACATGCATAATTACAAGCTGTATCCAACCGTCCATCACCGTTTTCTTTCCCAAACTCAGCACCATCTCTGTTATCCTGCCACAGCTGTCACACTGTTTTTTTACTCATCCTTCATAATGCCGTTTTGACATAATCTTTTGTTTGCCACACTCACTTTCAGCCTATTCTATCTCCAAGCATAACCCCTTTTGTACGTCCCAACACTTATACCACAATAATGATTTCCACCTCTCTTCCAAACAATCCTGTGCGACAATCAATGCGCCACTACAGCCTCTCCCTCCCTCTTTCTCTCTCTTTCTCTCTCTTTCTGTGTGTCTCCCCCTCTCCAGATCAATAGCGAGGGATGCTAGTAGACAAACCAGTGCTCCGCTGGATCAACACCTTCCCACACTGTCATTAGTGTCGCTGACCTTGAAGTAAAATTCAATTTCCACTCCACGACTGAAACAAAAACCCGTCCGGAACGCCACTGCAAAATCCCACCGCCGTTTCCTCCTCATGGAAAAAGAGCGAACGCAGCCAGGACAGGGAGGTAATTATAACACGGCGAGCTTTGAACGTTCAGGTAAATAAAATTCGGGTTGGCACCTTTCCAGTTTCAATTAATGTGCAAAGATCAGGAAGGAAGGAAGGAGGAGGGGGGAGGGATACCAGTGAGCTACAGCTGCGTTGGGATGACTTGTTGTTGGGGGAATTCTACGGGAAAGAGGGATAGAAAGAGAAAAGCAAATGTGTGGAGACAGAAAATCCCAAGACGCTGATCGGAGGAGCCGGGATCACACGGTTTACCAGGAAGAGGGAGCACCCCGTTTTAAAACAGGGGGAATATTCTGTTTTATTGTAATGATGACATGACTAGAGTGTTAACACAGGGAATTCCCATAATCCCTTGGACTTTGCAGGTGGATGGGGAGAGACGGTTTAGGGAGTGCAAGTACTCGAAATATTTGACTTGTATTGTAATGTCAAAGTTTTCGATTTTTATTACGGTATTTTCTGCAGCAATAAGCAGGGACGCAGCATAAAATGAATGTGGGGACGAAATTGAGCGCCAAAATATTACACAATTACCGAGAAACGTTTTAGGGGCGACAGCAGGTCAGTCGGTTGAGTGTTTGCCCGCTGATCTGAAGGTTGGTGGTTCAAATCCTGCTCCCACTGACTCAAAGATTGTTGGTATGATGTTGGTATTCCTTGATTTGCCTCATTTGCATATTTTTTGCTGCAATGTTTCTGTTTGATTCACAAGTATAAAGTGTCACAAAAAAAAAGTGACTATTTCCATCGTTAAGTAAACGCGGCGCTAGCAAGGATCATGGGAATCATCGTGTAGGACTGGCCATGCCCCTCTGAAGTACTCCTTATTGGAGGGGAAACCAAGGTGGCTTTCCCTCTGCGTGTAGCGCGGTTTGATCATCCTCCCTCAGGACGTCCCAGACCCGACCATGTATGTTAAACCTATATCATTTTCACTTCCCCCGTCCGCCCCGCGCAGCATGCTAACTCCCCAATCACATTTCATTAGACCCCCGAACGTCGCACAACATCGAATATTCACGATCGCTGTACTTGACCGTATACGCAGCCGTCACGAGTTAAAGTAACATGTTGAAATATACATGTGACCACCAAGCATGTAATAAATGCATTAAAAGGATTTCCAAATGTACAGTAATTACTTCAACAGTCTCCAGAGAGCTCTTTATCACGTTTTAAATGATCTTGACAAGCTGATTTAAGTTAAAAAAAGTTAAAATTGTGTCGTGACTTTTTTGCTTACAGTGGTGGAAGAAGTGCTCAGTTTTGTTACTTAATACTTAATACTCTTTAGTAAAAGTATCACATGAAAAAATCTACGTAAAGTATTAAAGTGCTTGTTTAAAAATGAGTAAAAAGTAAAAGTTATCACAAAAAAAATAAGTAAAGTTACATTCTCGTTACATTTATCAACTATATTAGTGTTGGCCTGTCCTTACTATTTTGTTTGACCATAATTCAATTTGTGTCATTAATAAGTTATATATCTCCTATGTAAAAATCATACCTAAGATGTAAAAAGTAAAAGTATTTTGCGCAAATATTTTGAGGTCTTATATGCTTTCAAAAGTAGTGATTTTTATATTTTTTTGTAAATTTTTTGTTTCTACAAATGTGTTAAAAATAAACCCTCGGCCTTTTCTGCAGGTCTAAAACTATAATAAAAAATACTTTTACTTTTCAGTCCAGTTAAAAAATGTAGTGGAGTAGAAAGTACAGATACAGTACTTCACTACTTTTACCTTGTTACGTTGCACCACTGATGGGATTATAAGATTATATTGTAAATAAGTTGCATTGTTAGTTACGCTGTGTGACAACTATAAGAGGTAAAGGCCGAGCTGAGGCACTAGTCAAAGTTAAATAGAATAAATCTGGGGATTCAGGCCACTTTTCTCCATTGGTTATATGGAGAATTATTTCAAACTTTGCCCATAAATCTAACCCATAACCTTGCTTCTGCAGCTAGAAAGTACTTAAGGCGCCGGGACGAAGTATTTGGCCTGGGCACTGCTGGCATATAAGGAGCCCAATCCGCAAATACCAAGAAATGGGAGTGGTGACGTGTTATACAAATGACTTAATGGGCCAAACGTCAAAATGTGCTTTACTTTACTACTTATATTAAAATTGCAAAGTTGGTATTCTTATTTGAAAAAGAAATTGAACACAAAACCCTGTGTACATTTTGCTCACGTGAAAGTCCCAGTCCTAAATGGGACTTTCGGCTCTTTTATGGGATCTGAATCTTTTGGATCAGTTCATTTCAAAGAGCTGCTCAAAAGCCTGGTTCTTTTTATTATTTTTATACGACAGAAGCCAACGTGAGAACAAAATAATCACAGACAGGAATGACTAAGGCTCTGTTTAAACTAAGAGTGGGAGTGTATTACGCATAATCCAAATCTCATATTGCACTACAATAAATAATAATGCTGCTTCTGTGCTGATTCTTGTGTTGGTCAGTACAAAAATGCATAAACATGATAAAGATTTCGATTTGGTTCCGAGCATCACATCACTAGTGTCAAATGGAGTCTGGTACCAAACTAAAGAAGTACCAGGAACAGCAAAAGGTGTGTTGGTGTTGGCATGTCCTTACTATTTTTGTTCCACCATAATTCAATTCTTGTGTCATTAATGAGTTATCTTTCTCTTATCTAAAAATCATACCTTCCTTATCGGAGCTGTCAGGGAGGTGAGAGATTGATAATGTGCCGGGAGAGGCCACAGTTAGGAGCAGAGGGGAGGACAGGCCCGTGTGTGTGTGTATGTGTGTGTGTGTGTGTCTGTGTGAGTATATTTGAGGAGGGGGGAGGGTATCACCTTGATTCAGTACGCCGGCCCTCTTTGAAGTGCTCGGAGCTCAGCGCGGCCAACACAGAGCCGACCGTCGTAAGCCTTCCAGCGAAAAGTGAAGCCTGACCTCCCCACCAAATCATAACCATATGAACAGAAGAATTTCCACCTTAGGAGAATGCTTTTTCTGCCGTCCATCTCCCAGGGTGAGGCATTAAGTAGTGATAACAGAAAACAGGTTGTGAAGGGGAGAAGGGGAGGTGATGGAGGGGAGGAGAGCCAGGGTTACAAGTGTGCCGTATATGCAGGAGATTGGAGAAGGGGATTGTGTCCAAAAATGTTGTTGCACGGAGCACGACTACCTAAAATGGAAGTTTCTCAGGGAAGGATCAAGAGATATGGTGACCTTCACAGTTGACAGAGTGAGAGACGGAGCACCGTGCCGACCGAATAAGAGACAGGGGAAATTGAAACGTGACTCTAACTCAATAAATACTTTGGTGAAGCGCTGCGGAGGAGCCAAGTGGTACCTCCCCGAAGGCCCCCGGACCCACCTGCAACTGGGAATGGTTTCCTGTCTTACACTAACACTGAGAGGGCTAATCCATGTAATTACAGCTCATATTCCACATGTGTAAGTACACATGTACACATTACACTCAGCAGTGCTTAACAACAGCCAGTCCTCCTGCAGACTGCAAACTGTTGTATGTAACCACTGTCTGCCTCCTGCGTGGGCCGCTTGTTAAATGAGTAAATGAGGAAAACGGAATAGAGGAGGTCGTTTTTAGATTTAGCGTCATGCAAGCGTGTTCGAAAGTTTACATTCGGACTACGGTGACACAGTTATTTTTTATGCATTTTGATGTTTTGTGGAGAATAAAAGTCACTTGTTTTTGGCATAGTTTGTTATTTATTTTTTTATGTATAGTTCAGGTTGTCTTGAGATTATGGAGTCAAATTTTAGACTTGGGGGGACACCGTAGTTTCCTCTATTAATAGGTAACACGTGTCTGTATTTGTAGTTTTCAGATTCTTGAATGTGATGATGTTAAACTGTCAGATGGAGGCAGATTTCAGATTTCATTGCACTTTGCCATGAAATATCCAAAATGTAAATGCACAAATGTTGAACTTTTCTATTAGCGACTAGACCCAAAAACTCACAATCTGCATTTTGACAATATTCATTTTAGCTGCCTCCATCAGTATTAAATATGATTGGACTATACAATGTGAAAACCTAGCAATTTTAAATGATGTTTTGCTTAAAAATTTGTCTTGAGCAGCTAGTTTTGCATTGCACCCAGCTGAGTGGCGTTAAGCTTCAGTGTACTTATTGTATTTGATCAAAAAGATTCGAAAATGAAATATTAATTGCCACTTTTTACCAGTAGAGGGAGTCGAGAGCAATTTCAGTAATGACAAAAATCAGGGGTAAAAATCACAGTTTATAGTTAGTCATAGTGAAAACAGAAAGACCATATTCATCTGTTGATTGTCATTTCTTTCCCCCTACTGCGCCCCCTGTTGACCATCAACCCATGACTCCCACAATGCCTTAGTAACTCCTCCAAATCCCTGCTTCTATCTTCTGTCCCGGGGCTTGGTTTGGTCAGACGGGGCTATGCGGCTGCGTGCGTACACCCAAGTCCTGATAGTTTGAATAAGCATTCCTCCAAGTGTGCGCACAATTAGGGTTAGCCTGTTGTGTGTTAGTGCCATGTGTGTGTGTATGTGTGTATCACGGTGGTGGGGGCCGTTAGCGGTTCCATCTGGGTCTCCTGGAAGCTGCGTGGAGTCAGGAAAACCGCATCTCATAAAAAAGGAGGCTGCTCCGTGTTCTACAAGGACAGAACATTACTGGGAATGTCGCTTTGGCCCATATGTTGGCTTCAAATCCAGCCCCTCTCTCTCTCGCTCTGCACATTTGAGCTTATTTTTCACTTGGTCATGGATAAGACAGAGGAAGACAAAATAGACAGTGTAGCAGACAGACCCAGAGAGGCGAGCCAGCCTTGATAGTAATACCATGTGTGTGTGTGTGCGTGTGTGTGTGTGTGTGCGCAAATCGGACAGCGGAGTGAGCAGTGACAGGGCATCTGGTCGGTGATGGGGTCTGGACACGAGAATGGGACAGACGGAGAGGAAAAGAGGGGAAGGAGGAGAGAGAGGGGGAACAGAAAAGGCAGAAGAAGGGAACTGAAGAAGGATAGAAGAGAGAGAGAGAGAGAGGAGATGGGGGGAGCCAAGTGTGTAGGCAGGAGAGGGGGAGAAGAGGAGGAGGGCTGTGGAAGTAAGAGGAGAGTGGAGGGCAAAAAGGGAGGGAAGGGAAACAATGGACAGGGGTAAAGAAGAGGGAGAAGAGAGGAGGAGAAAGAGGGGGAGGAGAGAGGGCAGCGTGGTCCAAAATCAGGAAAGAAAGGGAGTAGAAGGAGGGTAAGGGTACTGCCAAAGTCAAGGGCACCCAACAAGTCTCTCCCCAGCGCTGGGTAGAATTACTTACACTTCATATTTGTTCAGTAGTAAAACATAATAGCTTTCTCTGCACAATGTTAAGACAAAAAGTACTTGTATTGGCATAATTCTGTGGTTACATCTGGAAGAAAATATGACAAAAATATTCAACTAAATACCTCAGACTGGACTAAACCATGACTTGAACCGGGACTACAGCACAAGACCGAGCTATAGATTCATACTTGAAAGTCCAAAAGTCCAAAGTGTTTTATTATTTTGGTCCATTCCTCAGACTTTTGGTCACACTACCGCCCTCAAATCCAAACTATCGGACTTTCCCTGGCGCTGTCTCTACTGTCGTCATGACAACAGGAGCATAAAGGAGCCGCGAAATCGTTTTCCGTGATTTGAGAAGTAAACAGAAGTAAGATGAGGCTCGAGCTTGACGGCGATTCGCTAAAATATAGATGGACGTGAAAACAGACCAATCAGAAGCAGTGTTAGGCGGGCGTACAGAGTTGCCATTTCATTGGTTTAGCTCTGGCACATGGTTTTGTTCGAGCGAACGTGCCGATACAAGTGGATTATACGGATATAGATTTTTCTGGCTACTCGCTGTGACTGGATTTAATGCAGACGACAACAACGAAGGCCGTAGCACAAAGCCGTCTACGACATACACGTGCGTTTGGTAAATGGGTTATTTTGGTTTATGTAACGCTCTGAGAAGGAGAATAACTTAACTGATGCTGATTGGTGGTGCATGTGATCATTTTAGGCCAAATATCTTTTACCCAAAACTAGCAGCAGGCTGTGTTTTGGCAGAGTGGTTTGCAGTTATTTTGTCTAGAAGCCGAACTTTGCTAATTTGACACTTGATGAAACCAAGAAGTCGTTGCAGCTTGCCACTGTCCAAACAGCGCAAAACTCAGCGCAATACTCAGCTACCAAAATGGCCACGCGACGCTGCCGAATCATACGCGCATCACCATAAAAATGTAATTAAATCAACAAAGTAAGTACAAAGCAGTGGGAGGTGAAAACGGGAGTTGATTAGCAAAATGGCGTCTCGAAAATAAGCGATTAAAGATTGTTCAAACATGCACAAATCACTTCAGAGGCAATATTGAGAGGGTAAATAAGCAGGGAAACAACTATAACATGGTTTAAATCTCTGAAAAGTCAATAATAGTCATACAACCCCATTCCGATGAAAAAAAATACAGAATACAATGATTTGCAAATCCTTTTCAACCTATATTGAACTGAATCAACTACAAAGACATGATATTTAACATTCAAACTGATAAACTTGTTTTTATGTTTAGTTATAATCACAAAACATCACCAAATTGCTTTATTGTACTTTGGCCATTGCTTTTTCCCAGACCAAAAAAATCTGACTTAGAAAGAGACAACCCACACTTTTTTTTTTTTTTTTTTTTTATTTTACCATATTTCCCTACTACATAGAAATGGATCCTATTTGTGTGTGTGATGGAATATAAGTGTGTGTATTGGCGTGTTGTGGTCAGGGATGAGAGGCTAGATTCTGTCAGATTCTTGTCCTGAGCTCTCTGGTCCATCACTGACGGGTGGGCACACTGACACCTGGCACACAGCAGAGCGGACATGCCAAGCCCTCCTCCTCCTCCACCACCACTACTGCTGCTGCTGCTGCTGCTGCCCGCTACACGCTACACACTGGACAAAGGGATCATGGAAGGCGGGGAGGAAAACATGGGAAGGGTATGTTAAGTTTTAGTAGATTTTATACTATTGAATTCAAGTTGACTTATTTAGCGCGTTTCAAAGAACTTCAGCTGACCGAAAAAGCACCCTAAAAAGCATAAATCTACAGATACTAGGATACAAAGGAAAAGAACAATCAAACACCATGATTTCCCGTCTATAGCTAGTATTAAATGCCAGGGCGGAGAGGAGGTGCAGAAGAACATCTCCCACATGTTACTGCCATATGAACCATCTCGCACTCACGACTTCAGGGACCCACAGAGCGCAGACATAAAGTCATTAAGACCTTATTAGTACATTTGATCTGATGAACAAAATTCACAAATCTTAAATGATACGGTCTCGCGTCAGAATACCCGGATTTGTCCTGAGTTGCGCATCCCTCACCTTCAAAAGAACCTTGACAAAAACTCAAATTTCAAATCCATACAAGTCGCCCTTTTAAAACCCTGACATATCCTCATCCCATAACCTCCCCCCGGCATCGCTATGGAAACGACAATTTATTATGTATCATCTACGATCCTGCTCTTTTCATCTGATCTCTCATTTAGCTCGCCGTGTACACAGTGGCGGGGACACACAGCGCGGCCCGGAGGCTTGGGGGAGAAAGATGATTGAATTTCACAGCTACTTACTGGCTAATAGGGCCTTCCAATGACTCCACACTGTCCTTAAGTGAACGCGAGCTAAACTACGGCTTCTGCCCCTTTGAAGCGCCCCTCTGAAGTAGATGGAGAGGATTTAGCCGGTAGCGTGACACGAGGCTGAGCACTCGGGTAGCCATTCGCCGACCAGCTGACGATTAGAACCCGCTGATCAAAACACAGACGGACGTTCGTCTCTACGGGAACCGCGCAATTATGCAATACGAGGTCGGACTGTGAGGGAGGAGAGGTTGAGGTCACATAGACTGCTATATTCAAAAGTGTGATAAAAATGTGTAGTAAAATATAATGTGTAGTCAAAACCATAATTTAAACAGATAATGCTATTACTATAAATTATATAATATCAATCTATATCATTGTATATTGTACAGGAAATATCAATGGACTGTACAGATAGCAGCTTTAATGTTTTTTAGTGCAAGGCAAAAACTGTATATTCATTTTGGGGGACGTTTTGATGGCGATGCATTTAAGGATTGGCAAACAAAAGCTTTTCTGTGTATTTAAATGTTTATTCTTACTTTTATCTTATTTTATTTATTTGATTATTAATATTTTTATATTTTTATTTAATATTTATTTAATTATTTTAATTTTTTATATTTATTTTTTCAGTTATTTTGATTTTTATGGTATAATTTCATTTTGAACATGTGACCTACACCTCTGACCTCTGCACAGTGACAGCCGCCTCGCGTTTGTCCTGATGAAGGCCGAAGGGTCGAAACAACATCACGATTTTAACTTAACCACGCCACGTGGAAATGCAAAAATGCTTTTAAAATGTTAATACTTTTGTACTTTTTGAGTGCCCCTGTTTTGTTTAGTTTTTAACTTTGTATTTGAGACTGGTCCCTGTGCTGGAGAGCATAAAAAAGGCAATTTTGCACAATCTCCACACATCCAAGTAGCACTACTAAGTAGCACTGCCTCCTAAAGTTTTGCACAATTTATTTGGCAACTGCAGTGGAGGAAGTAAAAGTATAAATACTATATACTCAAGTGAGAGTATCACATGAAGAATTCTACTTAAGTAAAAGTATTTCACGCACATTTTGAGGTCTTATAAGGCTTCAAATGTAGTGATTTTGATAGAGATTTCTGCTGAATTTTGTTCAACAGACACAATTAAATCGATTTCATTTTTCCTAACTAGTTTTATTTTTTATATTTTTGTTTGCTCAAACTACCAATGTGTCAAAAATAAACCCTTTGCCTTTTCAGCAGGTCTCCAACAGTAATAAAAAAAAAATTTTACTTTTCAGAGCAGTTCAAAAATGTAGTGGAGTAGAAAGTACAGATACTGCTCTCAAATGTAGTCAGTAGTAAAAAGTATTGAAATTGACTTAAGTGAAGTGCAGACACCTACATTTGTACAGTACTTCACTACTTGTACTTTGTTCCACCACTGGGCTGTTCATTTTACGTCTATTCCGCCAATGCAAACCTTTAAAACAGTCTAGCAACAGGTAACACACTTCAAATACACACAGTCCACATAGTAAATACACTTTCACTCACAAACACTACTCCGACTACTATGACTACTACTATGCTCTCCTCATCACACGCCCCGTCCCGTTACACTAACCCACATGCACAGAAGTGAAAACCCTGCCTGCTGTTTGCTGTTTGGGTTGCTGGTTAAGCCGTGGGCGTATTTGCGGACGTCGTTGTGTGTGTCTGCAAGCGTTTTCCCCTCACAGAAGCTCCATACACCCCCACCTCCCCCGTCCCCAATCCCGTCGCCTCCTCCTCCTCCTCCTCCTCCACCCAAACCCATGTGACTCCTGGTTCCACTTACACTCTCCATGCATAAGATAGGCCCAACCACGCACACGAGCCTAACCGCATACACATGTTCACTGGCTCTTAACTAATTCATTCAGGAACACTTTGGGTTTCAAAAAAAAAAAAAAAAAGTACAAAAAAATCCCTACATCACTGATTGAGAAAGTGTCTGACTGCAATTATAGGGGGGGAAAAAATCAGAAAGGAAACGGGCTACAGTGGTTTAATAGTTAGCTAGCATGACATTTTTGCACTTCTTAAAACATGGAAACGCACAGTGTTGACAGGCTGGGAAGAAAGGGCAAGTTGGAGTGAGGGAAAACATTTACTAAAGTGGCGTGCATGGTCAGTCGCTGTTCAAAGACTACACAGAAATTTGTCCAAAGAGTTTTTGGGTGAAAGTGGTGGCAATGGTCACTTTGTGGTATTGCCCGCACTCTGAAAAATGGTCCAACAATTGAGGCAAACTGGAACATTTTGGGAGGGAAAGCTTTGCTAATATCAGGTTTTGGGCTTTGGGACCTCTGTGGCCGATCTTTGAGTGGCATTTTTTGATTCGCTTTTACGCACTTTTTTTGAGTGTGGTGGAAAAGGCAAAAACCAGGTCAGTGCAGTAACATATTTTATAAGCAAACTATTCCATTTGGTTTTGTAATGTGCTCTAGACATAATAATCTTCATGGTTTGGTTCTGATTTGGTCTCAGATTTGGTTTAGTTGCGGTATAGGTCTGGTTTGGTCCTCTTCTAATCCTGTTTTAGTACTGGTCTAGTCCTGGTTTAATCCCAGGAGTAGATTTGATGCCCTTGGGTACGTTCACACTTATCTTGGGCCCATTTCAATCCTAATGTAGATTCATAGACTGCTTATATAAATGTACATAGCTAACCTGCTAGCCGCCGCGTTCCAAAATAGGAAGTGATCATGGCGCACGTCCAGCTCCATCAGCTCATTTAAATGTTCCTATGAACCCGCTCTACATGATCCTGGTACTTTTATTTCGTTATTACGTCCGTAACTCAAGACATGTACGTGCCTTTTTTTTCCCCAAAGTTGCTCCCGTTAGCGTTAGCAACAGGTTTGATTGACAGCATTGCAAAGCGCTCAAATCAGCGATACGGGCAGGAAGGGGCGTTAACTTCAGCAGCCTCGCTCCAGATTGGCTCTTTGGTTGCTATGATACTCACGGTCGGAATTCCAAATACGGAAGTCGGCTCCAAATCGGCCCCTATAACCGCTAACCTCGATGAGCTTCATTTGACTGGAGCCGAAAGCTATGGGCGACGCCACACTCACTTAGTCTAGGTGTAGTCCTTGATGTCTGTGTCTGAGTACGTATGTGTAGCAGTTTAGGCCTTAAGTACTTCAGTCCCAAGTTTAATGTGGTGATTGTGCAAATGTGAACGCCCCCTAGTGTCGGTGCGGTCCTGGTAAAGTCCATGTTCAGTCCCAGATGTTTGATAAGGCGTGTGTGCGTGTATGAAAGCATCAGCATCTCGATCCACTGCCCACTGACCTGCAGTATGTAGCCCCTCACGTAGTCCCGCAGAGTCCAGCCCAGCCCGTGGAGGATGTGCAGCACCTCCTCCTGCTTGAGCACAGAAAACAGACGGTCCAGTAGGATCTTGAGCCTCACCGGTACAGCCTGGGTCCCGTAGAGCATGAGGCTGCTGATGTCGAACACCACGTTGGACTGCACGATCTCCACCTGGGTGGGGTGGTACAGGTGCTGGGTGCTCAACTTGTCCAGGGCTGGGGATGAAAACAGAGACATAGTATTTTACTTCTGTGGGGCGGGATATTAACACATAACATAACATATTTAGATGTGTTAGATAGATAGATCGTTGGATGGATGGATAGAAGGATAGACAGATGGTTGTATAGATGGATGGATGAATGGATGGATAGATAAAGATAGACAGATAGATAGACAGACAGATGAATAAATGGATGGATAGATAAATGGATGGATGACAGATAGATGGACGGACGGACGGGTAGATAGAATGAATGGTTGATAGATGGATGGATGGATAGATAGATAGATAAATATAGATAGATAGATAAATAGACGGATGGATAGATAGATAAATGGATGGATAAATAGATGGATGATAGATGGATGGATTGAGAGATAGATGGATAGATAGATGGACGGATGGATAGACACAATATTAAGTCATCTTTTGCCATTTGCATATTTTGTTGAACCAAAGCTGATGGACACTTTTAACCCAAAAGATTTAAAGGCCCCATGTTACACTATTTTCTGATATATGTCATAATTTCCTTATAAAAAACTTACCCAACGTACCCAAAGTTATATTTTGTTTCATTCACACATGTTTAACACACAAAGACTTCTTTCCTCAAACAGAAAACACTCTGTTCCACCTTGTGATGTCACAGGAAGTGCTCCACAGTGTTTTAAACTCCATGCACCTTCACTAGAATCACTCAACACAACTCTAGATATGTTTTTGAGAAAATAACAGCATTATTAATTATTTATTGTATTATTTATTATTTATATAGGGTCAACTGTTTCATACAAATATTGGTGCTACATATACATTTTTTTTTTTGAAGCCATACAGATATAAAAACATTTCCATCTGATATTAGCACCGATACAGTGCCCATTCGGAGTTGAGGACTATCAGGTTTCCCCGTGGTCTCACTTGTATCCTCAGAGGCTCTTGCTCAGTCAGCGTTAGTGCATAATGACGTATCCATTCGATAAAAGCAATGACATTAATGTAATTTTGCCCCATTCCTTTTATTTAATCTAATCTGGCGCTGTTCCTCATTACTGCTGCCCTTGCATCTCCCTGTTTATTCCCCTCCTCTATCTCCATCCTCGCCCTAAGCTGCAGTTACCCCGGTAGATACGCTATTCAGGAAGGACTGTATTTTGTGGAGACGTTTACTTTGCAGTTACCCGGTAGATACGCTATTCAGGAAGGACTGTATTTCAACTTTTACAGTTAATTTTATAGCCCGATTTCAACTGTAAAACAACTTAAAGTGCATATGACAGCTTAGACTACTCATTTCTCTAAAACATAGGCTAGTTAACATCATTAGACTTAAGACTTTAGTGCCCAGAAGAGTCCTCAAGCGTAGTAGTATTCAAGTATTCTTTGTATTTGTGTAGTGTTCAACATGTCGCCAGTGACATCCACCCCGCAGCCGCCTGTTCGCTGCCTTATCTTTAAATATTTATTCATTTTAGAGTGAATCAGGAAACAGGACAGGAAGTAGTGACGCTAACAGTGAGGTAGCCGGGCGCAGAGCCAATTTTGGTTGTGATTTTACTTATAAAAGCAGATATGACATATGTAGAGCTGTGTTACCTAGCAACTTATGTTAACAGGGGTCAAAACGTGTCTAAATTACACAATAGTTTTGATTTAACCAATGAATTTCACTGGTACAGACTAGTATTTCACATAGAAGTCAACATATGTTCAATAAATGCTAAGGTATGTTAGAGTATTTGAAATTTTACAATATGTAAAAGTTTGGGTTTAGAAGGCACAGTATATGTCGTATTAAGGTGTGTTTAGGTGAAAGACGAATGAATGTACCATATTTTCTGGACTATAACTCGCACTTTTTTCATAGTTTGGCCAGGGGGGCGACTTTCTCATACTCAGATTCGATTTATATGTGAACTATATGTTTTTTTCTTCTTATTATTATGCATTTTTTGTCTGGTGGGACTTATACTTATAAAATTTGAACAGAATATTGTACTTTGTCATGAAATATCTAAAAGGTAAATGCAAAAATGATGATAATTTCTATAATTGACTAGACCCAAGAACTCCGTGTAACAGAAATCTAAAAAATAAATAAATAAATAAAAATTAGCTGCCCCCATCTGTATTAAATAATATTGGTCAATGTTGTAATGTCATCTGAAACCCAGTAGTGCTTGTTTACCCAGATCCCAATGCACGAAACGATCCCTTCAAGAGTTTTGTGAATTTATCATAGAAACATGTCGTGAAGGCAAGCCAAGATCTGTACCAGCCCAGGGCCCAGAGTTATACGCTACACCCCTGCGCCGGTGTAAAAACGATGTGTGTTTTAAGCACAGTTTGGACACAGCCTCTTTTTCTTTAAGTTTACTACTTTCTGCATTTCCTATACACGCAGAAGACACCAAAATATGATTCGAGATATATGGAATTGTGTGGAAAAAGAGAAAAATCTGTTAAATAATTAACCAAATGTGTTTTATATTCAAATGCTCATAGTGCTGCAAAACGCTTGGCCTTCTCTCGATGATTTTCAATAAGCAAAAGTGTGCAAAGCAGTGACCAACGCACGTTTTTACTTATTTGGAGTTTATTTTTACTACATTCCATATCTGTCCATTGATACTTTTAGATGCCTTCATGAGAATCGGGTGTGTAAAGTCAAAGTTGAGTTACACAAGTTACACAACAAAACTGCATTTAAAAAAAAGCCCCCATTTTATTCCCAGGACCATTACAATCTGCGTGTGATCTGTGCAGCCTCTGGTCCGTCCCCCCCGTTATATGTCCTGTCCTCCATCTCCACCTCTGGTTCCTACCTCACCTTCTCCCTCCTCCTCCCTCCTGCACGTCTCACCCCCCTTCCCCTCCGCTCCTCCCTGGCTCCGCTCGACCCCGCCTGTGTGACACCTGCTCGGGTCCCTGTCTCTGATCCCCGCTGACGGGTGCCTCGCCTGACAACGCCGCTCCGAGCAGACACGAACATAATAAAAAATGAAGAACTGCTTGTCAGAGTGGCTGCCAATGCCGACATGAAATGGGGAGCGAGGGGAGAGGAGCGATGTGCGTCTGACAGTTCAGAGGGGGGAGATTAAAAACTATTCAATGAGGTCCTGTGCGCTGTGGCCCGGGCTTATGCGGACACAGGCCAAACAGGTGTTTTCTTTTATCTCTCCCTCCTCCTCCTCCTCCTCCCTCCTCCTCCTCGGCTTTGTACTCTCCCTCTCCTCTTCTCCTTCTTCTTCTTGTAGTGTGTGAAAAAGTGCTAGGTGTGGTCTGGCCTCTCACTCCGCGCTGCTCCTGTTTTGAGTTGTTTTGATGTATGGTGCAAAACAAGACTTTAAAGGCACCCGAAAATGTAGCTTTGGTTAACAGGAGTTCTAGAGAAACAATACACTGATAAAGAGTAAGTTTTGTGGAGACTCATTTGGAGCTTCAAAAGGGTTCGAATTTTTCCCTTTTCATTAACTCAACTATTTCAACTTTGTATTTCAACTTTGTACGTACACAATTTACTTCAATTTACTCCAATTTGGTTTTAAGTACCAAGAGCGGAAAGTAATCAACTACAAAAACTCACATTACTGTAACTGAGTACATTTTTTGAGTAGATTTTTAAACCTGTACTTGTATTTCAGTGTAATTCTAACCACGTAATTGTAATTTGTTACATTTAAAGCCATAGACTACAACCAACTTCAAACTGTTCAATTTATGTAAAATCCTGAGCTAAAACAGCGCTCAAATCTTTTAATCTCTAACTAGTACTCTGAGTAGTATTTTTCATGTGTACTTTTTACTCTTAAGTACAATTTGGCAGCAGTACACAGATTTCTTCCAGTAGTTTTAATCTTAAGATATAAAACAGCAGCTTGTCCTTTGTAAGACCAAGTTTACGTCACTTTAACTCACAATTTCATTAAAAGTGATTGTTATATCGCCCAGATTTAGTCATGGCATAGTACTTAGCAGTGGTGGAAAGAGTACTGGAAATATGTACTGAAGTAAAAGTACAGTCACATGCCTAAAAATACCTATAATTGAGTAAATATTTAGCCGTGACTATACTTTTACTTGAGTACAAAATTTCAGTACTATTTCCAACACTCCTGAGTACTATACCAAGACTAAATCCAGACTATATCGAGTCTAAAACCAAACTAGAATATACACATTTGGACTAAATCATGCGGAAAAACTGCCATTTTAAAGCAGGACTGCGTCTTAAATGAAATGGAATAAAGATTGAAACTACAGAATAAAAATCATGTGTGCTGCAACTGCATTAAAACATTGCGAGAAAGGGCTAACGTGCTAAGATATCTTCATTTGGTCATAGAGTCCTAAATACGTCCAGCTAGCTTCCCTCCGCCTTTACGTTACAATCTGTAAATCGTTTCTTTCCTTGTGTTAAAATGCTCCTGTCTACTCACTATTCTAGATAAGCATAAAAGAGCTGATAAATCTTATTAAAATCCCCACGTGGTCTGGACATATTGGCCCTGGAATCTCCTACGGCAAGCCGAGTGGAGCCGTGTTTACCTAACCACTGTTTCAACTCCAACATTATTGTCCCCAAGAGGAGATCTGTCACTCGGCCAGGTGCAACTCAGAACAAGAACAAATACATTAAATCATATTCTCTCCTCTGTACGGCACATGGATATTTAGAGTGAGAGACGCACAGAGAGATAGAGAGAGAGGGTGTGAGAGAGAGAGAGAGAGAGTGTGTGTGTGAGTGTGTGAGAGAGAGAGAGAGAGAGATAGAAAGAGAGAGAGAGAGAGAGAGAGTGCGAGAGAGAGAGAGAGTGTGAGAGATAGAGAGGAGAGAGATAGAGAGAGTGTGTGAGTGTGATGGAAAGTGTGAGGGTGTGTGTGTGAGAGAGAAAGAGAGAGAGAGTGTGTGAGAGAGAGAGAGAGTGAGAGAGAGAGATATGAGAGAGAGAGAGTGATGTGAGAGAGAGAGAGAGTGTGTGAGAGAGAGTGTGTGTGTGAGAGAGAAGAGAGAGAGAGAGTAGAGAGTGTGTGTGAGAGAGATAGAAAGAGAGAGAGGGAGTGTGTGTGTGAGAGAGAGGGTGTGTGAGAGAGAGAGTGAAAGAGAGAGGATATGAGAGGGAGAGTGTGTGTGAGAGAGGATGTGTGAGAGAGAGAGAGAGAGAGAGAGTGTGTGTGTGTGTGTGTGTGTGAGAGAGAGAGAGAGAGAGAGAGAGAGAGAGAGAGAGAGAGTGAAAGAGAGAGGATATGAGAGAGAGTGTGCGTGTGAGAGAGAGAGTGTGAGAGATAGAAAGAGAGAGAGATAGAGAGAGTGTGTGAGAGAGATAGAAAGAGAGAGAGTGTGTGTGTGTGTGTGTGTGTGTGTGTGTGTGTGTGTGAGAGAGAGAGAGGGTGTGAGAGAGAGAGTGAAAGAAAGAGAGGATAGAGAGAGGAGTGAGTGTGTGTGAGAGAGAGAGTGTGTGTGAGAGAGGATGTGTGTGTGAGAGAGAGAGAGAGTGTGAGAGAGGGTGTGTGTGTGGGAGAGAAAGTGTGAGAGAGTGAAAGAGAGAGGATATGAGAGACTCTCTCTCTAATAGAGAGAGTGTGTGTGTGTGTGTGTGTGTGTGAGTGTGTGTGAGAGAGAGAGAGAGAGAGAGAGAGAGTGAGTGTGTGTGTGAGTGTGTGTGTGTGTGAGAGAGAGAAAGAGAGGATATGAGAGAGAAAATGTGCATGTGTAAGAGAGAGAGTGTGTGTGTGTGTGAGAGAGAGAAGAGAGAGAGGAGGAGAGAGAGAGAGGGGTGACAGAGAGAGAAGAGAGAGAGGATGCGAGAGAGAGGGGTTGACAGAGTGAAAGAGAGTGAGAGAACATGAGGGTGAGAGAGAGTGAGAGGGTGCAGGAATAAGAGAGGCTGAGAGAGAGAGACATAGGAAGCGGGAGAGGAACAGAAAGTGAGAGAGATATGGAGGGGGTGAGAGAGAGTGAAAGAGAGAATATGTGAGAGAGAGTGATAGGAGAGAGAGAGCCAGAGAGAGATAGAATGAGAGAGATATTGGGGGTGAGAGAGAGAGTATGAGAGAGACAGAGAACGAGAGTGAAGAGGGTGAGAGAGAGGGGGGCGGGGATGAACGGATGAGAGAGGGGTGAGAGAACGAGAGAGGGGAAGAGAGACAGGGGGTGAGATAGTGGGTGAGAAAAAAGGGAGGTGAGAGAATGAGAGAGTTAGAGAAAGAGAGTGAGACAGAGATAGAGGGACAGAGAGAGAGAATGAGAGGGTGAGACACAGACAGAGAGAGGAGACATTCTCGTACCGTGGGCGACCCAGCCGTGCTTGCATTGGTCACATGTCCGCAGGTGAATCTT
This sequence comes from Periophthalmus modestus, assembly GCA_019594935.1. NCBI lineage: Eukaryota > Metazoa > Chordata > Actinopteri > Gobiiformes > Gobiidae > Periophthalmus > Periophthalmus modestus. The sequence goes on along the minus strand of JAIEZT010001373.1, from coordinate 6,771,403 downwards.
TCCTGGTTGGAAACACTCACACGAGCAGTTCACCAGTGTGCACCGAATGGCCTAGAAACACAGACAAACGCCCAGGTTACTCATGACTCCAGCGTCAGAACAATCTGTTATTATCAAAACTCAAGACACAGACACAAGGAGAAACACTTCATAACCTGCTCCTCTAACCGACTAAAACATCTCTTTTAATACAGCGGATTGGTTCTTTCTTTATCAAGTCAAACTTGTTAAGAATTGAGAAAATATAAGTACAATTTAAAGAGCCCACATTATGCTATTGTCTGATCTATGTTATAATATTCTTTCCTCATCAAAAACAGACCTGGAGTTATGTTTTGACCTTTAATTTGATTTTTTAATATCAGCAGCATTAAAATGTTGTAAGACTTGTGTGTAGCATGTATGTATTGTTCTGTATTGTTTTTTTTTTTCTCCTATTTTTGTAATTTTGGTGAAATTTCTAAGTGTATTTCCTGGTTTGACTATGAGGACTAGAGCTGTGTTACCTAGCAACCATAATGTTAACAAGGGGTCAAAACTTGTCTAAACTCCACAAAGGTTATGAGTTGACAAAAAAAAAAAAAAAAAAAAAAAAAAAAAGACAAACCTTTATTTTGTTAAATGAATGTTTAAACTGTCAGAAAAATACAGTCCTTGTGCGTAAATGGTCAACATAGGTCAGCGGCGTCAAACACTTTTTCACCAAGGGCCCCATCAGCAAAATGGCTGCTCTCAAAGGGCCAGATTTTTAAAAAAAATAAAAAATCTAACTACTTTTTTAACTGTTTCTGTATTTTATTTATATTTATTACTTATTCAAGTTACAAATATTACATATGCATTTGCCTAGATAAAAAAAAATGTGGCTGTGTAACTGCGTATCTCCTGATAAAATGACATTTTAAGACCATCAGACCTTTTATTTACCCTGTCGAGGGCCACATATGATGATGTGGAGGGCCACATTTGGCCCACGGGCCTTGAGTTTGACACATGTGACATAGGTAGAGGGATTCCGCAGTAGGACTACTTCCTGTATTTTTGTGCTTTTCTTTTCAACTTTTTTCCATAAACTGCTACTTAATATTCATAAAACTATGGTAAATATTGACCACAGGTACTATCCCACCAAACCTTGACATAATTAGAAATGATAATGCACTTTAAATGTAGTAAAAGTCAAAATCAAAATGAATCACAACCTCAAAATAAGGTTAAAACATTGACATAAACAAATGAAACCATGGAACCCAATCCGACGAACAATAAGAAAGACGAAACTGCACCATTACTTCCAAACTGTCCTGTCAACAGCTCCCGCCTCCCCGCTTTTACTATACCTCCACAGCGAGCGTGTATACAAACCGCTTGCGTAACTTGTTTTGACTGCGGCTCTATTCCTCCTGCACTCGCTCTGACCCCGGCCGGCTTTTAGTAGTCCCATGTTAAGCGTCCAGACATCGACACGGTTAGCGCTTTTAGCCGTAAACCACAACACCGAAAACGCAGGTAAACGTTTAAGCGCGAGTCTCGAGTCTCTATATGGAGCTCTACGGGAGAAGAATGCGTGATATACAACCAGAGCTCTATCATTCAAACGAGCCCCGGGCAGCTGCAAGCCATAAATATCCAACCCGAAGAGTAAGGAGCAGAAAGTTATTTAAAAACATGAATCTTAATCAACAGTGGCAGCTCTTTTGTTTACCAGACATTTTTTTATCATGATCAAGATGAATTGATGATGGAAGAGAGTTGTACAACGCTCCAGCTATAGCCCGAGCTGCCCATGGGGAACTGAAGTACGGCCGGAGCAGCGCACACAAAGCTTTTCATCCCTTCTCAAGTCAAATATTGCGTTTCCTTAAGATAAATATGTAATCCGCCGATGTTAGCCGCGCAGACATTCGAGCTAATAACTTGGCACAATAAGAAGTTGAATGGGATGTACTGTATATCTTAAAGTTGGCACGTGAGACGCTCTGGTGAGTCAATGCGAAATAACTGAGGTGTAAAATGAATGATGGTACAGTAATGGTTTTTAGAATGTTTGAAAAATGGAGCAAGTTGGCAACTGTTTTGTGTCCATATTAAAAGAATTATTGATGTGAGTTTGTGTGAGTAAAAGGTCCAATATTACACGAACTTGACTTGACTGTTTGAGTGTTACCTCATCAAAAACATGCCTGGAGTTGTGTTTTGTTTCATTTACACATGTTTGAATAACTCTTTATTATTAGTCTGTCTACATCTTCAAAGCTCAAAATGCTCTGTTCCACCTTGTGATGTCATCAAGTGGTAGCGTTCAAGTTAACAGCTGTCTTTAATGTTTGTTCAGCAATTCCAGGGCTGAAATTATCCAAATGATTCTAGTGAAGGTGTGTGGAGTTTAAAAACACACTGGAGCACTTCCTGTGTTACGAGATGACATCACAAGGTGGAACAGAGTGTTTTCTGTTTGAGAGAGGAACTCAGCCCGAATATGTAGGATTTGTGTGTTAAACATGTGTAAAAGAAGCAAAACACAACTCATATGGGCCAGTGTCACATGGGCCCTTTAAAAGCAAGAATTTTATTTAATTTTTTCTGTTTATTTTGATGTGTTTTTAAATTAAATTAAATCAAATATGGCATAAAAATTATATAATTCAAGTCATTTTCTGTCAAAAGTGCCACCAAAAAGGTTGCCATATTCACAAAAACAAAAAATCTGAGTGTGGTAAAAAAAAAAAAAAACATTGCTGGAACACAATACAAAAAATCACTCTAACTGGAGCCAGGATTAGTAAAGTGGGTCAGGCACAGAAGTGGATTGTTACTGCAAGTCCTAAGCTAATAAATTCAAGTGAACAAACGTGTAAACCTCTTTGTTATCAATAATAATGCACAATTGCCATAGCGCTGCATTTGCGAGAACATCGATATCTGCGGCATCAGTGATAGTATTGGTTTATGAATGGACAACAGCGCCGTGGAAAGTGCCTCTTATCGGCCTTTATGCATTTACAGTCAGTACTAAAGTCACCTGTCCGCTGTATCTCACTGTGTGTCTCTGCGCCGCGAGTGACAATGATGTGACACAGACGTGATCTCACAAGGTCAAAGGTCAAAGTCCGTTTGTCTGGCAACTGCTGGAGTTTCCCCAGAGCAGGCCATATCAGGAAACAATGGTCTTACTGATGAGATTTTTCAAAACAGTATTTGTTGCAGTATTTTGTCCTTAAGCATTATGAGAGGGTAACAGATACTGAATAATGCCAGTATCCTTTATTCTATTATTATTTTTATTTTATTTTACACACATACACAGTTGTACTTCACAGTATTTTACGAGTTTAAGTACTTAAATAAGGGTTTAGGAGTTAGGGTATTCTTTCCTTGCCCACAAATTGGTGTCAAATTACATTTCAACTTGAGTTTTTACCTGGGCGCTGCTATTCAGTCCCTCCCCCTCGGCCCTCTATTCTACCATTTCATGGCTATAAATACGACACGGGTTTAGCACCACATCTTGTAATGTCAAATATAAAAGTCAACTCACTGCTAATCTGCAAATGGCCCCATAAAATCCATAAACCTGAATCCCCTGAGCCGGGCCTAAGGTGTAGACCAGATTAGCACTGCAGGTGTCAAAGTGAACATGAGCTAATCCCAGTTTAAACACAAAAGTATGGCACTTCTAACCGTGTCACCGCACCGGCCGACACACAGGGAGACGGAAGAAGGATTATTCACTTTTTAAGCTCTCCAGGTGCGGTCGCTGCCCTCATCCAAGTGTGGGGATTACATAGTGTGTCAGAATGTATGCATGTTGCACAGTGGAAATGGCTTACTTGGATACGGGTTTGGATACATAAAAATGTCTGTGTATCAAATTTGAAAATATGAGCCAAACTAATCCATTTTATTGTGCTGAAAAGTGTAAATCTTAATTAAAACCTTACAGAACCTTTTTTGCAACAGGGGTGTTTCTAGGAAGAGGCCAGTGGGGGCACATGCCACCCGCTGCCCCCCCAAGTGCCACCCCACTGAGGCAGTAAATTGGGTAAAAACTAATTTTATGCTTAATACTATTTGTGATATTGCTCCAAAATTATATATGAAAAAATAGACATGTTTTTAATTATTCATAATAAAATTTGAAAAAAAAAAAAAAAAAAAAGTCACAATTTGGCACATTTTTTTTCCCTTTTTTTTCAAATCTGTCTTTGCAAGTGTTGAAGTTTTTTTTTCTTTGTGAGTTTTTTTTCTTTGTTGGGGTTAAAGTTGAAAAAATGCACAGCTAATGGTATCTGGTACACATAGTATATAACTTGCTGTTGGAAAATGTATAAATAAAATTGTAAAAAATTTGCGTGGAAAAAAAAAAAAAATTACCTTCAAGACATGGGCCTGCCCTGGTGTCACTCTTGGGCCACTCCAAAAGAAAAAAAAAAAAGTTTGTACATTAAGTCTTTCGTGTTTACAGTTACCAGTGATATTAGTATAGGCGCTAGGTCATAGTAGGCTAATAGTATAGTGCTACATTTATCAGTCAGTAATGAAAGTCAGAAAGCCAGAGCACATTACACAACCTAACCTCAAACCTTAAGCTCGAATTACCGCCCATTAATCAATATTACAAGTTGCACAAGATGTCTGTTTTGCTAACTCAAGTAAACTCCAGCATTCCCACAAAACAATGCTTCTTACATAACTACCATGGCCTTAAAAACTCTCACGTACAACTGCATTGTGTCACAGAGCTACGCTAATTACCACCGCGCTAACATCAACCGCCAAACAAATGAAAATATCAAAATGCAACGGGGCTGTTTACGAAGCGGGTTTCTGACAGCTGACATAGTTAAGGGGCGTCTAATACGGCAATTAAGACCCGCGCCACTGTCTGCTAGCTAGCCGCTGTGACAAGGCACCCTCTAATCATTGACTTATTACGCAGACGATAGCAGCACCTCTCATATCTGCCCCATTAAGCAGACAGCAGTATTAAGGAGCGTTAAGGCTGAAAGTCCCACCTCCTCCCCTCTCGTCTTACTCTACACTTAACCGGAGAGGCACTGATGGAGAGAGGGAAAAGAGAAAGAGAGAGAGCGGAGTGAGGAAGAGGAAGGGAGGGAGGCGACGGTATTTCTTTGGGATTTGTTTGTTCATTCTTCCATGTTAAGATGCCAAAGTGCGAGACAAACGGTAACGCGAGACGTCTGCAGTATGACAACACTGATCATGCAATCGGATGAAAGAATGCTTACGCTATGGAAAGTGAAAAGTGAACGGAGAGAAGTAATTAAAGCGGCTGTGTTTGCCGCTTTAGACGATATACCGTGTCACCAGCAGGGGGAGTAAAGAGAAGCGTCAAAGATAATGTTTTAATTGAAAGCCTTTAGTGCTTTTTTTTAAACTTGCATTAACTTGAATCACATATACTGTTGGTTTGTCCCTGAGCAAGACACTTTATATCACTCACAACGCATGAGAGTGATATGCAAAAAAGAAAGTGCATCTATATAAAAAAGGTCCTATATTACTCAAAATTAACTCTAAACTGAGCTTTAAGCCCTATTACAATGTTGTTACCTCCTCAAAAAAATACCAAAAGTTGTGTTTTGTTTCATTCACATGTTTGAGTAACCTTTTATTATTAGTCTGTCTACATCTTTAAAGCTCAAAATGCTCTGTTCCACCTTGTGATGTCATGAAGTGGTAGTTTTTCAAGTTCACAGCTGCATTTCACCTTTTGTTTAGAAGAGATTGGCAATTCCAGGGCTGAAATTATTCAAATGATTCTAGTGAAGGTGCATAGAGCTTAAAAACACAGTGAAGCACTTACTGTATTACCACCACATGACATCACAAGTTGGAACAGAGTGTTTTCTGTTCAGAGAAGAGCTCGTGTGCGTTAAACGAGTGTGAATGAGACAAAACAGAACTCCAGGCATGTTTGTGATGAGGAAACAACATTAGTATCGTAATATGGGGCTTTAATCATGTCTTTGGGTAATAAGAGTAATACAAATTTAGGTTAATGCGACTTTCAAAAACTTCCACATCTGTTAACTTCAGCGGAATGAAACTTCAAGGTTACAAGTGACTGTGCACAGGGCCATTTGGAGGGAAGCCACTCAGACCAGACATGCTGTTGTGTACTCATAGTCTGTGGAGCGCGTATGGTTTCAACCTGGACTGGATCAGGGACAGAGTCAGGCTCCACTCACACATATTTGTCACAGCGGGACGGGGGCGGCTGAGGAGGAGGAGGACGCCATGTTATCTGAGGTCCAGCCAGAGACGCGGCATTAGTCAGTGTGCTAACGTCTCGTCACTGTTTCCGCTCTGGCTCGGACAACTGAAGGGAACGGTGAGCTAAAGGACAGTGGGGTACTTGCGCACGTCTCCACAAATGGTTATATATGTACGCTGTGATTCCGGTAGAGCCCCAGTCCTTTTTTTCTTCTTCGAAATATCCTGACAAAACACATGTGTTGCATTTTTTTTTTTGAGGTAACAGATGAGTCAGTGCTTATTAAAGGTGTTTTCTTCAATGGAACGAAGCAAAGGATCATGGTCTATGTAGTTTTACGATTCCACTGCACATTAGATTGCTGTTGGAAAAATACTTTGATATACCTTTTATGTAGTACTTGTAGTAAGATAATTGAAAATATATGGACTGGACTAAGTGTGTAATAATAATAATCTGTTCCTCGCTGCAAAGGAGCAAAGGATCAAGGCCAAGGTTGTTTCCACAGACTTTTTTTTTTTTTTTTACAACCTCTCTGATAACCGCATTTTAGACTCAAGAACTTGCCATTTGACATAACAAAAGATTATGGTTTTAACGCTGCACTTTCACTGTTTTACCAATCCCTTTACATCTGTATTCAATTCTTTAAGTGTCATTATTTGGTTAACAACTTAGCTACATTTGCAAGGCATCACATTCTTATCTGGAGTGTGTGCACGTCCGAACTGTTGAGTTTTGTTTAGCTTTGGGCTTGATGTTTCGTGGATGTTTGACTTGGCTCGTCGGCCCCCGTCCCAGCCCAATTGTATAAACACTGACGGTCAGCTATGGCCAGTATCAGGCCCGGGGAGGACTCGCAATTAAAAGACTGTTAGCGGGACAGATGGACTCGGAGAGCGGCAGGAAATAGGAGCCATGCACAACACAAGACAAGACGACAAGCTCCGGTCTGGACTTTCCGGATCGGTGTCCAACAGGATTTTCTAGACAAGGAAGGGAGTCAATGTCATGCAGCAGTGTCTAGCCCAGACAAGACAGGACAAACAGGAGGAGACATTTTGGATTTTGATGCCAATATCCGCAGTGAAATACAACAAGTTGGCAAGGTTATGTTTTGCTACTTTGATACTGTTTCCATTATTGCAGTAGTAAGTTGCAAGTAGTATGTTGAGATGTGGATCAAGTGGATTTGGGAAGATTTGTCCCACCAGCAGGGGAACAATGTACAAAAGTCATTCTTATGTGGCGAAAAAAAAGTTAAAAAAGATGGAATTCTGTCTCAAAAACTTTAGTTCAGTTCACAGAGTTCAATTTTCCTTCTGGAATCCTATCTGGGTGACTAAGGGATTACACAGATATCCCTAGATTACTACATCCCGTTTTTGGTGATCACATATTTAGTTGTACATCAGAGAGTTATGAGGTCTCTTTTGGACCCCTCTGACCAACTCTCAGTTCTTCCCTTGGATAACTGTACTCAATTTGATCTGCTGCTACAACATCAATCCTTCTAAGAAAATATTTACAAGCCAAATAATCCCGACTGCTAATCATCATGCAGAAATAGATTACAATATTCACCTGTCACTTGTCATAATCTCTCTTTCTACTGGATTTAACGCCTTGGTGACGATCTCCTGCCTTAACCTTGACACCATAAATCCGTATTGCTTTCTCATCTCGACATGCTCTTGAATAAAACTCGGACTAGCAGCTGTACAACGCTCGGTATTGTTCCCCGAGCCTTTAATTGAAACCTTTACCATGTTCGAGACAAACCCACAGACCGCATTTCTTGCTTGCTAAGTTAAGCTGAGCCGAAATCTAAATGAAAACCCCGTGTGCGTATGTGTACCGCCGCTGCGAGCTCGGGCCTCCGCAGAAATTTGTCTCTGGTTCGGGTCATTGTAAAACAGCGAGAGCAACTTGTCCTCTGTTCCACCCACCAGATATTATCTCATCCATGGGCCTTGCTGCTGAAACGCAGTCAATTTCCTGCCAGAAAATGTGCATCCAACGTGTGCTCGAATGCATGCAACAACCTTGCGTGTCACAAGGCGGGCTTCAGCTCCGTCGGATAGATCAGGACTTTACAGTGTCCATATTGGAAACAGGTGACAAATAAAACAAGTTGGATAAAGGAAAGCTTTGTAGTGGGGCTCAGCGTGCGACCAAATACAAGGGAGCGAATACCTCATGCCAAGACTAATTTTTGCCGTGTTTGTTGGGCAAAACTTCAGAGGAGTTTTCATGTCTTACAAAGTGTTACAAAACAAACTATTAATCTTTTGGGCTGGGTGTAAAATGTTCTAGAAAGCTGTGGTTCGCAATTAGAGGTGAAAGTACCACTGATGGGCTATTTCTGGAAGTAGTCATTCTTTGCAATGCAGTTTTATTGCTGGTTTAGCATTTAACAGGTCCTAATTTATTTCATCTGGGTTTGCTAAGTTGGTTAGCTTAAGTATGTTCTGGATTTGTTAGATTTGCATGGTTTTGTTTTCTAATTAAGTGCACTTTTAGTTCTGGTTTCCTGGTTTTAATTGGATTAGTCCTGTTTTAGTTCGATATGGCCTTAGGTCCTGCAACATTACAATTGTGGTGGGTCGTACTTGTGTAAAGGGTTTATGCTGTCAATGTTTTTCAAGTCATAAAGTGAAATTAGTTTTGCCCCAGCACAGACATATTGTAAAACCAGCTCTTAGGATCAAAATAGGACTTTAAGGTCAAAATAGAACCAGGAAGTGCATTGTTAGTTTGCTCATTTTTAGCATTACCGTGACTGAAACTGTTCTGGTCTCTGAAAGATTTGAAAAGTTCATTCAGGTGAAAAGTTTTTTAAAAAAGTTACGGTTATGTTACGAAAGCGACAATAAGTACTGAAAATTTGAAAAAAGCTTTTTCTTTCAAACAGGGTAAATCCCACAGATTCTTCAAACCCCTGTTTTTTTTATTCATGAATTTTCTTTCTTGGTTTAAAATTAGACTTATCTAGATTTGGGATCACTTTAAACATGTTTAAGGCGGTATTTGGTATGTAAAGCGATATAAAGAATCAGTGTTCTAGAGAGTCTTCCTGTCTATTCCCCGAGGGCCCTCGCTGTCCTCCATGTCAGTTCTGGTTTGAGACGAGTGGCTGGCAGTCGCATGAGCCAGAGGTGCCTGTCCTCTGTGCAGCTGTGCGTCTGGGCTTTGACACGGGGCAGAGCGACCAGAGCTATGCTAATGGGAACCAAATGGGGCGTGAGTCCCTGGTGGATTACAGAAGGAGAAGGGGAGCATGTGTTTTCATGTATTCATGCACAGGACCCGGGACCCTTGGCTTTTCTTCCCTTCTTTCTGCTCTATCCTGAAATCAAACAAGTGGAAGCAGCTACGTCGGCTTTGCACGCACCCCTAATTAATGTGCATTTGGAGTTGACAGGTTTTCGTGTATTCTAAGTCGGAAATGTAGCTCAAATCTGATAAAATGTGTATTCGGCTCTAACAGCGTTTATGCTAGGCCCTGCTTTGAACGCCATTGGTGACATACTGTAAAGTACTTGGTTGAAAAAAATCCAAATTTGAAAATAAGAAGAATAAGAAAACTTAATGTGTATTTAGACTTGACAGATTTTATAACTCATAAATGTAGCTCAAATCTGATAAAACCGTGTATACAACTATGACAGTGTTTATTGGACCCTGCTTTGAACACTATAGCAAAAAATGACTAGGGTTGAAAAAATCTCCAAATTTGAAAATAAGATTTGTAAATAGAAAAAAAAAAAAGTGTATTAATACTGGACAGATCTTCATGTATTGTCACTCATAAATGGAGTTCAAATCTGATAAAAATGTGTACACAGCTATGACTGTTTGTATTGGACCCTGCTTTGAAAACTATTATGAAAAACTCCAAGGGTGGAAAAAATCCCCAAATTTGAAAATAAATTTTGTAAACAAGAACTTTCCCATGCATCAAAATGTGTTCTAAGTTGAGTGTCTGTTTGTCAGTTCTTTCACCTGCTGACCCATCCAGGAACACTCAGCCCAGCCCTGTTCAGTCCCTATCATTTTACTCATGGGAACGAGCGTTCAAGTCGTGAAAGTTTACGAGCCCCCGGTGATTGTATCTGTCATATCAGATCAGTTTTGCAGGAGTATTTGCATACTTTGGCACTGCCGCTAATGAATGGACAACGTCAGTCTCAGCGCCGGATCACATAAATCTGAAAACAATCGCCGCTGAAAGGCGAGTTATGACATGTGGCGTTCATGGGCCTTCCGGGGGATGACCGAGCCTGACCACGGCCACAGTTCAGCGCTGTCTTTTTATGTTTGTCAACCGCCGTATGACTCACCCAATCACCATCTGATTACTCGTGGGACACCGCTAGCGAAAGCTCCCAAGACCATAACCTTTTCAATGTGCTGTCAGTGTCGCGGTAAGTAATCTAAACGCAATGAGCACCACCCCGAAAAAATCTTGTTCTACCAGTGACGAAACGCCGACCCTGAGTCACCAGCATGATGAATGTGTGTGCTCCGGGACAGTCACGCGTGTTTATGAATGGACAGATAAAGGCCCCAGCTGGCTTATACTGCAAAACAGAGAGGCCGTGCTAGTCCATGTCTGTGATCTGACTATCATATGCCATGCTCTCACCCTCTCAGCCTGTTTAGATGGACCACAGCGCTAACACCAGCGCGCATTGTCAGTTCAAATGTGGAGGCATCCAGGGAGCAGTGCATCCCATCTTTTGTGCAGACAGCAGGTCCGGGCAGAGGGCCCCCAGCCAAGCCCCCTCTCTCTCGCTCTCCCCTCCTCTCCCCCTCAAAGCACTTCCCCAGCCGGAGATCAAACCATCTGCCCAGTGACAGACCTCTGGGCCCACAGACACAAGGCCAGGTTCAAAGCCCGGTGCTGGGGGAGCAGGGGAGAGAGGGAGCCGCGGAGGCAGACCAAGGGAAAGTTGGCAAAAAGGTAGAGGAGAGAGCAAAGGAGCAGAGGGAGTCATGCAAGTTGATGTATAGGAAGGTGGGGAAGGTTGTTGTAGCAAAGTATCAGAACGCAGAGGAAAGCTGATGAGCACGGTTAGCCAGGATCAGCAGGAAACCTTCTGCTGGTGTCAAACTTTATCGCCTACACATTCTTTACATTTCACCTTCAATTACTTCCATGTTCGACTTTGACACTGATGTGACCAGAACACTTCTGCATTTTTGCTTAAGCTGGACAGTCCATAAATATGATAATGATGTTAATAGAATGCATTTAATGCAGAGAAGGTTTCAACAGTGGTCATCTGGACAATGTTTTTACAATCAAGACGTTCCGGCTCCCATCCAAGAAGCCATTTTCAATTTGATGGTACTGGCTTGAGGCACTAGGATTTAAGTCCATCCCCAAAGGGAGGAGTTTTAGAGTGAAACTGCCCTTGTTTACTAGCTAACATAATTATGGGTTGTTATGCCCCTGGCAGTCTCAATGAATGTCAAATGAATCCATTGTCGGTGTAGTAGGGGAGTGGTGACCCTGAGCCTATCTGCTCCTGTCCATGATACGGACACCTGCTCTCTCTGCCCACTGTCCACCACACACATGCAAATACCCAACCCCCCAGCCCCGGGACGGGCTGACCACATGTGCAGGGAGGAGGCAAGCATAAGAGAACACAAGAGATAGGAACAGGATATTAATGAAAATTATCAAGTGTAGCCTAATGTGACAGACCTATTCATTATTTCGAGAAGGTAACGTATTTTGCTTCAGAATTCAAGGGAAAAAAAATCTAGAGAAACAATTTTTCAGATAGGCTTTAGAAATGTTCTACACTGGAGTCTACACTGTTTAGGCATCGTACACAATGCCTTATCTACTCTACCTGTGACATATATATTAAATAAATGAAACATTTCATTGATCAATTTAAAGGTACAGTATGTGTCTTTCTGGAGGTGGCACATCAGAACATTCTCCATGGAGGTAGGTAAGTTTTACGCTTTATTACTATTTATAGAATATTTGAACCAACAACATTTCCATGGAAACAAGCAGGAGGAGGGCCCCAGGACAACTGTGGCTACAAAAGTAGCTTACCACCACTTAATATGAATAATGACTACCACAGTGAAGCGTTTTGAGACAAGCCTGTAAAATGCATTACAAGTTGTAAGTATTATTATTATTAATCCACAAAAATAAAAACTATTGTAGCAGCATGTTTATATTGATTTGAATGGAGACAAAAATGACAAAGTCAAGCTGCTTCACTGGTTTGAAGTCACTGACCAGCTGCATGACAAACAAACTTGCTCTTTACTCAGATCCCCTGTGCATCCAATCATCACATATTAGTCAGCTCCCCTTTTCCGCGAGGGGACATCTCCATGACGACCAACGGGACACACACATCACCGTGACGACAAGAGGACAGCCCTGTAGAGACGGCCTCCAAATTGCCTTTTACTCATCACATGCCATGGGTGGGACTGTAAACCTCCCTAATACTACCCCCTCTCTCTCTCTCTCTCTCATGCAAACTCACAACCCAAATTCCCCTACAAGTATTGGACGTGCTCCGAGATCTAATCTGGCCAATGCTTCTTTATTTTCTTTGACCATTTTAATGCAAAAAATCCAGGGCTAATTTTGTGTAAGCAATCTGCAAACTATGTGTATGGACTTTTTCAGCTGCACCGAGCACTACTGTGGACGGGGCTGGCCGAGGTTCAAGACACACGACGGGGCAATAATATTTGTTTCTTTGCTCTGAGTTTTGTTGAAACGGCGTGTCAGCGTGGCCATTTACTTGTAAACAATAGGCCTCAGTTTGCAACAGCTGGGCCAATACAAAAAATATGCTTGAATGAAAACCTAGTAGGCATGGTTATTATTGGTGACATTTACATATTAAGTTTAAATGTAATGTTTTGGTTTGGAATTTAGAGGAATTGTGAATGTGAAAAGTGGAGGATTCAATTTGAAATGTTGGCCTGGCTGAAGAAAAATTATATTATGCACAATGAAGGTGGGCCACTTGCTTTTCCCCCATACAGATGTTATTGCTTTGCTGAGAATATTCCACGGTATGGCATTAAACTTATCTAGCTAGTTTCCATGAAAATAGTTAATGTAAGGCCCTACTGTGGAACACAAAGTGATATTTCTATGGAGATTTCTGTGCAGATGTCATACCCTCCACCACAAGTGACATAGTACACCTTTAAAAGTATAAAACATAATATACACAAATGGTTAAAGTACACGCCTACCTCAGCATGCATGTCAAACACAGCCCTCCGATCTCAATACGGTAGATTCAACATTACATCCAATGCTTCCAGTGTATCCTGGTTCTTCACAAGACAGTCCAGTCCAACTCGTACGGGGGAGGGAGCCGTTGCCCAATGACTACATGGCTGCAGGGACAAGCATGTCACTCCCAAAGCCACACAACCAAAGGAGTGTGGCTTTGTGTGTGTGTGAATGTGTGTGTGTGTGTGTGTTGGGGGCTGAGAAGGGACAGGGGAAGAGGGAGGGACCAGGACGGAAGACGAAAGGAGAGTCCATCGGGGTGTTGGAGTTCTTTATCAGTCTTACAAAGTTCACAGATAGAGGGGCTGAACTGGAGGCTAGACACTGGAGTCACAGGTCACAGACAAGACACGGGGGAAGTGGGAGGGACAGCAAATGTTACTTTAGTCAAATTAAATCATGTATTTGGGGGTTTTTTTTGTGTGTGCGTGTGTGTTGAGTGAATTCAAATACAAATTTAAAGATAAAGAAGTGGAAATGAAGTAGTATTTATAAACAAATACAGGAGATTTAATTCCAAAATGAGTGTATAGGACTAGCTTATGTCTGCTCTACTTAATCTTTTGATCAATAGGAAGTGAGTCTGAAATCTAGTCTAATCACCACTTCAGCCAGTGTTTCGTTATAAATTAACTGGTTAGCTGCACTTTTTTAAAGCTGCAGTTCGGTGATGAAAGTTAAGAGTTGGATTTTACATTACATTCTAAAATATTTGGTGGTCAGATTCCTGGTGAGCACTGCCTTACATCTATCTGAAGGGAGGAGCTAACTACGCTGAAACCAACACACCTATTTGTTTAAGTTTCTGTTTGTAGGCTAGGTCTAACGAGCTACACCGATTGTGAACAGGGTCCCTAATGGGTGATCTTATACCTATTAGCATACTGTTGTTTCTTTTGGTTAGATTTAAGCCTGAACATGGAGTTATAAATAGGTCATAAATGATGTCTAAGTCCACCATTTCTGTCTTTCCTTACAAAAAAGGCCTCTTTAACTCCCGTCGCATACCGCTTATTGTCTGCGGCTAGGATCTGTCCCTCACTATCTGCAAAGGAGTGGTTAGTGGCTTTGAGATGGAGCGGTAACAGCAGATTGGGGTCCCGAGCTGCTCTTGCGATGGAGTGGCTGTTTAGTTTCTCCAATAAAACGCTCACTACACTGAATGTGGTCTACTTTGGCTACACTATAACGCTCACTGCAGTACCTTCAGACAGATACAAGGCAGTGTCCCACCAGCAACTTAACCAGAAATGAAGAAGCCACTTGGATGAGCGGAGACGGGCCTAAAACAGGACTTTTCTCAGTCTAAATTAGGGTTTAACATAGGACTACACAATTACTCTCCTACTTCTAAACAAGCCCAAAACTGACTTCATAAATTCAGCAAATGACTAAACTACAGAGGTGTTTGCGTATACCACCTGATGGAGCGGAGAAACATTGCACTGTAATTATTTTCGCATAAATTCTCCTCTGGTAAGACACTTCACCCACCTTCCTTGAACTAATTTCAATTCATTACACACCAAAAATATTTAAGCCTCACGCCAGATATCAAAAATACTACCCACAATCCTAGACGGTGTATTTGAAATTTGTAGACACTACAAGAGCAGACCGATAATGGCGTGAGGGGATCGGCGCCAAGCTATAGTGATTTCCATCCCCGACATCGACCCGACCAAATTGCCCATTCCCTCTCCGGACCTTCCCAAGTCCGCCTCATTTGGCTAAACCCGGAGCTCCTTATTCCCGCAATTATAAAGCTATTGACTAATTCGACATATGTTAGCGTGTCTTCCAGTCCTTGCGCCTTTGACTCATTAACTTTGACAAATTGTGACTTTTTTATCGCCACCCAATCACGAGAAACAAGACTTATTAAGCCGTTTTTTTTTTTTTTTTTTGTACCACTTTTTTAACATTCTTGTGAACATACCGGCAGGCTTCATATTTATAATTTCACCACATCCTAACAAAACACGCGGTCTAATGAATCTCATGCCTCTATATACCGCGCTGAAATGGCTTGTAAGTACTTCCAGCTGTGACATTTTTTTTTTTTTTTTTCGCTCTCCTTTCCTTGGCAGTGGCATTGAGATTGGGAGAGGAGAAGAGGGGCGGCAGTGTTGTTGGACCATCCAGGCATATATGCAGCTGGACCGGGGGTGGGAGAGGAAAAGAGGTGGATGGCGGCGGTGGGGGCCGACGGTGGAGGAGGAGGAGAAGGACGGGGAGGTGCGTGTGTGGGGCGGCGGGAGGGAGGGCGGTTGGTGTCGGTGGTAGATAGACCGCAAGTGTCTGTATTTCCAGCTGCCTTTCTCAGGGGCTCGGTTTTCTCTTGGTTTTTTCACAAGGCCCTCCTGGTCCCAGCTTACTTGAAAAATCACACACAAATACACACACACGCACACACAGACACACATGTATGCACTGATCCACCTCCCTCTTCCATTCCCTTGCGTTGGGCCATTTTTGTTTGGACAGGGCTCAGGAGTTCCAGAAAAGCTCTCTCAGATGTGCTGAAGTAAGGGAAAAACAAAACAAACTGGCCCTCACGAAACACTTGAGTTGTACATGGACGCGCCGACAAGTACTTTGCACTGGTGTAATACTTAGCAGGCCAGTGGAGATAATTTGGTCCCCCATTGGCCGGGCTCATGTTTGCTCAACACAATTGCCCTCTTCGGTTTACAGCTAAAGAGACTCTACTCGTATTATTTTTGAAAATTTAGAAAAACGGGGTCACAGTGATATTTTAAATGTCTTTCTTAGATAGGTTTTACCATGAAGTCTAACTTAAGTTTAGAGCATGTGCATCACTCTTTTTTCATTTTTAAAAAGTCTGCAACACAATATGGCAATCTTGTAAAAATGTTTAAAAGTTATTTGTGTATTTTTACATTTTTAGAGACGTTTCGGGATTTTTGTACTGCTGCTTGAGTTTTTTGGAGTTTTTAGTTTTATTTGAATGACGATCGATTGATGACACTATTCGCATAAACACTGATTTATACTGAGCGAAGTCGTTTGAAAGTGTACGCTACGGTAAGTGTGTTGATTTTACTCGAGACTGCGCCGTACAGTTACAAAGTCTGACGTTTTAAGCAAACCGCGAAACTTTAACTAATTCTCAGAACGCAAAAAAAGAAAAAAAGGTTAGATTTTTCCCTGGTACTTTTGCCACTGTGGACATTCCTCTACACTCTCTGTCTGTGTGTGTCCCATCGCAGCCCTCCAGCATACCTCGACATATGTTACCTCTTTGTAATATTGACTTTGTTACAGCTAGACGAGTGGGAGAGTCAAGCCAAGAGCCAGGCCTTTGCAGTAGTGGGGCCCCGGGAGTTCGCTGGAAAACAAATACAAGAACAATCCGTGCCGATAGAAAACACGGCATCACAACGGCCATCTGTAAGTATGTCCTGTATTAAATATCTGTCACCTCTTGTCTTAACCTTTGACCTTTCACCTCTGCATTAGCGACCCTCTCCGTTTTATGTGATGTGATGCTTACAAAGCCGTGGGATTTCGCCGTGCAGTATTCTTGGCCTGTCTTCTCATCGGAGCATGTGTACCGGACTAACTATAAAAGTCGAAAATCCACTTTGCCTAAATCCTTGGCTTACTGTATAATTTCAATCGAATGCCAGGCCAAATCTAGGCGGAATCTGTTCTCTTTTGTCTTCAACTCAATAATTCAGCAGGATAAGAAGCACAAAAGAAGTTGTGAGGAATCAAAGACGGGATTATCAATTTAAAATGAAAAGCATCGTGTACTGTATTATATGTTTATGTGATTGCTTTGCAGAAATAAAAGATTGATTATGATTTTGCTTGCGCGTACCACTGCGATTCCCATCTTGTCTCTTTCCCCCAGTGATGACTTTGCTTATACATTTGAATAATGAAGGCGAGTCATTTAAATATTCCCTCTGTATTAAAAAAAAATATGTTTTCACACGATGCAGCAATATTAGCCATGTTAATTGGGCTCTTTGGACTTTCCCAATAGAAAGGCTAAATTAATTACTTATGTCGACAAAGTGTCAGGCGCGCCCATGTGCTAACCGTACGACTGTTCGCGCTTCTCTTGTTGTTTTCTGCGCGGCTTTGTGTGTGCGCGGATCAAAAACACACAGCGTCCACTTAATCTAATGAATGAAATAGGAACAAAACGCTTTGACAACCTCTCCATGTTCCAAGGGTGACTCTCGAGGGTGCTCCTCCAATATTCATCCCCTCTTCTTCATACTAATCAGCCACAGCGGTATTGACTGTTTGTGCTAGCCCGCTATGGCTAGTGTTAGCATGTACAACAAACACGTCTTGTACTTTTATGCATCGAAATGTCAGGTCTCAACTATATGTAGCATAGGCCTATCTGGTAAGTTTCTGTATTTGAACAGGGTGCCCATGAAAAGTAAAGCGCTCTCATAGGAGTCTCTCTGTATAATTAAAAAAACATGAAAAATAAAAAAAAAATGTACTAGACAAGTTTTCATGTTTTGCTATTCATGATTTGGTTTGGTGGGATTGCGCCTGTGGAAAATATTTAGCATAGTTTTACATTAGTAGCAGTTTGTGGAAAAAAGAGAGAAGAGAAAGCACAAAAATACAGGAAGTTCTAAGAGCTAATTTCTCAATATACCTCTGTCATGAACACCAGAAATTCCTTCCAAAATACAGGGACAATTTGCGCGCAAGGAAGGCATTTTTCTGGCAGTTTAATCCTTCATTTAACAAAATAATGATGTTGCCATTTACTTTTATTAGTCGATCCATAACCAGTGGGCAATTTAGACAAGTTCTGGCGCTTGTTAACGAAATGGTTGCTAGGTAACAGTTATGGAATTACCTCTACGCATGTCATATCCGCTGCCCGTGGTCAGATGCTTACTAACCTGTCATATGCACTTTAAACTGTGCGTTGATTAGTACTGGGGAGCGATAACCACTGGCGCCTTTGAAGTTCCACGTTTTTTGTAGCTTGTGGCAGTTTTTCGTTGGAATAAAAAAAAAAAAAACCTGCATCAGCGCATTTTGTGTCAGAGTAAACATTAGACTTGAGGAGATAGAGAATTCTGAGCAAGTATAGACGACGGAGAGTGATGGGAGCAGAGCAGAGGCCCGGTGCTGATGCCATGTTTCAGACGACTCCTTGAAGTGGAAATGAGCTTCCTCTTGTCTCCTAACTAGTCCGTTCTCACCAAGTCAGCAAACTCCGCCAATCCTAGAAACAAGTTTAGACCCTTTCACCTCCCCCACCCAGCACCCAGCCGGCCCTGTGGTCAGCATGCAGGATGAGGACAGCCTGAAGTTCATCTTAAGGGGACGGGCGACTTCTAAAAGACTAGATTTGGGATTTTGAATAGCAAAAGGCAATATGAAATGTTTTAAGTTCTTCCGAAACCTCTACCTTATATCGTCCAGTCTGAGATCTTAACCTCTATCAACACTTTATATTTGTAATGTTCCATAGTATTGCATTAAAACGTATCTATATCTATGGAGACAAGCTGATGGTGCCACGAGGCCATGTTACAGTTCATTTGCCATTTTTTAGCTGTAAAAATGCATGGATACAATATAGATAAGTTTAATGCCGTACCGTTTAATACCATAAATTCCAGGCAAAGCAATAACATCTCCATGGTAAAAAAGCAAATGGCAGACTCTTCACCAGAAAAGAAAAAGGCCCCTATTGTAAAAGAGAAAACCCCATTATGGACTGGGACGGAGCAAACATCATAGGGACAGAGGACAACAAACATGGCCACTGGATTATGAAAGCAATTTTAAAGCGACTTTAAACCGGGACGAAGGGGCCTTTTTACTCTCACACACTTGGGATACTGTCCTGAAGAAAGTGGACTGCAGATGGCGCTGTCATTCTGCCTCCACCAGTAGGAAGACAGTGCCAAAACCTGTTTAAATCGACTGATCGGGCAAATCACAGCAACATCAAGTGACCACTCTGAGGAAGAACGCTAGTGAGCTGTCAAAACTGTCAGGTATCAAAGGTTTTAGCAAAACTTCTCGTTTCTACCTTCAGTCCCTGGACAGGATGATGTTACATGCCAGTAAAATGCAATATTAATGCAAGTATTCATCCAGCCAATCAATAAGTACAACCATAGTCCCATTCAATATCAGTCACCACATCCATACACTTTTTACATGTATACAATCTTTTGATGAAGTCCTTGTATATTTTTTCTTAAATCTAGCCCAGTGGTTGGGGCCTGGTAGCTGACTGAACCTAAGCGATCACCTGAGGGTCCACACGGCCGTCCCGAGAGCAGAGCGACAGCTGTACACGGCTGCTCCAGCGATAGGCATCATCGGCTTGCTACACACTAATTGGTCCACAGTGCTCCTCCGAGTGGCCTCGCTAATTAATTAGAAAGGCAGTGGAGCTGAAATTTTTAATCAGGACACCAGGCTCTCCAGCAAGCAGGAAAAGAGACACATCACCCCATCATTTCATGTAATCCACCTGACGCCCAGCTCCCATGTCGTCACCTGGAGTGTGTTGTGTGTTGAGGTATTCATTTGATCCGCCTTGGGAACGGGAAACACATTTATTACAAGCTTGTTAAATCGTTTTAATTCAGGGGATTTCTCAAATTTGTGTCCTAATACAGTATGCATGACTTACATTTGCTTTGGGCCCTGGAGGTATGTTAAGATGATCTCATTTGGTGTCTACAGCACATATACAAACTAACATGATGTGACTTTGGGACAGTTTTGGACTTTTTGGTACTCCCAAACTTAGAAGGGCAGTGGTTACATTTAGCACAATACTCTCACTCAAGGCTAGTTTTTGACAACTGACTCCACATGGCACACTGGCCTATATCCAGTCGTGGAACGCAATGAAGTGAAAGTATAAAAGTACTGTATTTTAAAGTGGATACTTTTACTTCACTACATTTGACAGCAGGTATCTGTACATTCTACTCCAATCCATTTTTAACTGGATTAAAAAGTAAAAGTATTATTTTATTATTGCTTGAGACCTGGTGAAAAGGCTCTCAGTATTTTCAGAGAGCGCTAGCAGTTTGTCATCTGGCTAGCGCAATGATAAACACACGTTGTTTCCCTTGTATAAAATATACAAATGTAAAAACAGCTAGGAAAAATGACTCTATTGAACAAAATAGAGCCCACATCTTTATCATAACCACTACAACTGCCTCATAAGACCTCAAAATTGGCACGGAGTACTTACTCTTAAGTACATTTTTAAACATGTACTTTGTTACTTTTCCTTAAGTAGATTTTTTCATGTGATACTTTTACTTTTAGTTGAGTATTTTTTGCTCCAGTATCAGTACTTTTACTTCTTCCACCATTGCCTATATCTATTGCTCAATGAAATAGTCAAATGTTGTAAAAAGAAAAAAAACAAACAAACATGAATTAATAATAGTAACAGTCTACATGCTCTGTGCTTTATTTCCAGTCTTAAATATTTGCACGATTTTTTCTATTATCCTACATCATTTTAGAGTAACAATACATTTTAGCTTCTCCCTATGCTTATTGACATATGGCATCTTGAGATCCTTCACACTTTTCTTTCCAAAACCTAATATTCCCTTTGCGTAGTCAAAATAAAAACATTATTTCCCCTCTTCTCCCTATCTTGACTTAACTAATTAAATGCAGTCCGTCAAACTAATCCTTTCCACAAGCAAAAATCGAGCTCCATTCAAAAAAAAAAAAAAAAATGCCCTTGGTTTAACATTTCTTAGGCAAATGGGAAAAGCTGCTTTCACTACTTAAGGGGGCACAACGCCGCACACATGCACCGCAATGATTTGTGGTGAAGGGCCCCGTAGTCTGGTAGGAATCACCCAGAGCCCAGAAGACAAGAAGCATGCTAAAGTGAGAGTTCCACTGGTCAGCCACTTCACACACAATACAAGGGAAACAACATGTGTTTATCATTGCCCTAGCCAGATGACAAACTGCTAGCTAGCGCTCTCTGGAATTACTGAGAGGAAAATCACACAGTGCAGACAAATTCTCTCAGCTACAACGCATACATAATAAACCGGGCCGTCTTTAGTCACAAAATGTCATTGTACTGTCATTTCCTGGTCATTTATTACCACAAGTTTGCATAACCAGACCTTTAGCTTGTGTGGTGGCAGTGACTGTTGCTAATCTCTGTGGCCGTCTCTGCGCTAATCAGCCTGCCGCTCTTATCTGGCCTGTTGCTTTGGCCAAAATAAACATGCGCCGCCTTTTTATTGCTTTGTTTTCACAGGTCATTAGGGGAAGAGGAGAAGAAGCATTGATTAGTTTTCCAGGCCACTGGATTATTGTTGTGTTATGACTATCATCATTAAGTTTCATTAAGGCTGTGGTTGTTCGTGTCTCCAGAAAATGAAGGCGGTGCGGGGGAATGAGATGTCAGTGAGAGTGAAGACATGCAGGAGATTGTTTAAGGTATGGCACAGTCAAAGCAGGCCAACTTGTGTCTCGTTAGCTTACTTCTCATACTTAGTACAACACTGAGTTCAAATATGGCCATGCTAATTAACAAGCTAGTTTAGTAATGTTTGCTATAATTTCATCTAAATGCAAATTAAACTCACCAACCACTGACTTGTCTTGAAGTTCTTTTTTCGCAGACATTGTAGTAATACTGCATTTAAGGCGAACTTGCCCTACATTCCACATTTAGGTGAAAACTCACCTAATGAATCTGTTCCTAAGCTTGTCGTGCCTGCCCACAGCTCCCCAGGCAGGCAAAGAGGTGGCTCTGTCGCAGGGCTAATTAGCATGTGTTCGCTAGTTAGCGAGAGGGCGGCCCTGAGTGATGTGTACTGAAGTGGAGTAAAATGCCGGGGCACGGACTGTACTAATGGCCCACTTCCTCCCCACGGACAGCCTCCCTACAGCGCTGGCATCAGGGCAGGCACGGGCACCACCAGACCAGCGTAATGCCCGAGCTGGTGCCACACTGGTCACTGCTAATAGCTACACTTGTTATTATAGTGTAAAATGAAGCCAGAAGATAATCTGGTCTTCTCTATTTGTTTGTAGCTTCAGTTCCTTCTGATTTCAAACATTATTACATTTTTATTTGCTTGTTGTCTTTGTCAAGCAATTTAATTACAGAGGTCGTTACATAATTGGGGGCTCGTCCGCGAAATTGGCATGTAACAGAGAGTGACACTGACGCTTGCTAACACATACAATTAGAGAAAAAGGCCAAGTGTAAGTGGTATGCCGGATAACAGACTCATCAGACTATGAAATAGCGGCGACAGCTGGGGTCACGGCACTAGCTCACTGCCTGGCACAGCTATTGCATTATTTACAGTGGAAGCGGGGCATTAGCGCGCTCTTTGGCACTTGGTTAGCATGCGTCGTAGGTGGCAAACAGCAACAGCCAGCCAGTGTATCTCTGTCAGTGTGAATAAACAAACAGAGGGGACATGATGTGACAGAGCAAACAGAGCCCTACACACAAACACTCACACATGCTAACTCATCGGGGAGAGACGAGGGAGACGGGAAGAGAAGAGGAGGGAGGGATGGCATCCATATTTATAGGGCCTTTCTAGCATTTGTCCCCAGGCCAAATGCTGTGACTACACTCTGCTAATGTCAGAACAGCACTTAGGCAGGCATTTCCAGTATGGCACTGCCAACTGGGAATACAAGGACTGATACTGCTGCGAAGACAGTAGGAGAGTTATGACACGAGCTGCACTTTTATCATGAGTAAGCCTTCAGACAACTTTATTTTTCACTCATATTTCTTACTGTTCTTTCAGCAAAAACTCCATTATTCTTGTTTTATCAAGTTAAACAAAATATTTAACAGAAAAGCGCCTTGGAATCTACTGGCAATGTCTGGAATCCTTAGATGATAGCTTCTTCTTAGTCACCTGTCCCCATGTTTGTCTACTGACAGACCGAGTGCCGTGCTGGCCTTCATACCACAGACGCTAACGTTGTGATACCCCCTAAGAGAGTGGACTAAGTGGGCAAAGTAGCTCCTTTTAGCCCAATCTGTCATGATCACGAGTGGCGATAATCGTATTGTACAGCAAGAGCCATTGAGACTGCTAGCTAATTACTGAAGGGGTTTATTCGTTTTGTTTGCTTGTTTCTGTTTACCGTTGTGCGATGTTTTTTAGAGAAGCGCGATAAATGTCATGTTACATTTTGAAACTTTTATAATTTGCTTGAGTTTCTTTGACGTTCTCTGTGGGGGCGTCGATATCAATGAATATATCTGCAAGTTTTGAAAGATTTAGCGGTCCACAGTTATAATTTAGAACGCTTCTTCAAAAGGCAGAAGATGTTACTTTTCAGCAAAGACCTTCATGAGAAAAAGGGAGGAGGGCTGGGGTGGAAAATTGAACAAGGCAAAGACCGATAAAATAGAATTGTTAATTTGTGTGTATAGATGTGTGTTACGTTGTTAAGCATGCTCAAAGACTTTTTTTCTTTTGCCAGTAAAGATAATAAAGCCCCAGGATTTAGCATGCCGGGGCTAACACAAGAAAACCTAATTAACCATTGCGTTTGACTTAATGAAGACGGAGGCCAAATCACCATCAAGGAAATGTATGCCATCTTACTTTCAGCACAACTTGAGTTTAAAGAAGAAAATTAAATGTTCCAGGGTAGTGTTTTAAGTCCAGTCGTCAAGATTTAGAGTTAATATTTAACCAATAAAAAGGATTCAAATACAAAGGCTATGCTAATCTTTTTGCACACAAACGCATTCTAGACATGGATCAAAAAGACCTTCTAGAAATGTGAAATTGCTAGCCTAGAGCAAGCTAGCAGGCTTTGTGTTGTGGTTGGTTAAATGTCTTTCTAGTAGTGGTATGCGACTTCTACCCATTGGGAAACAAAGCTTGTAAAATGGCTAAATAGGCTGTTGTTGTTGACTTCCATTTGCGTCACAGGTAATCTGTTAAATGTTCTTTTCTCATTGGTTTGTTTTTCTATGGTTGCTCAAAAACGTAACAAACTGAAGCCCTCAATAAGTATTTTGTTCTTTATTACAATTTCGGTATTTTTAAATGCACAATTTGATCTCTTCTCCTGTCTCCATACATAACCAGTCCCGGTGACTTTGTTTCTCGGGCTTCTGCAGTAGAGGTGAGCTAGCTACTTAAGCCCCCTTTGCGCACATATTATTAGCATTACCATATCAGGGCCTAACTGCAGCTAAGGGGAATAATGTCTGTCAGGAGAGTGTAAAATTAGAACCAAAACCAACAGTGCTCCCGTAAACCCACCTTCCAAGTCTTCGCTTCCTTTTCTTATAGCTGAGCTCACAATGTCAAACACTAATAAGCTGGCTAATTCAATTAGGACTACACTTCTTTCAAATCTAGGGGAAATAAAGGAAAGCTTCAGATTCCCTCACAACTGCGAAACTCTTCATGATGAGAAACGGTTGTACAAGGGATCGGGCTTTCTGCTGAGCTTGTTAGCAAAATACCCTGATCTGAGGAGAGGAGATGAGCGACTATAGCGGCCTTCTAAAGTGTCTGTCACCATGATCTAACCAGCCCAGAGCTCTTTGTATCCGGCTCGCTTCGTTCTGCCTTGTCTATTCCCGCAGCGACTGGGGATGTGCACTAGCATGTAGCTGCAGGTGACAAGGAGCTCCTTTTTGTTGTCAAGTCCTGACGGAGCCTCCAAAAAAGACTTCAGTCGTGATTTCGGCTGCTGCTCGCCGCGTTCCCTTCCTCTCCCCGGATCTCAAAGGGTACAAACTTCACTGCGATACGAAAGACAAGAGGAGCCCAATCGTTGCCGCGTTTCTGTCAAGGACTCTATCTATTTATCTGCTTCTTCTCTTCTACCATGTTCGTGCTCGCGGCTCGCTAACCCGCCCCTCCCGCTTTCCTTCTCCCAGCTTATAGATCTTGAGCTTGGTCTCGAGAGGCGAATACAAGTCAAGCCATTGTCATTTCAAACAGTGTGATAACCAGACACTAGGCTGCCCACTGACAACTCTGGGGAACTGGCCCTGGCTTTGACTGTTAGCTCTCCTCTCAGTCGACTTCATCCCATTTTTTTTCCTTTTTTTTACCCATCCTCTTCTTTTCGCACACCTCCTCTTCTCTCCCTCCCTCTCTCTTGTTTATGTCTCGCATCCGCCTCTCGTCTCGGTGCAGCCGTGGGGGGCCGGGGGGAATAGTTGTCTTGGCGTGCGTACCAAGGTCAGTGCTCTCCACATGACAGTTCTCTGCCTCTCGACAAGGCGGGAAATCAATACTTTCGGACTTGTGGCGCTGCCCTCGGTGTAACAACAACGCTAGAGCCCGGGCGCAGACACCTGACACATCCCCAGCTGCCCCCCCCAGGCCCCCACCCGGGAGCCCCCACTACTCGCGCTCTGACCCGGGCATATTTCCTCAAGGCCCTCTGCTTCTCTTTTGAACGCACCTCTCCTCTCCATACGTCGTATCTTGAGGGCACTGTAGACATTATTTCGTGTTGTCTTTAATATTATGCATGTTTCGCTTTGTGTCTCCCAGGCTCAGTT
Organism: Periophthalmus modestus; assembly: GCA_019594935.1. Classification (NCBI taxonomy): domain Eukaryota; kingdom Metazoa; phylum Chordata; class Actinopteri; order Gobiiformes; family Gobiidae; genus Periophthalmus; species Periophthalmus modestus. The sequence goes on along the minus strand of JAIEZT010001373.1, from coordinate 6,745,324 downwards.
CTGAACAGACTTGGCATTAATGTCGGGTTTTGTGTTTGATCGCACTAGTCTGTACTACAGGTGGGGATACTCTCAGGACGGCCGCGCTAGCTGCTTGGTACAACTGAGCCTGTACAGTGTTTTAACAATTTATGTAGCATTTAAAGCTCTGTAGGAAAACATAACGAAATACAAGATGGGCTGACAGCTGGAAACTATAGCATATACTTTATTACAGTTTGGCTTGGGTTGTCGAGCTGCAGACTTGTTCTGAAAGCATTTTAACTTGTGTATATTGTCACAGCTGGGATGAATGCTGTTAGCATGCTATTTGTTGTTAGCATGATGGCAAATCTCCACTCAATAAGTTGTGAAACATGCTCATGAACACGTGAATGAAAAAACAGGATGCCAGGAATGTGTAAGGAAAGAAAAATAAAGTCTTAAAAAACAGATAAAATTATACAAACTTGACATTGTTTCGAACCAGTACCATTTCAGTTGTGTAATGCTACTTAAAGGCCCCATATTTTCTGTCGTTTCCTCATCAAAAACATATCTGAACTTGTGTTTTGTTTCATTGTCACATGTTTAACACAAAACTCCTGCACAATTAGTCTACACGTTTTACCTTTTTTGTAAACTTGAAAACTACCACTTCATGACATCACAAGGTGGAAGAGAACATTTTGAGCTTTGGAAATGTAGACAGGCTAATAATAAAGGATTATTCGAACATGTGTGACTGAAACAAAACACAACTCCAGGTATGTTTCTGATGAGGTAAAACCATTCTAACATGGCTTAAAGCTCATGGGAGTCGATGCTTTGTAATACGGGACCTTTAATATTCCACCCATAATCTATTAGAGGAACTGATCACTCATGGCCACTGCAGCCTGGGTGGGTGCCAGCTGTGAACCAGTCCTCGGAGCAGACATCGTCCCTGCCGCTACATGTGGAGATCAGAACGCCGATCAGAGCCAATAAATGAAAGACATGCTAATTACAGAGCAGCTGAGGAGAGCCACGGGCGACATTTTTAATACGGCCTGACATGCCTCCTTATGCTTCTCCTGTGCCAGATATACTCATACACAGTCCCAGTCCAATGTTTAAACGCCGCTTCTAATGACAACTATGGGCTTAGATTAGAATTGAGTAGAACGTGTGCAGGGTAGGGCTGAGACAACACGGGATATAGCTAATGTATGGATCATTTTTATCCTATGTAATGTTATTTCTGTCTCGCTAGAAACTCAATCAATCATTTTTCAGTCTTTCTTCTGACAGAGAACCCCATAATCATCATAACCTATACTTAAAGAAGACTTAAAGAGCTGTGGAATCAAAGTTTGAAAACTCAATCTATTCCTGACAGTCAGATTGTTTAATTGTGATGGGACTCTCGGGTCTGTAACGGGAGCCGGATCTTTTGAATCTGTTCATATAAAAGAGCCGTTTACAAGATCAGATCATTTTATATTTATTTTTTATTGAAGAAGGCAGTGTGATAACCCATTTTATCTAATGAATAATGTAAAGGTTTGATTAAAAATTGTCATAAGTTGAGAAAGGACAGCGAAAACTACCACTTCATGACATCACAAGGTGGAACAGAGCATTTTGCAATATGTAAACTAACTAAAATATGAATGAAACAAAAAAACAGGTATATTTTTGTTGAGGTAACAACATTATAACATGGCTCAAAGCTCACCAAAAGTCAGGTTTGCGTAATATGGGACATTCAATTATTACTGTCATCAATCAGTCAGTCCTGGTTTAGACTTTCTGGTTTCTGGTCAGTACTGGTTATCCAAAAGTAAACCCACACATCTCAATACGCTGTAATCCCCCGCTGTTACGTATCACTTATATTTGCCACTCTAGCACACGGCCACTTCTCCATAAGGGACAGCACAGCGTCAGCACCGCAGCACTATACCATCAGAGTGTCCATCAACGCAGCCCATCTCCCCACATCCCCCTGGCTTCAGCTGGAGTAAGGAAAATGCATCAAATAAAACAGCCACTTTAATGAATTAGATATTGAGCCGTTCATTAAAAAAAATCAAATTCTCTTAAGTCAGCAGGGGATCCGTATAAGAGTGTAACCTGGGGACGGATGCCACTTGTTTAGGGGGCTATAAAACACTATTCTGATGACTGTACTGAACACAAGCCAGAGCTGTGGACAAGATTTGGACTTTACAAAAACAACAATAGGAACAATGCAAATTACAGACTGTGAAAAAAAACAACATTAATTTACAGCAATGTATCAGTGATTTACAGTAGTTGCATTAGAATTGTGTACTACCATTGTGTCATTGAGCAAGACACTTCACAATCCTGGACTGTGTGAGTGTGTGACTGGTGGTCTGAGGTTTTTTTTTTTAGGACAAATGTGTTTAAAGGTGTACTGTGTAACTTTTCTGGTGTGTCCATCACCTACTGTATTTTCCAGAGTATAAGTCCAGGAGTATAAGTCGCACCCCAGATCAAACTATGAAAAAAAAGTGCTACTAATACTCTGGAAAATACGGTACTTGTGTCTATGGACGTGTTTATGCTGTGCCCAGAATGTTAAATAGTATGGCATTGAACGTAATTATCGCCATGCACAAGCCAGGGATGCCAATAGCCCAAGTTACAGGTCAAGTTTATGGAGAGGCAAGCCCACTCAGTGCTTAAGTATGCAGGTGGCGGTGAAAACGGGGGTTGATCGTGAAAAAAAGAGATTAAAGACTGGTCGAACATGCACGAATCACTCCAAATACAACTTCAGAGGGTAAATGAGAAGAGAGAACGACTATAACATGGTTAAAAACTCAAAAAAAAAAAAAGAGTCATTTTTGCATAAGTCTGCTTTCATGATTGACTGTGGAACAAAGCAATAGGCAAAGCGATAACATATTTATTTGGAGGACCCCTGGCCAGAAAAGTTACACTGTGCACCTTTAATAAATGTCAGTTAAAAGTGTAAAGATCAGTTCTCAGGCCTTACATATCCTGAAATCATTTACATAGCGGTTATTCTAATACCGTGACAGTTTGTTGTGTAAACATTCAAAAACATCTGCAAATGTAATCAGACCAAACACAAAAGAGTGACTTCTCAACTTGATGTGAGAAAGAAAGAAAAAAAAAAAAATCCCTCAGCAAAAGCAGAAATGATCCATGTGTGCACGCTGATACCTGTTTTTATTGGCTGAGAGTCCAGGTAGTACTTTAAAACCTCTCCCAGGCTAGCACTGCTGACGGCCCCAGTTTCAACATGGATTTAAAGACGAGAACCATGCTCCAACTGCTCCACCAGGCCAAACCATGAGAACTCTCACACACAGACATCCGGCATTCCCCCCGCATGTAGGTACAACAGTATATACAGCAGGACCTCATACGTGTACTGCATATATACTTCAACTACTGCGTGTATCCGAACAAGCCCATGTCATGAGCAGAGAATAGTCCACAGCCTTTCTCTACTGAACTAAAGGTAAAACGAGCTGTTAAGTTGAAGACTAACACTTCATGACATCACAAGGTGGAACAGAGCATTTTGAGCTTTGGAGATGTAACCAGACTAATAATAAAGAGTTACACACAACTCCAGGTATGTTTTTGATGAGTTCATTTAACAAGTACACAGTGTGATAATTAGTGAATAAGTACTAAACTAAGGTGAGACACTGCAGGTGAATAGAAACAAGTCTTCAATTTTGAGATAGCAATTTGAAGCGTGAAAGAAAAACAAATTATTACAAGGCCTTGCATGTATAAAAAAATGACCAAAATTGGCAATCTTTGGAACATTCAAAACAGAAACATGAAAATGATTAAATTAGTTGCTTCATTTTGTTGTCATACTTGTATTTGTCATATTTGTATTACTGATAAAAACATCATGGTGCATCATGTAACTTTTCTGGTGGATGGTTTGTACTTGCTTGTCTCCATGGATACATTATTGTTTTGTCTGGAATGTTCCACAGTAGGGCTTTAAACTTGTAGGTCTAACATTTACTTGATTTTTTCAGTTCTATTGCTTGGAAAACGTGCACTCTAACCGCGCACAGGGTCGCCTCTCCACAGTTTAGACCCGTAACTTGGCCTCGTGGCATATCCTGCTTGTCTCCATGAACATGTTTAATGCCATACTGCGGAACATTCAGGGGCAAAGCAGTAACGAGTAGCAAGTAGCGGACTCTCAACTGGAAAACTTCAATAACACTCTTAATGAGGAAATTGCTGCATTGTTAAAGGTCCTGTATTACACAAAATTGACTCTCCAAAGCTCAAAATGCTCTGTTACACCTTGTGATGTCATGAAGAGGTAGTTTTCAACTTAACAGCTACCTTTTCCCTTTTGTTCAGTAGAGATTGGGAATTCCAGGTCTGAAAGTATCCAAATTATTTTAGTGGAGTTTAAAAGCACAATTAAGCACTTCCTGTATTACCGCATGACATCACAAGGTGGAACGAGGTGTTTTCAGTTTGAGAGAAGAACTAAACACGCTGAGTTTGCATTTTAAGCATGTATAAATGAAGCAAAAACACAAATCCGGATAAGTTTTTGATGAGGAAACGACATGAGAACAGATCAGAAAGTGGTATCCTATGGGCCCTTTAAACTTTAACGTCCTGTAGCCTCACAAAAACCTTAAAGTCCTTAAACCTCGATATGTAAATCTATGCTACACACAGTAAATCATCTCAGTAGTGTCTCTTCCCTGGAAAAGTGCTGTTTGATAAAGAGTAATACTCCCCCATGAGTCAATGAATAGGCCATTTAACAAATGACTAAGCTGGAAACAAAGGCCCCATATTTCTCCTTAGTGCTCGTATCTCTGGCAAGCCACCCCAGCCTTGCCCCGCGTTTGATGGAGAGATTTAAGGCAGCTGTCCCGACCATCTCCTCCCTGGATGAATGCGATCTAAACAGCCACATCTCCATACTGTTTTTTCCCCCCTCCAGGGTGACAGCCTTTCTCATGAATTAAAAGAGGAACGCATTGATTTTCCCATTGCTTAAATTTGCAACTTAATCCCCCAGATATGTCCAGAATGTAGTGCTCTGTCGATAGATGGCACAGACGCTGACGGAGGAGACAGCGGGGATGCTCGGGAGGGTCGGGGGAAAAAGATGACAAGACAAAAGGGGAGGCCAGGAGAAGAGCTTAGCGGTCAGATTTAGCTCGTGGAAAATGTATGTGGGCGATTAACGCGGATGCCACAAACGTAACACATCATCAGAATAACCAGGGGAGGAGGAGGATGTACTAGCACGCAAACATATGACAGTCACTTATGTACAGCACCACTATGACGAAATACTGGGTTAAAAAAACAACTAGTACTACCAAAGAAAAAGGGGGAGATATCAAGGGATTGCTGTTTGTTAAGAAATGAAATACAAGAAGACATTTTATTATTAAATTATCTGAGAAGGCGATTTTTTTTTTTACACAATTGAAGAGCTTTTTCTTGGTAAGTTGTGAAATCATGAATGTGTATTTTCTTGCTTCACTAAAGCTAATATTCTTCAGTGGTGGTACTCTTTTGTTACTTAAGTAAAAGTACAGATACAGAGGTAAAAAGTTACTTAAGTAAAAGTAGAAGTATCACATAAAAAATCGACTTAACTAAAAGTATTTAACGGCTATTTAATATGTACTTTGAGTGTAAAAAGTAAAAGTCACTTAATATGTACTTTGAGTGTTAAAAAAAAACATAAAAATACAGATTTTGGTCACAGTAGCAATGCGAATCAATTTTTATTTTTTTCCTTATGATTTTTGTCTTTTTTTTTTTTTTTTTGCTCAAAGCTGAACAGGGTAGAAATAACCCCTCAAATCATAGGAAAAGTACTTTTTACTTTTCAGTCCAGTTCAAAAATGTAGTGGAGTAGAAAATACAGTGAAGTAAAAGTGAGATATAGTGAAGTAAAACTGACTTAAGTAAAGTACAAATACTTAAAACTTGTAATAATGATTTGATTGGCCTTATTAAAGCACAGACAGAGACTTCATTCACAGTGAACACATTTTTATTAAAAGGCCCATATTACACTATTTTCTGATCTATATTATAATGTGGTTTCCTCTTTAAAAACATACCAGGAGTTGTGTTTTGTATCATTCACATGCTTAACACACAAATCCTGCTTATTTAGTCTGAGTTCTTCTCTCAAAAGGAAAACACTCTGTTCCACCTTATGATGTCAGGTGGTAATACAGGAAGTACTGCACCGTGTTTTTAAACTAGATATACCTTCACTAGAATCATTTGGATGATTTGAGCCCTGGAATAGTCAATCGCTTCTAAACTAAAGCTAAAAGGAGCTGTTAAGTTGAAAACCACCAATTCATGACATCACAAGGTGTAACAGAGCATTTTGAGCTTTGAAATGCTGACAGACTAATAATAAAGTGTTACTCAAATATGTGTGAATGAAACAAAACACAACTCAAGGTATGATTTTGAGGAAGTAACATGGCTTAAAGACCTAAAGCACATGTGTCAAACTCAAGGCCCGCGGGGCAAATGCGGCCCACCATGTCATTTTATGTGGCCCGCGACAAGGTAAATTAAAAGGTATGACTGTCTTAAAATATCAGTTTATCAGGAGATACACAGTTACACAGCCATTTTTTCATATCTATGTAAATTCATATGCAATATTTGTAACTTCTAATAAATACAGAATTGTTTTATTTTACATTACATTTGGTTTACATTTTGTTACATTTATACTGTCTTACATCTGGCCCTTTGAGTGCAACCATTTTGCTGATGTGGCCCCTGTGAAAATGAGTCTGACAGCCCTGATCTAAAGAATACATTTTGTGTAATGTAGACCTTTAAGAATGACTCAAGCTTAGCACAGCTGATTCAAGTGTAGTTATTATAAAGTGCTAGCTAATAGTACTTCTCTCTCTCTTTTATATGCAAATTCCACATGAAAGTCAGTCTTGCTTTGGCCGAATCTACCCAACACGACAGTCCAAGCACAGGCTATGCTTCATGTCAGCACACTACCTGTCATATTTATAAAGCTAATAACCCAATCACCACTGCACATCTGTTTAATGTAACCAGTACTACCACACAAACGATACTATCAGATAACTTTATATAATGGAACACGTTTTGGGGGAGAAAAGGGTAGTATTTCGGAGATGGAAAAAGCACTCCTGTCCCCTCTGAGTAAGGGGTTTGAGGAAGTAACAGGATCCCGAGACCTCTCCCCGGGAGCAAACACGGCAGCGCGCCCATGCCTTAATTCACTATAAGCACCGTAATGTTCTCGTCTGAGTCCTAATGTAGTCTATAAATCTCCTGTACTCTGCTCTACATCAGTGCAACGCTCACAATAACAACTACAAGTGTTCGCTGCATACAATATGTAGGCGAGATTAAAACTAAATCATTACATCAAAACACGCTAAAAGTTGTAGGGAAGGTGGAGGACAAAACATATAGTGACCTCTTCAGATTCTATAGTTGTAAACCTTATCCCATATGCAAAAATCTCCAGGGTGGTACGGGCTGCTTGCCAGTAGCCGTGCTGTTGTTGGCAGTGGGTTTCCTCTGTGGCCCCGGTACGTGTGTAGGCCATAACATGATACGCGCTAAAGGCCCCAGACGAGCTAGCTAGCAAGCACACTGTACAACTGGCACATCCACCGCGCGCACACACACATAATTATACACACAATTCTCACCGCTGATCTTGGGAAGAGCGGAGGAAACAAGCAGGGGGAAAAAATCACAATGTATCCTTGACGCGGCATCATCTGGTTCCAGTTTGGTGCAGATGCTCAGGTTTTATTGCGCTAGGCTAGTATTTCATGGCAGATTTAGCCAGTGGTTTTTTTGCCTTCCCCACTCCAATGATGGCACATCTCTTGTAAACTGCGGCATACCAGTAATAGTCCACTTCGACCAACTTTTATCACACAGACACCAGGGTTAGCTAGCGCCGCGGGAGGCTAACGGCGATGTGGTGTGAGGGAGCACATCGGAGAGCATAGAGGTAATGTACAGGCCGGTATAATTGACTTGTTTGTTGTTCCGTCTGCCGGGCTGGACTAAATGTATAAAAGACACAATTAAGTGGTGCAGTCATTAAGTGGTGAGTTTCCAGTGGCTTTTAGGCTCAGGGCTGCATGGAAGACACAACAGGACGTTGTTTAATGGGGTTAAAGATGGCTGAGAGAACAAAAGTTGAGATATGAGCCAAACTGAAAGAACATTCAAACTATGGATTGTTTACTTCATTGATAAATTCTCTGATATTTGGCCTAAAAAACAGACAGACAAAAATATAAAAAATTAGACTGTGTAATTTTTTTATTTAATTTTTTTTTTACATTAAAATATTATAAATTTGTGGGTCCTTATATATATATTGGAGTTAAAAAAAAAAAAAAAAAAGAAAAAAGTAAAATTTGTCTTTTTAAAGAGTAATTCAGATCCAAAGACATGTTTTTATTTTTCTTTTAAACCAGAAGAAGCATGTTTTGGAAAATTGTCCGATACTGGAGTTCCCTAACATTCCCTAACACAGTTTACATTGAAAATATATTTTTAGCATTATTAAAAATACATTTGTGACATTTTATTAAATATGCCCTAGAATTTTAAACTCCTCATTCTATATTACTCTTAAAAAAAATATTAAATTTAAACCTCACCATAACCCATTCTCTATTTGTTTATGATCTTCTAATTAAAACAAGCTTAGTCTAATTTTCCAAATGTTTACAAGGTGCGTTTCTAGTGTACTCATAAAAGTCTGAATTTACAGTGGGATTCGGACCCTGCACTCAGAGGGATAGTCTCATTTGTCCTGTGGTCCAAACTTCACCTCATAAAAGATCCGGATAACCACTCCGCTATTGGATCCAGTTGTGTTCAATATACACACAGCTGTTTTCAACGACACAAAAGTATACATAGTTAATGCACTTTCTACACACTGTCAGCTTCCAGGCACGCACGCATCTGTTAGCTAGCTTGTTGGTGCGGCGTTGGTAGCACTTCCCTATCAGCAGACACAGGAGGATAGCTGAGAGTCTCTTAACTGGCTCGTTTAGTCCTGATGGCTTAAATGATTTCATCACTATTAATGACAGGGACCGTGGCTTCCCGTGACGCGCCGCCAGATGCTCAGGGACCGGAGCGCTTCTTCACGTATCCCTCCGCCTCCCCTCCTGCCTCCTTCTGTGCACTCTAATGATTGTCCTCTACATGCCCCCTACCATCATATAAGAAACATTTTCCCTCATGTTCTCGGGGTCTCCTATGGATATTGTTCAAAATGAAAAAAAAAAAAAAATGCATAACTTTTTAAAAATACCCTTGTACTTTTCCTATGTATTTTTTTTATTATTTTGAATACTTTGACCGAAAACATCAAAAAAAGTCCCGAACAAAGACATAAAAAGTTAGCCAAATCACTGATATAAATGTACAAAGCGTCTACAAAAAGTCACATATTACTTGTACAACTTTGGTATCATTTGGATTTTTATGCAAGACAACAAGCTCAACAGCACTTGCATAGTTATGATCAAAACTTTTCTCACTGGTGAATAATTTTAAGCAAAGAAAAAAAAAAAAAAAAAAAAAAGCACTATCACTACAGTAAGTACACTGCAGCTTGTTCACAACTTTCCACACCACGCATTGAAACCAACGCACTTTCCAAGAACATTTTCTCTCCTTGGCAACAAATCAGCCATCAGCCTATTTCCTGAGAGCTACTGCGGAGGTCAAAGGTCAGATAAAGCAGGTCAACTGGCACCACACCAGGCTGCTCCCGGCTCTTTTTTTCTTCAAACTGTATCAAAAGCTTTCTCTAGCTGCTAGTTACCGCCTCGCTCTGGCCCGCTTCATTAGCTTCGTCGTGTAATTGTCAAGCTAATTTTAAGACAGATGCCTTGTCCTTACGTGATTTCCCTTCATTTTGATAATGAAAGAATTGTGTCCCATTTTGAGCGAGCTTTTTGTATTTCCACTCGTCTCTTGTTGAGCTGCTTCATTCCAGCGAAGTAATGACAAGTTAATTGGTACGGCGTGGACGAATAGTTGTTTTTTTTTTCTTTGCAGTAGTAGGTTACATATGCACAACGCAAAATGAATGAACTGGATGGAACAAGTTCAAATGTGTACTGGAGTATATTACAATAAAAGTCACTCTGTTAACATGTGTTTCCACTATGTTAACACAGGTATGGTTTCCTTTTTGTATCTGGCTTTTGGATTTTATACAGTGAACTTGATTGCTACTTTTATGACCTGCCAAAAGTCGTGCGCTGTGTTGGGTTTCGGCATTGAAATTGAGCAGTAGGTAAAATGAATGTTACCAGTAGCCTATCGGGGAATCATAAAAGCGCTCATACGGTGTACACAACACAAAACATGTCCTTTCGCTAGCTATGTCTACGTATGCGGTTATAATTTCCCCAGGTCTATACCCTCATTGATCCTGATGCTCCTGTCTTCCCAAGAAACAGGGAAGGGATTATGCCTTTAGAACGAGCTTTCTCATTGCAGATATTAGGTCATTAATTTCACAGGCTTACATATGAAAATATTGACTCTTCCCAGACACCCGGCTATATCCCCTGTTCCAGCCACACTCGTGCATATATAAATCTCCCCAACCATGCACCATTGATTTAACAGTGCGAGGGGATTATAAATAAGCAAATGTATTCAATTAGAGTTTAATTACTAAAGTTGATGATTGATTAACAATGGAAGCAGAGCATCCTCCTGCACTTAATATGATAATTTTACATTGTCTAAATATTTTACTGTGAAAAGCTTTAATTGAAATGCAAGAAAGGAAGAAAGCAGGCTTAAAGAGTCATTGTCATAAATAGAATATCGATGGACTGAAGGGACAACCCTGACGCGTACCCCCTCTGCGCATACTACACTGCAATACACTGAATATGTATTACAGCCTCACTTAAAATGAGTTTAGTAAAGACTTTATTTGGATTAATTTATTTGGATTTCAATAGTTTTAATTAAATGAGATTTGATTGCCTGTGAGACATACAATATTTGACTGATTTATACACATTTAAGACAATTTAGCTAAAAAAAAAAAAAAAAAAAGAACATGGCATTTTCTTACATATTTGGCAAATAATTTAAACAATAATAATAATAACGAAACAACAAGTCAGAAGCAGTTTGAAACAAATGAAATCATCTGTATCCATCAAATACATAGATCATAAGTCAAAACTTCCAAATTTAAGATTAATATTCTGAATTCAAGTAATTTTCTCGCATCAATAAATTCATTTTTTTCCCAGTGGAGTGAGTGGGAGCAGGGAAAGGCGCAGCTCTGTCCCCACATAGCAGACCTGGGCTGGGCAGGCGTTGGGGAGACAGAAGAGAAGGAGAGTTAGATGGAGAGTGCAAAGGTTGTCACAGAGTAGTCACAGCACAGGGGCAGGGAGGACGAGCTGGAGGGGAAGGCGTTCCATTCCAACCTACATCTGTTATTCATTTGTCCCGAGCTGGAAAGAAAATAGCAGGAAGCGTTGTGGTGGTGGCGGAAGATGAAAAGACAAGGCGATTGAATAAAAAAACACATGTCGCACAAGGAGCGCGGCTGATTGGATGTGTCCCACGGATTATCCCCAGGAGGTGCTGCCAGCGTTGGAAAACTCCACACACGTACACACAAAGATGCTGTTCATTCATAACACAACCGGGCCTCCGCACCTCTTTCAGACCACAATGCAGCGTTAGATCTCAGCCTGTGGGATCCAGGCGAACCTCCCAGTTTTGTTTTGACCCTCATTACCAGGGTGACCACCTCAAATGGTTGTAAAAGTGGGACAATTTGTGCAATGTGGTGGGATGAACACGATATATAACACCATCTGAGTGTCAGTTTTACTATTTGTAAAGCAAGAAAGAAGTTGGAATAGCAATAGGTCATGAAATATAAACCCATAAAGTGAGGACATCCAAAAAGTGATGATTTTTAGCACATTTATATAATCATGTTTTCTATAATAGGACTTTTTCCCCATTCAAATAATACATTTTGTTTTTGATTGTTAATCTCTGCAAGCATCGGTCCTAACTTTTCACTATTCTGTAACCCATGCACATGTAAATCTCGCTTTTATTTAACTCCTAAGTGGGACAGGGACTTAAATGCGTAGGACAACCAAAAGAGGGGCTCTCAGTGCGATGCAACTCTCATTACACCTCCTACAAGTCCTCACATCTGGCTGCTACGCTAAAACATGCTCCCAAAACAAAGACCCCGATCATTCCTCAGGCTAAGTGGCTTTTGTTTTGTTCATTACCGAAACCCCAGGTGTGTACAACAGACGCCGAAACAGAAACAGATGCAAGAGTCACTGGGAGCGCGCTGTGACAAACCCGAGTGGCGGCCATTAAAAGCTCGTCACCGGGCCACACAGAGGGACCTCCCACGGCTAACGAGGCGGAGTGGCGGGACAACAGACAGGTAGGAGTGATGCCACAACATTAGCTACGGTGTGCGTTCATGCTAGCTTGTGTTTGCTAGCTTGTGTTTGCGTGCGTGCATATGTGCGGTGCCACTCCGGGCCCATCCCACAGCTCATTAACAGTAATAAGTGAGTGCCGCCACTTCTTTTTGTCAGTGGGGATGCAGGCCAATCAATAGGGTCATTTCACATCATAACGGCTTACCAGAGCACATTATGGCACTTGTTCATGGCTGGGAATGGCGCCCATTAGCGGCAGAGCCAGATTAGATAAGGGCATGGGAGGATGAGGGGCTGGAGCAGGGGAGGGGCAGATGGAGGGAATTAAAAAGAGAGGCGGATCAATATATGGATAGTTATGGAGATAGGATCACAATGGGGTGTCTGGGAGAGATAGACAGACTTCCAGAGCAGTGCTTCAGTGGTGTTTGCAGTGTGTTTGCGAAAGGCCGCTGTGTACAAGCACTTGTGTATGAATGAGCCCATTGAGCCGGAGCTTGAGAGCCACTATGTGTGACATCTGTGCAAGAGAGAGGGAGAGAGAGAGCAAGAGGGAGAGAAAGTGGAGGACTGCTGCTGCTGTGTGATCCGCTTAATTACAGATGAACCAGGCTCCGCAAACACAACTGTGATTCCAGGAAACGCCTCCTTAAATATTTGATAGAAGTCGCACATATTTACTTAGCGTATAAAAGATATGACGATGTTTGTTCTTTCATCCCTCTTTGAGTCTATCCAGCTTCTCATTTCACATTTGTGTTTCCAAATGGCATGGCTAAACACTCCTTTTCGCTCACTTTTGAACTGTTAGCCCCTCAAATATTTATAGCAGCTTTTACAGACAGAGAGCTGGAGAAAGAGGAGAGAGACTTGGATCTATCTATTAAAGATGAGCAACATTTGGGATGCATAAAGAGGCCTGATGAACATGCTGGCTCAGGGAAGGCAAGGTGTTATCCGGGGCTTACCGTCTAATGACAGCTTTAGCTTTGATATGCTCTATCACAGAGGGAAGAGCGTCTTAAGGGAAGCGTGTATACACAGACTAGTCTCAGAGGATTTCACCGAATAGTACATTTCTGATATTCTGAGTACACAGAAGTTTTTTTTTATGTGGTACAAGCAAGTTGTGGAGGTGAATATAAAGTTTTAAACCTGAGAGGGTTACTTTGACAGCGTTGGATAGTAGCAATATGTGGAAAAAACTGAAATTGTTCTGTTACAGCTGGGTGAGATTTTGTGTTAGTTATTAAAGGGGCACTATGTAACTTTTCTAGTGGAGGTCCCACCACCTGTTTGTCTCCATGGAGATTATATTGCTTTACCTGGAATGAGACAAGGAGGTAAGAGGCGTTCCCACTCTATCGATGCATGTTTATTAAGGTATTTTTATATGTATTTTTAATCCCGTACTGTGTAACATTCCAGGCACCTTTAAGATAATTAGTAATACGAATGAAATACTACTTCCAGATTCCACATGGGGTCAGTAAAAGCACAAATGTAATGTATTTTAGTTGCAGTGCAGTCTGGTTTCATTGTGTAATACTCTGGAACAGCAAAATAAAGTCACGCATCTGTGAAATGGAGTTAACGCCTTGGCAGAGGTCTTCCAGGGTCCTCATTCTTCTTTTATTTTTATAGACATCATTCCAATTGTTATACTGTACTGAAATCTCCCATTCAAATGTCAAACACCAAAGCCACGCTGTTAATTGAACACAGCCCTTATCAATTCCATCTATTTACCCAAACCGTCATATACCACATTTTCCAGTCCACCCCAAATGGAAGTATGCATATTTCAACCACAAGAATCCCAATGTCATGTCGGTGAGTGGCTTCTAGTTTATTTATTTGTGTTGTATTTATTTTAGAGAAGGCCAAGCAGGGGCCAAGCCAAACACATGTTCTCTATTAGCCAGCAATGACACAAATAACATCCCCGCTACATGTACCGCATTCAGACAGTTAAGCCCGCGCGTGCCCCCCAACAGTGTTTTGACTCCCCGGAGATCCCAGCATGCTTTAGTACTCCTCTTTGATATGCACCAGTCATTAAAAATAGATGGCGAGCAATCATTACAGGCATCGGAATTAATCTAATTAGCCGGCGCGCGCTAGGCCTCTCTGGTACGGGGGGCACTGGGCAAACAGTGCGGCGACGCTGTGTTGGCAAAGACAGTGTGAGCGGTGAGGGCAAAGAGAGAAGGGGGGGGGTAGGATAATCCGTCTTGACTTATTAATACTCGCAAACAAGATTTAGCTCCTCAAACCAAACAAATGAAGCAAGTGCTAAGAGGGGAGAAGGGGAAGGGGGCAGACGGAGAGAGAGAGAGAGAGCGTGGGGTGGTAAAGAAAGAGGAGGGGATAAATAATTGAAAAGCATAGTGGACTGGTTGGAGAGCCGCAGCCGCCAGTGGTAAAAATGGATTTAGGACTACAAAAATGTGGAGGAAAAAAAATCTGTGTCATAATCGGGTCTGAAATAAAACAATTAACAAAAAAAAGATCGTCTGGCATTTTGTGGATAGCATTATTTAACATTACGTCTGTGTGGAATTATACGGCTCCATCTGCGTCCTGAAGTTCGGAGGTTTAAAGTTGTGACTGCTCATGTTGCAGAATGTGATGGGGAAATAGTTGTTTTGCAGATAAACTAAAATATTAACTTATATAAACAGTCAAAAAAAAAAAAAAAAAAAAAGGCTAGAAATATATATATTTTTTTTAACTGCAGAAATTTGAAATGTTGATATTTTTGACTATTTTTTTGCTCATTTAAACCGAAAAAAATGACGAAATCCAAAAAATACATTAAAAAAAAAAAAAAAAAAAAAAAAAAAAATGTAGAACCCTGTCACTCTAAGGTACAATCTGTTGATCTCCCTGATTCGCAAAGATGAACAACCAAATAATACAACAATACAATCCAACCGCTAAACGTATTAAGTGGTTCTGTCCCCTTTACAACCATCCTTCTCCCTCGCACGCTGCTTTAGAGCCAGCTTTAACACATCACAACACAGACCCTGATGTGCTGACAAAAACGCACACAGCCCTCTCACTTAAATAGATCACTTGGAGGGTCATTGTGGACAGACATGAGTCTTTTATTGACTCTCACGTCGATGGAGTGCTTAGCCCGCAACCCTCCATGACCCCTGTCACGGGTAATGACTGCTGCTGCTGGGGGGTAGAAGGCTAAAATGCTGCACTTCCCACTCTGCTATGCATTTAGGCTAATAGCACCATGAGCCAATGTCAGAGCACAAATAACCGTTCTGGTGGACTGGTTAAGAAGGTTTACAGGCGAAGTAGAGATTTTTACATTTTGATGGATGTTCAGAAGTTGGATATCTAATAAATTGGCATTACTTTTAAAAGGGGTATAAAATATTTCACTGCTTCATATAAAGTCACCCAATACACGTCTGAGAGTTAGTGCGGTGCATGATGACCTTCTATATAATTTTTTTTTTTTTTTTTTGGGAATTGAAATGATTTGGAAAAGCAAAGTAGTATCCATCCATTGACTTTGGTGGAAAAAAAAAAATGTTTTGAGGGACAGGTACCAATGGTTGATTAAGAAGTCAAATAAATTAAAATTATAACAGCATAACCATAAATATATAAAAAAAAAAGATTTTTTTGGGGGGAGGCAAAATTTTCTTTTCTTTGCACTTCTTGCAAATAATTGGTCTTAGGTCCATTTCTGTTACGAAGAAATACTACAATGCATCTGCCTATTACAACCACGTGACCAAATCTTGCCGTTTCTTTCCTTATAATTCTCTGTCACTCACTCGTCCAACTGTCTTTATCTCCAGTATGCAGCCATCACCTCATGAGGGGTCCCAGCTGTGCTCTGCAGTCTCCTCCATCTCCTCGTCCTCCTCCTCCTCCTCCACCATCCCACTTCAGGACACTGGACATCTAACCCCAAAGGATGTAGGTAGGCAGGGAAGGCAAGACAAGAGACTAGTGCGAGCGCTAATACCAAATCTCAGATGACCGGTGCAAATGAAAGTCTATAAAATGCTGGCTCAGCAAACACCAGGTCCATACTAATGAGAAGTGCTGAGGGAACGTCACGAGGACAGAACGCTGCGGCCTGTTGGCTACGTGTTTAAGACTGCAAAAGTACTGGATGTATTTGTGCTGAACTAGATAGATGGAAAGTTTGCAAAACAGTGAGCAGATTTGATTAGACATGAGATAAGGTCCACGAGATTGAGACGATTTTGAAATTATAATAAATGAATTGTGTTGACCAGTTCACAGTTTTGATCTTTAAATACATTTTACTGAGTACTTTTGCTGTCACTGTAGCACTGCTTTTTGGGACTACGGCTTATCAAAATGTTAACTCACCAGCGTTTAACCCTTTTTTATCCAATCCAAACGCAAATATGCAGGAAGTTTTATGGAAACTAATCTCGCGAGATCTTGTGGCATGAAGTTTTTTTCCCCCGCAGGACGCAAACTTTATAATTCTATAGTTGAGACTTAAATCTTCTTTCCATTAAAGGTGAACTATGAAACTTTCTGGTGAAGGGTCCCCCACCTGCTTGTCTCCATGGAGATGTTGCTGTTTTGTTTGGAATGTTCTCCACTATGACGTAAAACTCTCCATGGACACAAGTGACAGGTCAGATCTGTGGAGAGGCAAACTTGATCACAGTAAGAATGCATGTTTCCAAAGTATCAGTAAAAACACCTGAAATCGACCAAATGCAAGATAGAAAGTTTCATGCTTCACTGTGGAGCATTCCAGATTAAGTAATGACATCTCCATGGAGACAAGATGGTGGCAGGGGCTCCAACAGAAAAGTTACATAACGCACCTCTAAAAAAAACACTTGTTTCACTAGTGTCTGCTGTGTAGTTACAATCTATGACACCTGTGGATCATCATGTTATAATTTCCACATTTTAAGTTGCAAAATTCATCTAAAACAACTTAATAAAAGAAGAAAGTCCGCTGAGTTCCGTGTTAGAAAACAGCGCTACTGAATCCTACACACATCACCAATTAAGAAAATTAAATTGTAGAACAAAGTAAGTACAGAACAGTGAGCGTGTACTGGGCGTCTTGAAAATAAGCGATTAAACATTATTCAAACATGCACAAATCACTCCAAGTACGATTTCGAAAAGGGCGAAACGCTGAGCAGAAACAACTATAACAAGGTCTAGAGATCTGAAAAGTTGATTTTGCCTTTTGGATCCTGGTCAAGAGTACCTATAGTTGGAGGACGGATATCTATACTTTAAGTTTGACGAAGGAAACAGTAGTACCCACACAATGAGAGAATATCACACTCGTGTCACATCACGGCAACAGAAAACGCAGCACTTGGACAAACACAATAATTCAAAGCTGTGGCAGGGAGACAAGTCCATTTGTTTATTGTTGTGTGAGCGGCTGCAGAGGCTCTGGAGCGTGGCGTATTTTTCAAAATGAAACCTCTTTTCGCTGCTGCTGTCATTATTTACAGCGCGGCGGAATTAAGTGGTGAACTGTAACCATCGGTGGCACAAGGCAGCGGAAAAAAAGCCTTGTGCCTTGTCTCTTTCTCTCTGTCCCGCTATCTCTCTTTCCCCCCCTCTCTCACACCAACGACATAATAGCGCTGAAAGCCAAACGAGTGAATGAAACAGGAAAAAGTCTATTTCTTGGAATCCACTTACACTCAAATTACCACGACATTCTTGGCAGGACTCGCGGTACGGTGGTAACACAATGTACTGTATCGGGGTAAAAAAAAAAAAATAACTTATCAAGAAATTATTAGCAACGTGCGACGAGGGATAAAAAAAAAAAAGCAGCTGAAATCAAGTGAAGCAAGGAATGAGAGAAAAAAGAGGGGGGTGTGAGTTTGTTTTCCTGGCAGACGTTGAATCCAAGTTGTATTTTTTCGGCCTTCCCCTCCCCTGCCCTGCTCCGTCACCAGGTTAAGTTACAGACATGAGGGAAAGGAATGAGGGAGGCAGAGTGGTAACACACAGTACCAAGAGGAGAGTGACTCCGTACCTCCCCGACACGCCAAGCACCTCGCAACCTCGTCCCGCCCACACACAGACACACACACACACAATGTAAGGAGTGGATATAGGTATAAAGGCCTACATAAATTTCAAATGATCCCCCCGTCGATGTAATTTACAGCGTTCATATATCAGTGTATACAATCATGTTTCACTGACCACAAACTCTTACTACGCATGGGTGAAAGTATGGAGCTTGTTTTTGCACAATCTGGCAACCGGTTCAGATCCACTATCTCTGTCAGTGCGAGACCACCAGGGACCGAGTATGTCCAACTGTATTTTTTATTTCCTTTTTTTCCCCCCCAACTTTGTGTGGAAGCTGGAAAAAAAAAAAAAAGCTTGAGTTCGGTAAGACTTGCGTTATATTTTACAACAGTTGAGGGGTAAATGCTCACTCTATTACTGACACGTTAAGATAGAAGACCTGACCCGACCTGGCAAGTCTCAAACTCCACTCACAAAAAATATGTTACGTGCATTAGAATAAATACGAATAAACTGCCCATAGTCATAAAAAATATCGCACAGCTTTACCATAACACCCCATTAGCATAACTATTGTAGCGATTCCCTCCTACTGAAGTATTGATCCGACGCCAAATAGCTGCCACTTATCTCGTCCACTTCCTCTGTTACATTCACAGACATTACATACAGTATATATTTATGAGCTTGACTTGTTCTGTCTGCTCTGCTCACCGCCGCCACCCTTCCCTCCCTCCCTCCCTCCCTCTCGGTCCCCTCCTCCTCCGCATGGGTCCTGTCATATCTCCTTCCAGACATAATCGGCCCAACTTAAGGGTGTTTTCTTCGGGCGGAGAGCCACAGTTTAGGGGAAGTGAAATGCGTCTAAGTGACTGTCACAATGCATCAGCTTCAGGCTAAGGGGACGCGAGCTAGCTCTTCCCCCGCTGCTACCCCACCACCACCACCAGCACCGCCGCCGCCGCCACCACTCCTCTCCTCCCTCACTTAATGTTTTTCTTGCTCCACTTGTGCCAGCCTCCCCGACACGTTGCCCTTTCGCACAGTCCCTCCCTTTTCTCTAGCTGTTATTTAACTTGAATGGAGAGGGGGGGCAGCGTAGTCACAACATCACGCTGCCATTAGGTCCCGTTCTGTGACCTGTTCTCCAGGCAGTCCTCGATCCCCCCGACAACAAATGTGCTCAAAGAAGGAGTGGCACTTCCTCCTTCATAGAAAAGGGACAGAAGAAGCACACACACGGGGGCTTAAGAAATGTGTGGTTTTGACAGTGTGCGATCTGATCCAGGGGAGCCTATCATGTTTCGCAATTAGAAGTACTATAAAATGGTGTTTAAAATGCCATTAAAAAGTTTGGAAATGCCAAAACAGACAAATTAAAAAAAAAACTTTGGGGGGTAATGAATGTTTAACTTAAAACACTAAACCCACCACAAATGTAGCCACAGTGTTTTTCATTTTACATGAATCCACGGCTCTGTACCACCACTTGTCAGAACACAAACGCTTTCCTGTGGTGAAAGCTTTATGCTCCATGTACTAATTCAATCATTCGGTGCCATATCTAAAAAGACTCATAAAAGTTTAGACCCGGAGAAACCGTTAGGGCCTTGGTGTTTCATGTTCATAACTGTAAGAACATGGGAGGCCTGTCACCATAATTACTATACCAACTTATCGTTCAGTATATGAAGCTGGAGTAATATTTTTGGGGGGTCAATGTTTATCGTTTGCAGTACCAGGATATTTTTGGATGTTTAAGCCATAAAAGTTTGATTAAATAACATCTATGGCTCATTACAGATGCAAACTGCTGCTGTTTATTTATTGCAGCTCATGATTTCTTAACAATATTGTAGATTTAGAATAGTTTTTGTGGTTTAAATCCGCTCTTGGTTTATGATGTATAGTTACTTTAGCGATATATCGAACTTCAAAATATGCTATCATGATAGACCTAGAACATGGATGCGCAAATCCTGTATTTTTAGTATAATTTATAATAGATGAAGATGATTTTGGGCTTTGGCAAGTGATAAAAAGAGGCATATTATGTAAAATAGGCTTTTTATGAGCTTTCGACCCTGTTCTAAAAGAGCTCCCTCAATAATGTTACTTAAACTTGTATTATGATTGGTTCACACCTGTATTGTCCTGCACCGGAGGCTTGAGTGATCAGAAAATGTCTGTTTTCACCCACCCCCTATCCCCATCCATACCTCTGTACTTACTTAATGTACACAGTGGGTCATACATGTAAAGACTTTAAAAAAAACAATTAATACAAGTAAGTCAACAAGTCAATGGACCTGTTTCTATTAGGTTTACCCTTTAGGCTAATACTACAGTTACCAAAGGATAAAATGTAAAACAATTATCTACATATGTTATAGTTTCACCCTAAAACATAAGGAGGTATTTTCGGGGGGCGATTCCTAATTTAGTTTAGAGTTTTGTTTCATTTTTATTGGTATAAAGTTTTACAATGAATGAATAATGTAGATTAATGCCAGTAAAACGTACCTCCAAATACCTCGCTTCACATAACGAGAACAGTTAAGAACCACTGTGTTGAACCTCAGTTAAAGACCCTAGTAAAGTCAGAAACAACTTTGGCAGAAATCCTCAAAATTGCTCCTCATTAGACTTGCGTATATGCTTATTTTAGTCCACAGTGGACTACGTTTGCTCCCATGCCTCTCCCTCCAAAGATGTTTTTCTATCAGGGCCCTTCAGGTCAAGGATCTCGACTTTATTGAGCGTTTTATTGGCGCGGTGGACGGATCAGGCAGCGATCAACCTTTCATCGACCAATGGTGTGCGCACGGATGGGGGGAGGGACGCGGGAGGTCTGCCCCAGCGTGGACACTCCGAATTGGGGGTAAACCGAGGGAAGAGGGGCGGGGTGTAACGGGTTTGTAAGAGTGTACTGGTCAGCGGTCACTCAGTCATCACTTTGGATACACTAAGCCCAAGAGACGGGTCAAGCCTTGGTCACCAGATGGTAAGTGTTTGGCCTGGAGGAAGAAGAGAAAATCTGGGGACACTTTCTGGCAACTCCCTCCCTCTGTTCCTTCTCTCTTCCTCTCTGCACAAACACACAGTGATGGTGATAATGGAGCAGACACTAACACAAGTGAACCCCTTGGCTCGCGAGGCAGACAGTCTGTCCGAGTCGTAAGCCCAAGCACAACACAGGGCTACCCGCGCTCTCTCGCATTTGTTCTTTAAGAGACGCTCGCACCAGTGGAATTCGCTGCGGTTAGACACAGGCCTGTAGCTGTGGAAGCCATTACAATTTTTTACACTTACTTTTCACTGCGGGACGTTTCCTTCTCTTCACACAGTGTAGAAAACACCTTTCCGGACTAATAATATGCAACGTTACTCATTTTAATGAAGATACCAGACTACGTAATGCTTTCTTATAGAATCTGTGTAAAAGAAATGAGAACAGTTTATATAAGTCTTTCTAATGGTTCATTAAGGTAGTTATTATAAAGTGTTACCAAGAAATGTAGTGGCTCAGTCAGTAGAGCATTTGCCAGTAGGCTCCGTGCACAGTAGCGCCCGAAAACCTCACTGTTAGCGTCACTACTTCCTGTCCAGTTGTATCTCTATGAGGCTTTTGCAAAGTCACGCTAAAATGAATAAATATTTAAACATCAGGAAGTGAACAGGGAGCTGCGTGTGGATGTCACTGACAACATGCTAAACACTACACAAATTAAACGAATACTTCACTGGAGGGACTCTTCTGTGTTTAGAAAGAGAGATGTTTGTGTCTCAACGCCATAATAGGCCAAATATATGTAGCATGTTTATTTTATGTTTTCCGATTTTAATAAAAGTGAGTGAGCCTGTGGGGTTGCTTGTTTAATCCCCTTCTACAAACTGCCATTATGTTCTTGACCAAGACACTTCTCAAAAAAAAAGTAACCATAGATGATGCGGATGTTGGTCTTATAGTTTAGGATGTGTCAAGGATATCTTATCATCCCCTCAAAGCTAGCTACCTATAAATTACACAGTACATGTATTATACCTCTGCACCACTTCTTCTCACTGCTGGAGCAAGTGGGTTTTAAATAGTGCTGCTTGGACCTTGTCACTGTGTGTGGCCTTACAATGTGCAGGCTACCGCTAGTCTGGATATTAGCTCTTGTGTATGTCTGCCTATTAAATACCAATCCCCGGCTACATACACACACACACACACACACACACACACACACTCACACCACTTCCCTTACAGGCGCAGAACCAACGACATTACACTGAGGGCTGGCCAGAGCTGTGTGGGCCACTGAGGAGGAGAGAAAAAACAACTGTTCTTTTAGGTGAGACCTTCCAGCTGGAGACGGACAAGTGGGGAAATATAATGAGGCGTTTGCCAAGGCGACCATGGGGGGAAAAGTACCGAAAGTAGCACTGTGGAGAAGAGATGGGGAGAGGAGAAAGTGGAGCTAAGAGCAGTGAGAGTAGTGAGGTGGTTTTTACTTTTTCACCGTCAGTTAAAATGCGCCTATAGTTTTCGTGGTGCCAGATAAATAAAGGGGTTTGAACCGAGAAGGCACCAAATGTTCTGATATTTCGATATTCAACTTATCGTATGAAAGAAGGCCGACGATTTGCTTCTATGGCTATCCTTGATTATAATGAATAAAACTGATTTGATCATTTCAACTTCAAGAGACATGTTGTTTTGTTATTTTGAAGTTTATCTGAGATCAACAGGACTTTTTGGCTTCCATCTGCATTTGTTATTTTGAGTAGAATCAAACTGTGATTAGACTGTGACAATATGCCATTTTTTTTTTTTTTTTCATTTTGATCAAGTTGAATCCAGCTATTTGCACAAACGCTTTCAACCTCACGTGTGACAGGAAATTTTACGACTACTACCACAAGAAGCATATAAAGCTGTTAAGCATACATAAATAGTGAAAAAAGTAACCTAGGTTCTATGAAAAACATGCATTTTTGGCCACCTTACCCACTCCAAATTCTTGCCTATTCCTGCTGTCACCCAAAGCACTTTAACACCGCTTGAAAAATAAAGGGTCAGCCGCTAAACACTAGTAAACCAATGATGAAACAAAGTAGTGGAGAGCTAGCTGCTGCACTGTTTGTGCTAATTCAGCACTTTCACAAATCAATGCCACTTGAGGAGTCCAATCGCACCCCGGACTCCATGAAGCCAAACCAGTGAAGCCGTGGGCGTGTTTATACTCAGTGTGATATGGCCAATGATAGTGCCCATAGGCTTGGTGTGGGGTCTTCTGCACTCATCCACATTAAGGGCTCGTAATGTGTTAATTTATGACTCTATCACCCTAGACGCTCGTATTATCCATCTGTGTCACGCGCTAGCTTCTCTATATCTATCATCCGGAGGCGAAAAATGGCCAGTCCAGAGAGATTAAGCCACTGGTCGCGCAATTTCTTCTTTTTTCCCCTCTTATCTATTGTATCCATCCACACCCCCTCTCTCTCTGTCCTCACTTGCACAGGTCAGGTAATCAATTATGGGCTGACACGCTTCTACAGTAGTGCCGCCTGACCACTGGAGCTCCGGAGAGCCCTGCAGACATGGCTATCTATACCCGAAGAAGGAGCACTTACGCCAGGCCTTCACACCCTCCCCTCTCCCCCGCACCACCACGACCAGCCCTGGAGACCGGGACAAATTGCTGTTAGGAAATCAGTGATCAGAGATTGAATTACGCTCGGTGGCGACCCTCGTGAACTCCGAGCGTGTTATCTGTTCAGGAGATTGACACAGGAGATTGTAATAATGTGGAACATAAATGTGGAGTGAGGGACATAAATTGAGTGTGTTTGAAAAAGGGCGAGGCGTAGCACAGGACAAAGTGACACATGTGTAAGGGAGCCAGAACAATGAGCCTAACGGTAAACCGTCACATTTTTATATAGCGCTATTCGACCTTTAAGGCACTCTAAGCTTTTTACATCAAGGAGCCACTCACCCATTCACACACACATTTAGACACCGGGGGGATGAGGTGGGTGAAGTGTCTTGCCCAAGGACACAACAACAGCAGTCATCTGTGGGAGCTGGAATCACACCGCCAACCTGTGGGTCAGTGGATCTGACCACTCTACCAATGATGTTTATGTTGAGAGCGAGATTCAAAGCGCCAATCTTTGGATCAGTTGACAAACCCTTTGCTAGTCCTTTAGATACTGGCAATTGGCGTGATTTGGAAGATCATTTTTAATTTGTAGAATATTATATATATTCATGTTGACGTATATTATACTGGTGAACTGGTGCGTTTTAATATTACGTCGGGGATTCATTTGCATGGCTAAATACAGGCCTGTGTGCTGCTGTAGATCCCTTTACATTGAAACTCTAACGCCTTGGTGGAGGTCCAAAGCCTTCTCAGCACTAACTTGTCTTATGTCGTTAATGATTAAAAAGACTTTCAATATTCATTTCCTGAACATAAACAAGACACCCTTTGAATTGCCATTTAAAACAAGAGAATAGTCAAATTTCTTTTAAAATTCTGATCTCTGCTCCAAACCACATGCTTTTACTGACAGAGGATTGGCTGTAGACTCTGTAGACCTCCCCATTAAAAACACCCGGGCTGTCCACTGACCATTCAAGATAACTGATTGTGTTATTATTACACATGACCATTTTGGATTGATGGAAACACGTAATGAAGCGAATAGTATTGACCAGTATTACCCAGCGGGTATTCAAATCGCCAAAACGTTTAAACAATATGGCGCCTCTACACAGCCGGGCATTTGTAAACAATGCACGGGTCCATGTTTGTGTCAGCTTGTGTTTCCAGTGACTCCGGCGCTCCCTGTCAGCAGCAGCAGTGCTAATAACACACAGGGGGGGACATGATCAATACTTACCCTCTCTATTCCATTTCACCACATCACCACTACCGCTATACACGCCATACACATGCTAACCGGACAAGCCCGTGAACACACTGACAAGAGCAAGTCTCACGAACATATGTAGCCAGAGGGCCAGAGAGGAGACTTGTGCCATTAATATTTATCCAGAAAGGCACGCCGCTTCCTATCACGGGGCAGTGGAGATGAGTTACCGAGGCTACAGCAAGGGGCGGGTCCGTAGGAAAGACAAGCTGGCAATTCTACCTTTAAAAGAGTGCAACAGTCATCACAAGAGGAGAAAGGGAATCTGCCCATTAAGACTAAGTGGATGTCTATTAGATCACAGAGGTAAAGGAGGTGGGCATTTACCATCAGTTACCATCAGCTCTCCTGCCCCCTGTGCCAGTGCTGTACTCGCAAATCATGAGCTCATACTACTGTGCAAGACAGGACAAGACTTACAGTAGTGACTGAACTTTTTCCTCTATCATCATGCTGCCGAAAAGTGGGATTTAGAGTGGGAAAGAACTCAAATTGCAATGTGTGTAATTTATGGCATTTTTCGAATCTGACACGGAGCAGGCCTGTAGCACTTCTGTGGTGATCCAACAGTAAATTGATTTTGCTTACTTGATGCGGTTACTACATGACACTTACTGGCTAAAGTCTTTTGTGACTTGCTTCCAAAAACAAAATAAAACACACAAAGTAATTAGAACTTGTAGTAAAAGTTGATTTCAGAAATGCCACATCGGATCCTACTGCCTCCACTATGTCAATCGTATTATTATTACCACAACATAAATTCCTGAGTGCGGCCATACTAATAAAGTTACAGTAGTTTTAAAAAGCAAATTTCTTACTCAAAGTTAAAAAGTTAGCATACCATAAATTACCATATTACCCTCCATCAACGCATGCTTCAAACTGTCTGGTGCTGCAACAGTGTGCGCAACTGCAATCCATCAACGCAATGTACAAAACGCTCCAATGGAAAAAAATGTTTATTCCTACAAAAAAAAATAAACCTCTTCCTCGACAAATGACATTGAAATACATTGCCGGCCGTATAAGCGAAGTGCCTACTCAGCTGCCCCACGCACCTCATCAAAAACGCGGGGCAATTAAAAGACTATCAAAGACCTCCACCCAGTCCTATGAGATCAAACAAGCTCTCTCGCCTTGTCCCCTACTACCCTCTCCTCGCCCCCCTCCCCCGTCCCAAGCGTAACACCCCCGGGCCCCCCTCCCCTTCCTTATCACCGCTGTACACTTAATCCTCTGTCTCTCCTCCCTCCTTTGCTCCGTGACCCCCCTCACCCGCCTCCCTCAGGTCCCTTAGGGTTAGCGGCTAAAGGCTAAAAAGGAAGATGCGCGATTGCCACTTGCCTGCGACACATAATACCACACGCACTGCCCGGGTGGAGGGAGGTCGGTGGGGCGGGGTGAGATGGAGATGCGTGGTGGTGGTGCTGGTGAGGGTGGCGTAGGGTAGGGTAGGGTGGGGTGGGGGCATCTAAATTAACACTTGACATTCAATCCGGTCAGGTCCTTAATTGGCCCCGGCCCTTTCCTGAGAAGGCAATTTTCTATTCCCCAAACTGCCCCCGCGCCCCGCCATGTGCCCGTGTCATCTGTGTTTGTGAGGAGTGAGTGCAAGTATGTGCCGGAGATGAGCTGACAATGGGCGCATGCATGTTTAGTGTGTGTGTGTGAGAGAACTGTCTCCTTTATGGGGACACAAATCAGGTCCCCATGACGTAAATCCTTTATTACTATGCCAACAGCCTGGTTTAAAGTTCAGATATGGGTTAAAATAGGTTAAAGTTAGGGTTTAGCTTAAGGTTATACAAGTAGTAAATATGGTAAAGGTTAGGATCATTCGCCAGGAAATAAATGTAAGTCAATGTGATGTCTCCAAAAG
Source organism: Periophthalmus modestus (assembly GCA_019594935.1). Taxonomy (NCBI): domain Eukaryota; kingdom Metazoa; phylum Chordata; class Actinopteri; order Gobiiformes; family Gobiidae; genus Periophthalmus; species Periophthalmus modestus. The sequence continues at coordinate 6,717,973 of JAIEZT010001373.1, read as the reverse complement.
AAACCCAACATGTGTTATGGGCTATTTATTACATTGTGGGGACTCGTCATGGGGACCTGTCTCGTTTATGGCAACCAAAATCAGATGTAAATCCTGTATTTATTATTAAATCAACATCATAATTAAACATATGGTTAAAATAGGTTAAGGTTAGGCAGGTGGTAACTATGGTTTAGTCTCCAAGAAGTGAACACGAGTCAATATAATGTCCCCAAAAAGCATGGAAACCTAACATTTGTGTGTGTGTGTGTGCGTTTGTGTGTGGAAGTCGGGCCCCTTTGCTCCTGTGAGAGGGCCCGCCGGTCCCTTCCCTCTCTCTAATGAGGCTGGATGAATTAGCGCTACGTGACATGATTTCCACAGTCCCTCCCTCCCTTTCCCTTTTGTCCTTTGCTCACATCCCTTTTTTTCTCCTCATGTGACAGGCAGCTGGTGACCGAAAAAATGCCAGGAGCAACCCCGCGGCTCTGGCCTCTCATGCTAGCTAGTTTATACACAAACACATCAGGGCTAGGTGTTATCCGTACAATGACTTTTTCACTTTTTTCTCCCCGGTATCTTCTCGCTAGCACTTTCCCTGCGGATCCGGTTACACTTGATGTTATTACAGCTTTCAACCTGAGAGGTATTAGGCTTCCTTTAACAGATCTGACAGCATTTACAACACGGCCAAGTCGACGCCTCTAATCGCTCTGGCTGCGACTCCCTATTACCAATTGATCTCCCCGAACCCATCTTTTGAATGATGCGCAAGCAGAGATGGGAGAATAATAGAAATGCTGTTTTGGAGATATGCAAAGTTGGAATACTGACTATACTGTCTATAAAAAAATATTGAAAATTACCTCAAAAATTGACAGAAATGTCTCCTACAACAAAGGTCTAAGGTTTCCGCACTTTTGTGGTTAATTTTATAGCCCATTCAGGTTTTCTGAAAGTCTTTAACCTCAACCAAGACATTAGCTCAACAATTTGGCGCATTTATGAAGGATTGTTAAAATATCGTCTGAATATCGTTTTCAAGAGAACGCAATCTTATTTTTCTTCTCAACCATTCGTCATAATCTATTTTCCTCTACATCCTCAACGCGAGATCGAGTACCTTTATGTTCACACATTTCCACTGTAAATCTCATATTATATTTTATGTGGCAGCGTTGCATGCGCTCGCCCATTGATCACGTAGGATGACCTTTAACCTCGACGAGCCCCCCCCCCCCCCCCCCCCTTTCAGCCGGCGAACGAGACGGTGAATTTATGAGCGTGATGGTTTGCGCGGAAGAGGAAACAAAAACTCGTAAATCTAAGCGATAAATCCCAAGTTGCCATTCTTTACAAAGCTAAACTGATCAACAAGCTGTGAAGTAATGTAATGTCTCCAGAAAACGCGGACAAAAGCCATGGAAGAGGAAACATATCAAATGGATTAAACGCACATGAAATATTTAGTGCCGAGCTCGACGTAGCACTTATCGCGGAGTGTGCTTCCCGACATTGAGAGGGGCCGATCAGAGAGACAAAAACATCAACAACAACTTCAAATGCATTTTCCACCTTTTACCACGCTCCCGACACTACAAGAGTCCTCACTTTGTCCCGTTGTTAAGGACTGGGATAAGCACAATGGAAAAAGTCACGCTTGGGTTAGAGGAGGTTAAGGAAAGGAGGGGAGGAGGGGTGGGTAGTGGGTTTGGGAGGGTACCATTTCGGTCTGGTTACCACGGATACGGGGTCAGATCCATTGATGTCTATCGTGGAGGGCTAATTAGATCATTTGTGACTTAACTGACTTTATGGATTGTTAGAAAGTGAGGTGGCTCAATGCAGGATCAGTGAGTACAGATTTTCAATGCTGGAAAAAAGACGCAGTAGGAGGAAGAGAGGGAATGCTTCAAGGTTAGTATATAGTGGGAATGAGCAAAAGTATTACATTAGCTTTCACTCTTTTGAAAGTTTTCAGCCGGATGCCCATCCTAGAAACACTTTTGTGAATCATTTACTTAATAGTGGACATGCTGTAGTAATAACCCAATGGCAGATTGGCAAACAGGCCCAGTTCTAGCCTGCTGAATTTGGGTGGGCAGACAGAACATTTTGGTGTGCTAATTTAGAGATATATGTGTGTATTTGCATTAGGTAGTACGTTTAAATGGGTAGGCAAGAAGTTCATTTAGGTGGGCAATGCCAGCTTGAGAAAGAAGACTCAAAGAAACAAAGAAAGAATAACACTAAAGCAGGTTATTAAGGAACTCCAAGAGCTTTACATCAGGGAACTACTCACCCATTCATAAACCAGTGTATGCAGACACTAAGGTGGGTTAAGTGTCTTGCCCAATAACACAGTGACAGCATTCATCTGTGGGAGCTAGAAGCTTGAGCTAGACCCAACTAGTGGGTCAGTGGATCTAATCGCTCAACCAATGTTCATGTTGAGACCATGATTCGAACCACCATCCTACCAACTTCAGCCACTGTCGCCCACAGCAGAAGCATGTTATAATGGTGTTTCCTCAGCATAAACTTACTCATGTGCACGCTTGAAAAACATAAGTAGGTTAACAGCATTATCAACTTTTCAAATGAAGTCCCACAACTTTATAATGCATTCCTATACAGCGACAAGTCAGACTCTCCGAGCAGCCCACACAAAAACCCACAGCCACCCGTGAGCGAGCCAGAAAAACACCAGCACTGGGATGCCAAGGCAGCTGCATTTTAACAGTGCACCATTAAACATTATTAATCCTCCATCTTTACCCCGTCAGCAGAGCGCGCAAACAAATGCTTACACATGTTGCCTTCCCAACACAAAGTAGCTAATGAGCTCGAAGTTTAGAAGGGTTAAAACCGCGCTATTGTTCGGAAGCAATTTGCACCGCCCGCATTAGGCAACAAGCAAGTGGGTATCTCCATTTGAAGGAGTTAGATTTGAGCATGTGCGTGTGTGTATTCTGGCTCTGCGCCCACCACTGCCTGTACCACTAGCCTCCCTTCTCCAGAAACTCCCCGAGAAATCCTCCCTGCATAGGCTGGGCCTCTTGCACAAAAATCATACCCTTACCAAGATAGATGGACAGAAAAAAAATGTGTTCCTCGCGTTTGTACATTCGTGAACTCAGATACCTGTTGATAAATCATTCTTTGCTAACGGCGAGCGTGGTGCAAACATACTGTACTCTACACGGTATTAGAGAAAGGGAACGAGTCAATTGTGAGCAAAATTACCATCATTATCCATAACCAAAATAAGCCCAAATGATTATGGCTTCAACAATAATAATAGCAATCTACCCAGAGTGCTTTTTCTGCAAACGACAGTGAACGCGAAAAACGAAAGGCTGGTTTGGGTGTGCAGGGGAGATATTGACAAGCTGGAAAATCTTGATATGCTTTGTTATCGTTCTGATAGCGATAATCAAAACATATTTTTGCAATCTGTCGGAAATGTGCAAAGATATGCCTGTAAATGTCTTAGTTTTAGGTTCCAGGATTGCATAAATCTAAAATGATGAAATAAAGGTGCACTGTGTAACTTTTCTGGCAATGTGTGTGCCACCTGCTTGTCTGTTACTACTTTGTCTGAAATGGTCCGGAGTATGGTATTCAAGTTAAATATCTATATCTATCTTGCTTTTGTACAAATACGGGTCATTTTATTGCTCAAAAATACATGCGCCTCTCCACGGATCTGACTTATAACCTGGCCTTGTGCCATCATCTGCTTTTTTCTTTGGATATGGGTTGGTGGTTTGATGAGCAGGTGGGGGACACTCCTAGGCCTGTCATGGTAATTACTATATCGACTTATCGTTATATGCTAACTAGAACGATATATCTTGGGGCTTAATATTTAACGTGTGCAAAAAGTGGGGAGATTGTGGGTTTTTCTTTTATTTGAGCTGTACAAAGTTGAATAAGTTACTCCAATGGCTAATTATGGGTCTATTCTACTATTTATATGTTGCAGTTCAGGCCTTTTAATGAGGTGGTCTGTTTAAAAATGGTTCGCTGGTTTGTGACAGGCCAAGACACTCCACCAGAAAAGTTACATAGCTCACCTTTAAACACAAAAATCTATCATCTATGTTTGGAAGACAGAGCAAGTTTGCGGACTTTTTTTAGTATACTTTTAAGGTAACAATTTATATAACACTTTACATAGATATCTAAAATATATATATATATCTTTGCCTTCTACAGAATATGCCTCCAACTGCTTTCAGTGATGAAGCTGACTGGCAGAAAGACAGACAGAGGAGTAGACTTGGGTGGCAATGGGTGGGGGGTCCTTAAAGTCGGATGTAAAAATAGTAGGCCGTTGGTTTGCCCGATGCGTTGGCGCGGCTCCAGAAAAAACAAAAAAACAGGAGTGGAGGAATAACAGGAAAAGGGAGAAGCGGCGGTGAAAGTATGGCCCTGGTTCCTGTCACTTAGCGCGGGTCACACCTAATGTCACCTTCCTTTTCAGACGGGAAGAACACAACAATGTCTCGGCCATGTGGGCTCAAAATATAAGGAAAAAAAAGGTTTCCTCTCCGCAGTTAAATGCTATTATGTGTAGGAAAGATTGGATGAAAAAAATATCATAATTAAAGTCTCTAATGATTGCTAACTACTGGTAAACTGTAATAGGAGGTGGTCTCATTAACAGTTGAAACAATGGCTATGAGAGACGAGAGAAGGGATATTATTTTAAGCGCTGGCTAGGCTAAAAGTTACGTAACAGATTAGCAAACAAAATTAAATATTACAACATTCCGAGGGCTAATGTCTGTTAAACTTAGCTTTGACGTATTTTTGTTTAAAGTTCCAAAACTGTTAACTCGACAATGACAAATATACAGCATTGTAGTCCCACAGCCTCATGCATATACCATCGTCATAGCAACTGACAATTTCAAACAAAATATCCTGTCTTTGGAACGGTAAAAAAAGTCCTTCAAATTGTGCTTGTAAAAGGAAGCTAAAACCCATGAATATCTGACTCAAGTATAAACAGTTTGCACTAAAGCTCATGTAATGTTCTTTTGGGTGAATTGTGTGGTTATGACATATGCCCACACATGCACAATTCACACAAAAGTTACACATTGGCTCTTTAAATCTATTACAAGAAACCCTCCCCTCCTTTCAACACCTCTCTGACCCTTAGAACCTACCGCTATGCCAACACACACACACACACACACACACACATTATAAGCTGTACACTCAAGTCCCTTGCCTAACGGGTCGGAGCTTGGTGACAGCTGCTTGCATTCCTGCCATATTTGAGCGGAGAGCGAGCTAGTGTCTGTGCGTACGACTTGTTCCCCTCATTAGCTTGTGGCTGGGTGGTGACATCCTGAGCGAGTGGCCCTTCAAATCACACACTTCCCTTTCGCACCAAGCCATTTCTTGTCGCCGCGGGAAGCCGAACGCCCCCAGACACAAAAAAAGTTAGCACGCCCGATTGAAAGACCGTACAAAGTAAGGTGGACTAGCAAGAATAATCAGATGTATGCATGAATTTCAATATACAGATTTCACTTTGATTAGCCTTACTTCAGAATGAATGCACAGTTTATAGGCTAACAGTGATTCAGGCTTAGTTAATACTTAATACCTTAACCTTAAGTAGTTACAAATGAATTAAGCCTGGGTCATTCTTAATAAACCATTTATTATGCATGAATTGATTCTTTGTTCATGCTTCGTTAAGTCTTAATAAGGTGTGGGTATTATAAAGAGGTACCATATTTTTTGCTGCTTGGATTTTGCAATTCTTTGGAAATGTGCTCAGATGTGGCAAAATTTCCTGGTTCAAGTATTGCTTAAAAAGTAAATGTACTGCCAACTTAAATGCAAAAGTGCAGAAATATAACCTTTTTTCCTTGTTTGCAAGAAAATTCAACAAATTGCAGTTAATACTGATGATAAAGCCCATACAATTTTAGTATTATTTTGTCAGTATAACACTGCTCTTATTCATTGTATGCTTGTATGGATTTGTATGTGTATATGTGTATATACGTGTATATGTGTGTACGTGTATATGTGTGTATGTGTATATGTGTGTATGTGTGTAGGTGTGTACGTGTATATGTGTGTATGTGTATATGTGTGTATCTGTATACGTGTACATGTGTGTATGTGTATATGTGTGTATGTGTGTATGTGTATATGTGTGTATGTGTATACGTGTGTATGTGTGTATGTGTATATGTGTGTATGTGTGTATGTGTATATGTGTGTATGTGTGTATGTGTGTATGTGTGTATGTGTGTATGTGTGTATGTGTGTATGTGTGTATGTGTATGTGTATGTGTATATGTGTGTACGTGTGTGTGTACGTGTATATGTGTGTATGTGTGTATCTGTATACGTGTGTATGTGTGTATCTGTATACGTGTATATGTGTACATGTGTGTATGTGTGCACTGGCCTGCTAAACAGATGGAGAGTGAAATCACATGTTTGGCTGTGACACTATAAAAACAGAGTGTTTCTAAATAGGCTTATTGTAACGCATGAACGCCACGCGCGGTAAGCTAATATTTCATCTTTATGTTTTTAATTGAGATCATCGAGGGTGTCCGTTCCGCTATCAGTGGTTTATACTGAGGGCACAGCACCAAAAAGTGTGAGTAATATGGGGTAATATGGGTTTACAGTTACAAAAAGGACGCTGGAATTGTTTGACTTGACGCACCACTATTTCTTCTCATCCAACTGTCAAGATACAGTTAAATAATGTAATAACTTGTTTTTCATGTCTTCACACCAGTCTCCCTGTCTCTTTCTGTTTCTATCCATTCATACAGTATAGAGTTGTCAAAAGTATCGAATATCTGATACTAATCCATTTGAGCAGGTATCTATACTGAAAGAGTCACAGGACAGAAATGAACCTTTCCTGAATGTTTAGAAGTATAAGCCCATAGCCATACACCCATGGACCACTATGGAACATACCTGGACCACTGAGGGATTACACAGGTATAAAACGGCATGATTTAATCTCGAAATTAAACTATCATCATTGTATCGGTATCTGGTATCGAGTATCCGAATCATGACAGCGCTGATACAGTACACAATGGTGGTGTGAGTCGGCCCATCTCCTCAGGACATGCAGGAAACAGCTGACATAGAAGCCGGTTTGACTGAAGCTCACATGATGCGTATTGATGCCGCACTGGCCTCGAGCCCCCGCACACGGAGCCGGGGTCGAACCTTTACCCACAACAACAGTGCGCAGTGCTCCTAGGGGCCAATCGCACCGGCCTCACTGCACATGATCCCGGCCGTGTGCGTAAGAGCAGATAGAAGAAATAATCATTGTATTTTTTTTTTTTTGACTAATGACGAAAGAGATAGAAGAATGTCGACGTCAAAGCTAAATTTTGAAGCCCTGATGTAAAATAACTGAACTTTTCACACAAGTAACCTCTATGAAAACATCTGGCCTTCCAAGTACCACTAGATTTAAATCAGGTCTAAATTTTAAGTCTAAACTTCTAAATAAGGACAAAAAAGCCGATTAAAATTACTCCCAATTCAGCAAATATTTGAAATATACTGTAACAGACTGTGACATAGCCTAGCTAATTTTTACCACAACCTTAATTTCATGCACAACAACCAAAAACATGAGGCACTGAGCAAAATCCAAACGCAGATTTATTGCATTTCATGAAATAATTCTGAATACACCGACATCAAAATTACAGGGAGCATTTCATTCTCTCTGTGTGTTTATAACATATTGTAAATTATAGTCGCTCCCCTTTTCAAACCTCAAAATCAGCCTCGTAATCGCATACATTAACGTCTCAAAGATCAGCGCTGGACCAAAAAACGTCAAACCGTAGCCACGCAATAAAAGATGTAATAAGAGAAAGTGGACTCCTGAATAGGCCGCGTCAAGCTTTTTTTTCGTTCACACTATGGGCATATGAAAAACTATGGCGAGCACATAGCGACGCCACTGATTTCCCCATTCAGCTCAGTTCAAGATAAGTGACGATGTGATTTACGAAAAAAGCAAAATGACATCTAATCATATCTTCTTGCATGCTACCTGTGAGCTTGTGCATCTGCTTTACTCATGCCCTCTTAATGCCAGACTTACGGTAAACACACAGCATCTCTACTCGAGCTACCTTCCTTCCCACTCGCGCTTGAAGAAAAACTGTTGCCTTCAGGAAATGCACACATCATCGTCAACACATTTAGTTTAGAGACAGCACGCGCTACTTATGCTATGTGGCCCCTCTGAAACCACCACTGGTGCCATAGCGTAATAACAATAAACAATGCATATACTGTATCCTCATTGTCCGAATAGCTAAAAAGGGCTGCTCTGGCCCTCTCTGAACGGTTAAAAGGTTAAAAGAAAAGATTTTATTTCACACAAAAATTGCAATTGAATCGAAATTGCTATTTGAATGGACGCAATTAACAAATCACACAGGTTATGATTTTGTAAGTACCGTAAGTCCCTCCACAAACGAGAAAATCTCCTGTCTTATTCTGCATAAAAACACACAAATATGTTCGTTTCTGAATTCTTATTTCATTTTGTCAGTTTTTCTGTGTTTAAAATGCAAACTCTGAACAGAATTATTATCAAAACGTCATTCAAATCCAATCGAAATGGCAACGCTCGTCAGAAAAAATCACAATTTCCCCCAAATCGCTCTACGAAGACAGTACGAAATGGGAACAACATTAAAGAGGTAAAGGGAGGACAGGGGCAGAAAGAGAGAGAGAGAGAGCGATAGATTCCAAAAAACGAAAATAAAGAAAAAGTAGTAATGGGGGAAGCGGTGCGTGTCTTTTCTGCAAATCTCCTCTTTCACCTCTGCTCTCCTCCAGCGCTCCAGCCAAGGCCAGCCAAGAGACACTTCAGCTCGCACCCGCGCACACATGGAGCCCGAGCCAACACGCAAACGCCAGGCAAAGCATAAGACACACGATTCTCCACGCACACACACACGCTCTGGGCTCAAGTACACACCAAACTGGCACACACAATCACAATCAGACGCCCACGCGAAAAAATAAATAGTACAGATAGACGACATATACCTTGAACATCACATGTACAAGAAATCTACATAGGATTCGACATCCTGCTGGCATGTTGTGTGCAGTGACCCATCACGTAGCAACAATAATAAGAACAGTACGCACACGTTTCGCTCACTGTGGATAATTTTGCACATATGCGTCGAATCACCAGGTCCCGGCCGCACACATAAGACCAGAGGAGACGAGCATATGCAGTACATATGCAACATGCGATGCAGGGGAAGACCATGGGAGCACGCTGGCTGCTCTGACTGCAGTACTACTAGTAGTGGTAGTAGGAGTAGTAGTAGTAGTGGTGGTGGTGGTGGTGAGAGATGTGGTGTGTGTTAATAGGTAGATTACAGAGCCAGATTTATAGACGAAACACAAGTGAGGTTTAGACGATATGTCAGAGGAGGGATTTGAACACACATGCAGAGGCAAGGCTGAACAATGCACGACTGAAACTGTTACAATAAAAATGAGGTTGGGAAAAAAAATGGTGGGGGAAAAAAATAATAAATGAGGAAAAAAAACATGAGCAAAGGCAAACAGTGTGTTTTCAGGCAGCTTTTGAAAAATTTGCAGCATTTTTTAGCAATTTTAAGAGTATTTTGGTGTTAGCAGGCTAGCAAAAATAAGCATGCTGTCTTTTGTCATGATGTGCACACTTTGATAAAATATATTGTTCAATTCTCTTAATTTCTAAAAGTCCATTTTGATTAGGTAAACGTTATATTCATGGATTTTAGTTTCCTGTGTCACATTTTGAGGACTTTTAGAGATACAAAATTTGGTTTTCATTTTTTTCATAATTGAGAAACCCATGAATAGCCTAAATAAAATTCAGTACTTTAAATAGTTAAAATAAATAAAACGTATTATTATTATTATTATTATTATTATTTATTATTATTATTATATTATTATTATTATTATTATCATATTATGTGGTACAGTCTTTTTGGAGATTGGATATTAAATGGACTGCGAGAGCCACCGTACCTCGTCCATGTCGCGGGCCTTAGTGGGACTGTCGCACTTCAAAGGCAGACGCGCTACAGCAGCCTTGTAGAGAGAGAAGGGAGAGGCTTTTAGCGAAGGAAAGACGACAGACACAGCAGCCTGCAGATGAACTGTGAGTGTGGCTCCGCGCGTGGACAGAGCCCGTGGCACCGGGACATCCGGGGCATCAGGTGAAGGGACCCTCACACCGCGCACGTGCTGTTCTCTGTGCAGGAGACACTGATGCATCGTGCCCTAAACGACGAGCAATTATCGTGGCGCTCTCACTTAACTGCGGCTTTTCAACTCAGGAGGAGTCGATATACCCACAAGCACGCGCGCGATGCTCAGTCTCAATTAGGCCTTAAAACACTCCAAATATTATTCCTGGAAATAACTTGGCCTCTGATTCTTAATATTCGCCTTTTCCGCCACATAAACACTGTGCACGTGCGTCCTCGCGCCCAGTTTAAATGCTCTGTTTTTCTGAACATTTGGAGAATTAAATCCATGTCATTGATTTGACTTGAGCTGTTCGTTTACTGTTAAAGGTTCCGCACATCTTCAAGTAATATACAAAAATAAATAAAGACATTTAAAGTGAATCCACATTAAAAACATATGAAGGCCTTTAGTGAAATAACATGACTCCAGGAGGCTCTGCATTAAACTGACACATCCAATGTGGCATTTCCACGAGTGTACAGCAGAGTGGACAAAACACACAGAACAAATACTGTTGAAATAATATCAAATAATCGACATTAATTAAAAAATGTGCCCAGGCTCGACATAACCACAGGCTGCTCTACAGACTCAGATTTTTCGTGTGCTCTGTGGAGCAGGTGCAGCACAAACTGAGGCTACAAATTTGACGTGCATTTATTCAAAATTAATACTAAAATAAACTTATACAATTAATTGATAATATTTAGTGTGCTGATGTGCTCAGTGAAATGTAATCATTTTAAAGAACTGCTCCTGTGCGATTTAGTGGGACATCGAAGCTTTAAAATCTAGTCTAGACCTGAATATTTCATTAATTGCATTAATTCCTCCGTATGGTTGCCTATACAAAGTTGTAGTATGTTTTAGATAGACGTGGTTTCTCGTGTCTCGTGTGTATGATGTCCACTCTGTTCCTGTGCGCCCTGCAGGAGCAGCTCGGTGCGTCTGAGCTCTGCACACAGCTCATTTGCTTGTCCATCGATCCAGTGCAAATATAATTCGGCCTAACAACGCTCAAATACCGCGTCCCTGGCGTCACTTGGCCGCTCTTTAACACACGCACATGGGGAGAAAGATTCTCCAAACCCGACCCCATAAAGCCTGAGCGCGCTGCACCCCTGGGTGCGCGCAGCTCGGCAAACACAAAGTCATTATCGCTTAGATTCCAATAAGGCGAGTCTGTCAGGGATCGCGTTTGCTTCCTTCCGAGGATTTCTGTCATGCCTACTAAACATGGCGGGATGTCTTCTAAGCGCTACGAGCGCGATAAATAACAGCGAGTCCCACAGCTGATTAGACTGAAACAACGGTGCGCATTTGTAAAGAGGAGAGGGTCCCACAGAGGAGCGGCCCGTCCACCTGCAGCTCCGTCTGCAGCGGGACGAGCCAGGGATGCTCTGAGACTGTGCTATGGAAGTGAACGTGGCATTATCTTAATCACAGCCAATGGATCATCATCACTTTTTTAAACGACTAAACACCACCAAAAAGTGGTTTAGGAGAAGTTTGCTCTACACCATCAAACCTCTGCACTTTCACAGTTGCGTGTGACACATGGCTGTAAACTCTGCCCTGTCCAGGTGAGAGAGTATTTTGGTGTCTTCTTCAGAGGGGCTGAGGCTTGTGCGTAAGAGAAACTGTGCCTTGTGCGTAACAGCGCGCGCATGGTACGGACAGCCTGTAGGTCCAGCGATGATTAACTACAGCTATAACAAGCAGCCTTTATCTTAACTGTCTCCCCCGCGCGCACAGATACACGTGTGATACACACAGCTATTTAAACCAGGGCTGTAACAAGAACAACATCAACATAAAAATATTCCACCCGTCACCCGTGTGAGTCCACGGCTCTCGCGCTGTGACGCAGCCGCGTGAGAGGCTCCCTGCCTCGGCCACATGAAGTTAATTAGCCGCTCCCAGAGGGGAGCCCCTTGCCCGGTCTTTATCGGCGCTGGGGTTACCAAAACACTGCTGTTGTATGCTTTTAAAAGTCCACACCGCTCACGGACCAATTACGCAGACTTAGCGTGTACGTAACGAAGCAGGACAAGAGATTATCCATCAAAGGGACCAATAAACGAATTATCTTACAGCATGCAAACTGGGCAGAAAATGGCTGTTTTACCAAATAGATTCTAATACACATGAGTTATTATTGTCAGAAGAGAAAAATGTGCTAATACAAGCCCTCAAAAACAAAATTAAAAAAATATAAAAAATTAAAATAGAATGAAACAAAACAAATTTAAGTAATATAAAACAGTGGGGTTTTTTTTGTTTTTTTTAAATGTGCTTTCCAATCTTAAGCATAAAGTACACCTGCCCCTCCCCTCAGTACACACAACCTACTGACACATATCCACAGAGCAGCACATGAGAAAGAGGACACACAGGCTCACACAGAGACAGAGTGAGGGACATACCTGCTGGGACATTCTGTACAGGAGGTTACTGTCAGTGCTCTGCTGCTGCCATGTCCCCATGAAGCCCGGCTGCTCAGCACTAGGCGGTCTGGTGCTGAACTGCATGGAGCTTTGGCCTGCCCCCTCACTGTTGGTCCTGCTGCTAACGATGCTAACGGAGCCCGGACCTCCAGCACTGACGCTGCTGCCTCTTCCCCTGCTGCAGGTGTGCGGGACGGTGGGGGGGACGCCTGGAGCGGCCGGGTCAGAGGTGTGTTCTGCCAGAGGACGTGGCCTGGGCGACTGGGGCTCTTCAGCGGGCTGTGCTGGGACACTGCGCTCTCTGCCTCTCACATCCAAGTCTGCCTCCTCGGACTACACACAAAGAGGGAGGGCAGCGGGGAAGGGGGAGAGACACAACAAGTCAGTGAAGGTGGGTTCTTTTAGGGTCATGTTCCCTTTTTTTCACCCCGCACTCGTGCTCATCTAAAACATGCAGAGAGGGGCAGTTTGGGCTGCTCTGGTGGCCGACCACTGTGTGTGTGCGCTCATTTTTGTGAAGACAGAAAAAGAAGGCTTGTGGTGAGGTGTCCTCAGGGGCCTGGTGCTGGACGGGCCAGCGGTCTTGGAGGTGAGGAGGGATGAGGAGGATGGAGGTGAGCTGAGGGCTGAGGCTGTGCCAGTATGGAGCTCCAAACATGGGGAGTAGCACCACTGCCGGGCCCCACACTTAGCTTTAATCCATCTGTCAGTCACTCATTTGTTCTCATCTGGACTCAACAAACACACCTCCTCACACACAAGCGCACTTATACAGGCAGAGAATAAAGAGAAGAAGGTTTAGAGAAAGAGAGAAAAGCTACACTCACAGCAAGGAAAAGTCGTTTAAAATGTTTTTCCAGTGTATGAAGAAAAAAATATAGAAATATTTGAACTTAAATTTAAAAGCAAAGTCTGAATATATATGAAGCCAAAATTAACACAGAAATCCAAGAACAGATTTTTAACTTAAAACAAATCCAGCCAAAGATAAAAACTAAATAAGCAAAGGAAAAATAAAAAAATAAAATATATTAAAAATGTTAAAATATAATAAAAAAAATTTAACAAAGAGTAAAAGTGCAGAGTAAAATTCCCTTGTATAAAAAGTTGTTGGTGCAGAGCTCGGTCAGAGTGAGCCGGCTGCTCTTACCATGAACTGTGTGCGTCCCAGCTGCAGACGGAGCGCTCCTGCCTCCTGCTCTCCTGCTCTCCTGCTCTGCCTCTGTCCTGTCCCTCTCTCGCTCCGCTCCTGTCTGTCCTGTGTGCTGCTCGGAGCGCTCTGCTCTGGGCTGCTGTGGAGCTGAGTGCCTGTTCTGTGCGCCGGAGCAGAGTGAGAGAGAGAGGAGCGGTGGCTCTCCAAGTGTCCGTACGAGTGTGCACACGCTCACTGAGTCAACTGAGATGCTCAATGACACACACTCCTCTGCTGAGGGCGAGGAGGAGGGGGCAGACACCAGCACAGCACAGCACCGCTCCGGGATCCAGGAGGGGGGAGCGCGTGTCCCCCTGCCTTATTACCATGTGCGCTGTGAGCAGAGCAACTTAGCCTTCCTGTGGGACCATCCCGCCACACACAAAAACACACACGGAGCTTATCAGGAGCGCTCACCTCTCACAAAAATATGAACCACGACAAAAAGACAAGAAAAAATACTCAAATTAAAAGACAAAACAGTGTCCGTTTAAAGACACTTGTCAAAAGAATCCTCAGACTGGAAACACTTCAACAAAAGCCGACGCCTTTGTTTAATTCACATCAGCTCTAATGAAAGACTAATGGAACTCAGGCAGTCTGCCACTAGCCTGCATCTGAACGCACTCACACGCACTCACACACGCACACACACGCACACACACACACACACACACACGCAGGAAACAGCCCTCCTCCCTCACTCCCTCACTCCCTCCCGCCGAGGCTCTCAGATTTTAATTAAGAAAAAAATGAGGAAGTGGTTCCATTTTACCCAAATTGGTCCCCACTGCAGCAAAGGTATGGGAATAACATGAGGGATTGAGGAGAGCAGGGAGGCAGACAGGGGGAAAAAGACACACAAGAGGAGAGAGGAGGGAGATGTACGCTTCCTCGGACACGGCACAGGACACCAAACCCAAAACAATGAACCTCCGAGCGCGCTCCTCAACCGCATAGGTGTCTCTGTCATTCTAACAGAACTAAAAGTGACTAAAATGGATTCACTTGTATCAGTCCATAACTTATAAAAGAAGAAACCCATTTAAAACCAATTTCATATCTAAAATGTCCAAAATTGCCACCAACCATCTGTTAAAAGCCTTTCTAGTTCGCGTATGACATTTGAGATTGGTACAAATCTCAACCCAAAAAAAATTCAGTAGTAAGTCATTTTTTCTCCCTTTTTTCTTTTTTTTTTTTCTTTTTTGCCAGCAGTCTGCACCCTGTCAAAAGCCTTGTTGTAATAGCCGTAATGTGTCACCTCCGCTCCTCACAACTCATTGAAACGCTAAGTCCAGGCTTAGGCTAATTATATTAAGTGACAATTTAGCGGCTGTGCACGGTTCTTTTCCGCTCGCTAGCTGCCGCGCGCTCTCCACATCTCTGCCTCCTCTTCGCCTCTCTCCACCCCTCCCTCCCGTCATCCCTCGCTCTCCCGCTCCCCGTCTCTATAAATGTGCTGGGCTTTGGCTTTTTCCGAGCCAGCGTCGCAGCTCCGGACACAAGCGGTTAATGGCTGTTGTCTGTTGGATGCGGGAAAGCACTGGCTGATATTGTCATTCGATTAAGGCAGATTTCAGTTTTGTTCAAGTACAAAAGAAAACACTGTAAGAAGCACAAACTGTCACAATATGCACCTCGTAATTAGGGTTTAGAGTGAAGTAATTTGGCTGAGAAAGGTGAGTCTCAGTTGAAAACCTTGATAAATTGGACTTTAATCTTGATAATTTGGCCACTTTTAATTTCAAAATATTCTTAAAGTGCATTTGACAGATTAATATATTTTTCTAATTATTAGGAAATTAAACTCAGTGCAGTTGCTTTTGAAAATCTTCAATTAGAAATAAATTATTAACATTTTGTCAACTTATAATGCAATATTTTATAACACAATCATTAGTAAGTGTTACATTACAAAACATGTTAAATATTTTAGACTTTTTTTTTTTTTTTAAACTTTTTTTTATATATATATATCAAAGTCCCCCTGTTAACACTAGCGGAGTTTCCTTTGTAAAAATAAATCTGTTTACTCGTACATTGCCCGTTATAACTATTATATTTTCTCCTTTTAATAAAATGTCATAATTAAATATCCAACAGAAAGGATTTCAAGGATTTAAAATGTACATCAAAGACTATTTAACATTCAAATACCGCTCTACGCCACCTTTCTTTTACATCTGAAATCAATCAAAAGTACCCCTCTGGCAAGTCCTCGCGTACCCCCAGAGGTCCCCGCTTATCCACTTGGGGAAACACTGGAGTCTCTAGTTGCACAAAACCGAAAGCAAATAAATAAGCTGCTGGAACTCTGACGCGGGATGGAACAATCTAAGGTACAGGAGGCTAAAAATATGAAAGCTGATGGGAAAGGATGCTAGGGGCTTTATTAAAACTATTATTGTGCCGGACTGGAGAATTCCCCCCGGGGCAAGGGTCCATGTCGAAGCCCATATAATTAACTAGAGGCTCAGCTACGGATCAATTACCAGACAAGCAAGTGATAGCCAAATCAATGGAAGATCATCAGGCTCGTTATCAGTGTTGCAACTCATTAGAGGAAAAGTGAGGTAGAGGGAAGAGGAAGAAGAGGGGGAGCCCATGGGTGCGGGAGGGTGGGTGGGTCTATAGATGGGGGGGCGGGTGACAGGGTGACAGAGTGCAGTGCTGTGTAGGACCAGTCACTGAGCCTTGTACGGATCAATACTCAGTGAGCAGCAGGTTAAAGCACTGCCACTGCGACGTGTTCCCCCGCCGCATGGGACACACTCTAGTGCCCCCCGCCTGTCACAAACGCACGCTAACAAGACGCACGGAGCTGTGGAGATAACACTGTGACTTTTCTATTTTTTTATTCTGTTAATTATGTTGTTGCTTGCATATAAGGGGGGGGGGGATGTTATTGTTGCGTGTGGTAGTTAGGGTTGTCAAAGCAAGTATTGCAAATCAAATATTAAAACTAGTATCGAAACTAGTAAAAGTCTTAAAAAGTCACATTCACAGGACAGAAATGAATCTTTCCTGAATCACTTTAGAATGATCTTGAGCTGAATCAGAACAAGTATAAGACACACAGACGAGTATACACCCATGGAGCACTATGAACCTACTGGACGACTGAGGGATTACACAGATATAAGGCCACATACATCTGTGAGTGAGGTGACTGGATCCTAATCATTTTGAGAGCTTTTGTCACAGCCTCCTTTAGCCGAGTAATCGACATACAGCAGTGTATGCAGACCTGCCCTGTGTGATCGTGTGTGTGGATGGGTGAGTGGTTCCTTGATGTAAAGTGCTTTGAGCGCCTTGAAGGTGGAAAAGCACTATATAAAAATGTGACCATGTGGACTTAGAATTTTGAATTAAAATGTAATGACAACCCAACTTTTTATTTATTTATATTACAGTTTTTATTTATTTTTTGTTTGTTTGTCGTTAGTTTTTTTTAACCTAATTTATACAATTAAATAATTAAATCAGTAGTTGCAAAGATCATAAAAACGCGTCCGCCAACACAGTAACACATGGAACACAGGATCAGACAGAATGTCATTTTTCTTTTAATATTCAAACAAAACTGTTCTTGAACTGTACTGTGTACAGTACAGTGATGACAAGTTATGATTTCCAACCATTATTTTTGTTATATTCTATTTATTTGTAGAATTATTAACAAATCGATATTTATCTGTAATTTCATGTTAACAGCCTTAAGCCTAATTCACTTCTGTTCCGTGTCCGTTGCGGTCTCTGCGAGCGCCTTTGGATGTTTTGTTTTCCCGAGTGTCTTCGTGAACGATGAAGACCAGGTTGAGAAAGTGGCTTTAATGTATTTATTACATAAAACCCATCAATGGAGGCAACTGGCTCGGCGACGGCATGTCTGGGTCCATGACTAGCCTTTATGCTCACTGGTGCACCCAGCATAATTAATTTGGCCGCTAGTTTATAGCTCAAAAATGGTAAAAGTTAAGCTTTTTGAACCGCGTCAGACAAGTGAACAGACTGTTAATGCTGAACGTTCAAGACACACCGTGTCAGGGCCAGATTCGTGCTGCTCTGATGCTTAAAAACATGTCACAAAACGCAGGGTGACTAAGATGCACGTCCACCATAGACTTTGCATTTAACCTCGACACCCCTGAACGCACCAGCGTTCTTCATATCCTTACTTTATCTAGCTCACTTACAAATATCTGTTTTTATTTTTTAACTCTGTTCATTAACTTTAGCCTCTTGTCTTGACAGCTTATGGCCTGAAGTGCTAATCAAACACTGGGCAGTG
This sequence comes from Periophthalmus modestus, assembly GCA_019594935.1. Lineage (NCBI taxonomy): Eukaryota > Metazoa > Chordata > Actinopteri > Gobiiformes > Gobiidae > Periophthalmus > Periophthalmus modestus. Next base: position 6,699,756 of record JAIEZT010001373.1, on the reverse strand, counting down.
TTGGATTTTGGCTCGTGTAAGCGTCTGGGTCATCATGTCCTCCAGTTATAGTGGTCATCAGTTGTGACCTTTGACCCGTGACCCGCCTCAGGCCTGCGCTAGAGCCTTAGATAGCACACAAGATTCACTTTGTTTGTGAAAACATTTAACCTTTATTTTTTTACTAGTCATTTGATTGTTTATGGTTCAAATTAGTGGATTATGGGTAGTGAGTTTGGGGAGACAGTTGTCCATTGATTGAGCTGGTCAACTTTATAACACTAGTCTACTGTAATGAGCTGTACAAATGGCAAATTTATTTTTGTCTGCCTAAAATTAATTAAATTACCGCGAGAAATGGCAGCTTCCATCAGTTTCATTCATGGGAGGGAATATCGTGAAGGGTCTGAAGGGGTTTGGTCATAGCACAAAGCTTTGAGCCAGCATTAACACCGTCAGGTCAGTTCCTTCAGCTGACAATTTGATGAATGTCTCTCCCCACTCTATCCCCGCTCTATATTCCCATATCACCCTGCTTTCCCTGTGGTCTACGGTTTGAAAAAGCTTAGGGAAAAAGGCACGGCATGTGTAACTGTGGAGAAGGGGCAGGGACAATGACTGATACCAGAATGTTCCACAGAAAGGCATTACGGAAATGTATCAAACATTTTATTACTCAAAAATGCCTTTAAAACATGTATTCTTACTGAATGCAGGGTCACCTTGCCACCGGTTTGACATGGGCTGGTGGCATCATCTTGACTGCTTGGATATAGATACATTTTACTCTTCATGCTTCACTTTTAATGTTAATTTTACGATGATTATTTATGTTTTCATTTGTTTGTATTGTGTTTTTAATGTCTTTCTTATTCCGTAAAGCACTTTAAATTACTTTGTGTACAAATTGTGCTGTACAAATAAATTTGCCTTGTCTAATGCCAGACTGTGGAACAATTAGCTAAGTTTATAACCGCAAACCTCGGAAGCACCAGTTGATGCGTGAGACAGACAGACAAATGTTGGCTGCAGGTACATTTTTAACTTTGTATATAAGTAATGGGTAAGCTCGTGCTTTAGCATTAACATCTCTTATATGTTTGTTAGCTATTATTATTACTATTCTACATTCTTGTATGCTACACATACAAACATAATGAAAAATGAAAAAACAAAAATGAGACAGTATAAGCAACTTTTACAAGTTTGTGGTAAAATGTAACATGACTTCAGCCCCACGTTAAGTGTTTACTTACAATAATTACTAGCATGTTTATAATATGCAAATAACAGTCAACAGCAGCCATTGACTGTACACTTACTCCACTGCGATCCCTTAATGCATTTGTGTCCTTCGATCGCCATCTCCAAGTGCACTTCTGCGTGCCCATCTAGCCTCTCAACACACCTTGTGTTTTTTGCCAAACAATGTCAACTAATGGTTGAAATAGCTCGAAAATTGCTCCTCCTTCACGTCGGCGTTCGCAAAGAGACTCAAGAGAAAACGACTGCCCTCGCTGCTCTTCTCTCTGGACTTGAGTGGCGCGCTCTCTTGCTGTTGGTTCTGCGTAACGGGAGAAAACCTAAACAAGCTGCGAAGATACAGATGCAGAGGTCATCTAGAAAACATAATTACGATGCTTGTCAGAGGAGCTTTTTTTGTTGCTTTTTTTCTTCAAAGCGGGATAATTCTTCCACAAATGAAACAAAACGCTACTCAAATTGGCCTTTTACGCACTAAAAGGAGGGCAAATGGAAGGACTGAGGGCCAGTCTGAGGGCACACGCAGGCAGGAGTGGAGCATAATTTGTGCGATGATGGTGATTATGAGCGGCAGAAACAAATTATCAAGGACAACAGAAAGCTTGACGAGTGGCTCCGCGATGAGGAGGCTACAAGGCGAAGGGTTCACCGGAAGTTTAAGGGTTGGACTGAAGCGTCGACTCTCTCTGGAACTCTGTGGCCACATTTCATAAACAAACCTGTTACCAAAGTGCTGCAAAATACGGATCAAAAATACTCTAATACTAAGCAAATAGGTCCGAGCCTATAGGTACGAGTCAGGTCTAGGTTCAGCAACAGTCTGTGCTCGAAGAATGAGGTCAGCTGACTACCTGAATATACTGAATGACCAGGTTATTCCATCAATGGATTTTCTTCTTCCCTGATGGCACGGGCATATTCCAAGATGACAATACTAGGATTCATCGGGCTCAAATTGTGAAAGAGTGGTTCAGGGAGCATGAGACACCACAGAGTCCAGACCTTAACCCCACTGAGAATCTTTGGGATGTGCTGGAGAAGCTTTGCGCAGCGTCAGACTCGGCCATCATCTATGCAAGATCTTGGTGAAAAATGGACGTCATCAAAGCTAAAGGCGGAACCACGAAATATTAGAATGTGTGACCTTTTTTTTGGGTGGCGGCTTTTTTTTTTGGGCCAGGCAGTGTACCATGGAAATATAAAACAAAGCAGTATTTATCTCAACTAGGGTTCATTCAGACGATTAAACTAGTCAAATCAAAAATAGAGCAAACAGCAAGACCATTACATAAAAGGGTAAAAACATCAAGTAAATACAGAAAGATACAGAAGACCAAGCATCTCTCGCGGTGTTAAAATCCAGAGAATAAAAGTGGGTCTTAACACTCCACTGTGGGTGTGTTTAAGATGAGTTATTACGGATTATTCACGTCCAAATCACGCTGAAGTTCTCATTGTTCTGAGTCTAAGCCAAAGTCCATGTCACTTAGGACTAGTTTGAGTAAAGTATTTATTTAACCTTTTACTTTACCAGGAAGTCCCTCGAGATGAAATTGGCGGCACCTCGGCAGACACAGCAAAACAGATTACAGATAATAGGAAAAAGTCTAAAACATACAAAATATCCAGCTCAAGAATAACATCTGCACATTTCAATTAAACTGACGAAACTCTTAGCTGTCCCGCTGCAAGCTCGAGACCTCACAGTCGAGTCCAAACGTGATCCCACAAGCGGTAAACTGACTTTGACCTTAAAGCATCATTCAGAAACGCACATTTAGAGGCAGAATGGAACTTCTCGGGTCGAGCCCAAGTCCCGAGTCCACAAGTCCAAGTCAGAAGCTCGCAGTCATCAATCCTTATGTTCGAGTCCAGTCACCAGAGAAAACACCTTTAGGGAACATTAGCAAACTTATAGTAAGAATGAAACTTTACCCTCATAGCGTCTGAAAATGCATGCATGTGAATACCGGTGATGTGCCAAAGGGTTTGTGAGAGCTACGAATAAGTTAAATCAAATCAAAGTCAAAGTTTCAGTGTATTTTTACCTTTAATTGTTTACTGGTCCAAACACATGTCCGTTTCTTTAACCTTTAGTATGAGAGTTCCCACTGTTACGTTTCCACTTTCTCCATTAAAACATCAGCAGCTCTAATCCAATTGCGTAAAGTCAACAAAACCCTCCAGAAATAATGACAAAGAATTACTGGGAACTCTCTGTATAAGTGCAACCTTTGTATACTTTGGGCAAAGAAATAAGCAGGAGCACATGGCTGAGGGCTGCTACTGTTAGTCACCTGATTTGAGCGTCCATGTGACAGACCGCGGCGTGTCGATCAGATGGCACTGGGATAAAACTGTCCCTGTTCTGCTACCAAGGCCACAAGACATCATATGACACGGACGGGAACAGCTCTCTGTTTGTGAGTGCGGGATACAGCCAGACCGGGAGAGACGTGAGGGGGGAGGGTGGGGCAGCCAGGGGCACCCAAAGGTCTGCGAGGAACCAGGGAGAGCCACATGATTGTCTGTGTCACTAGACTCACTAATAAGGCACCTTTGTCGTCAAGAGAGGAGGCAGGGAACAGGGGCAAGGAGTCCACTTTTTTCAGATATTTACAAATGTGTATTGTGCGTTTGTGTTTGGGGGGGTCATGTCAGGTTACTGTGAGAAGAGCTGCAGGAGGTACAGCAAAAGAGTGATCCAGTAAGAGGATGTAGACACTAGGAAATAATATTACTTGGGTAAATGAGAGGGGAGTTGATCAAAATTGGTAACTAATCCTATAATTATTTTTTACTTATCCAGATATGACAGCACTCAGTTTTTATCTTTACTTTTTCAACACATTTTAGTCAGCATTCTGTGAGTTGTACGATTTTTACAAAGATTAGCTCAGCTCAGCGGCAGGTGATGACTAACTTGGCTGTTACCTGTGGCTGTGTTGCCAGATAAGATGGTATCCATCATCTTTTGATACCATACGTATTACCATCTGTTTTGTGATTTATTTCAAAAGTAGAGGTAAGAAATACATTTAAATAATGTAATATTGTCAGCACAAGTAAAGGTGTTGTAACTTATAGATCTGAACACAGTGGGAAAAGAAACCACATTTTTCTCTCAGCTGTTATATAATACTATAATACTATGATAATATCTGTGATAAAACTACTCTTTTAAAGTACACTTTGCCCTCAAAATGACTGCAGATGTAAAGAAAACTCTTACTATTGTTAAAGAAGAGATTTTATCCCAACAGCATGAACAACATAAAGCCACAGGGTCTAGACCGCTACACATCATGGCTGTACATAAATCTGTAATCATGATACATTGATCAAATAAACTCTTCCTGTCATCCAAAATGTTTAAAGGTTAATAGCTAAGAGCGTAATGTGCTATTGTGCAGCCCACGACCTAATGACATGTTCTGTATAAAGTATCTATAAAGTCTTCTATTTTGTTTTCCCTGGCAGGACTCCACTCTTATGGTCAGGAGACAGTTTCCTCCGCACCACCACAGTGACTGTGGACTTTTGCACACTGCACTCATCCATGCACTGACTTTCACGTGTGCCGCTGACCCCACGGCACCGATCTGACTAGACCACTGTATAGTCTCATGGAGGCACAAAGGAAAGAGTCCTTAAATGACCGAAGATTGCATGATTTGTGAGTACTGAAATGTTGTATTTGTAAAAACTCTATCTGCCTCCCCTCACAACCAAAGAGGAACATCAGCTGCGGTGTCCAAATATCATGATATTACAATAATATTTCACATGTCACATCGTCCCCATATACACCCCAGTGACAGATATGACATGACCCAGCCCTAATGGAAAACTGTGGAACCTAATAATTAAAGGTTAGCCCCCCTTGTAAATAAAAAATGTGTCAAGGTTAACATAAAGGATTAGATCAGGGGCGTCCAAACCATGGCCCAGGGGCTAAATGCGGCCCTCAGACTAATTTTTATTGTCCCTCAGGCCTCCTCTTGAATTGGTCCATATGATCATAGACAATACTTTTAACTGTAAAATTACTTTAATAATACAGGCTTAAAATTAATATTATTGAAAGTACGATGGCTCTGTCAAAAAGACTCTCAGTACTGACAGCGTTCTGTGGCCCGCCGCTTCAGATATGTTTCAGTATGCAACCCTCAGCAAAAACAAGTTTGGACAGCCCTGCGTTAGGTAATGAAGTAGATAAACCTTTCAACATTACATCACACAAAAAATAATTTATACTTTTTTTCTTAAGTATGTATGTACACACACACACACACACACACACACACACACACACACACACACACACACATAAACTGCACAATCACAACGCTCAGAATGCATATGGTAAGTGTGGAATAATTTTGGACCACTGCAAACTATTTAATGCAAACCTATTATGCAAAATAGATTTTTCAGAGCTTTTAACCATGTTATAGATGTTTCCCCTCATCATTTACTCACCCAAAGTTGTATTTGATTTGTGCATGTTTGACCAAGCTTTAATCGCTTGTTTTAAAGACGCCATATTGCAGATCAAGCCCCGTTTTCACCACCACCATCACACGCCCACTACTCTGTACTTATTTTCTTAATCGGTGATACGTGTATGATTTGGCAGCATCAGTTAGTCATTTTGGTACAAATGAAAAAAATTCTGTGTCTCGCTTTTATTAAGTTATTTTAGATGAATATTATGCAAATTACAACATGATGATCCACCAGTGTCATAGATTATAACTAGATCGCAGACACGAGCACAGTGGGTCTGCTATATATAAACCACAGATGACTTTTTTTGTTTTTTTCCAGGCTTCTTCATTACCTGCTTTTAAGACTCACTGGCCGAATCCCTCACTTCCCTGGACTTGGCATGACTGTGCGCAGGGGGTCAACGCAGAGGTCACCGATGCGGGCACACGAGAATGAGGATCTCCAACCGCCCCCATCACCGTACCCCCCCCTCCCTCTCCACCCCAAACTCACACTTGGATAATTCTCTCCTAATCACCCTCCTCACCCCCCACCCACCCACTCACTGCACAGCCTTCCCCCGGGGAGGCGTCTCCTCTCTGGCCCTCACCTCATCAGACAGGCCTCCACCCAAGCCCCCTCTTCCCCTGACCCGTACCCCACCTCACGCTCCACCCCACCATCAACCCTCCAGTCACCGGTCCCTGCGTCTCTACCTGCCAGGCACTCTGACAGCCCCACATCCCCCCAGAGAGGAGACCGCCTGCCCATCCGGAACGCCGCCGTGGCAAGGCCCCCCCCCCCTCTCCTCTTCCTCCCCCCAACCCAAGTAAGAGCCTTCTCCACCTAACGCCAGAGCAGCACACAGTTTTTTGACAAAGTCTCCAACTTCCTCGTCTCTCATTATAGCCGTATCTCCCCTGACCTGGGTAATATAGTTTTAACTTTCTCCCCTTTCTTTCATACTCTCTGACACTTCACACCGAGCCACAGCCGGGAGAAAGAGGAGCTGTGATGTGAGCGGACTTTTGTAACTGTTTTTGTATTGTTTTTTGAGGACTGCTGTTTATAATGGCATTGACTTTTTTTTTTTAAAAGAGAAAATTAAGATTAAATTATAGCTTTTACTATGTTGTTAATAATGCTTTTGCGTATGCTTGCAATAAATGTCAAAAAAATTTAGGGTTGGGATGAGATGCATTGACTTTTTAGTAGGTTTTCATTATTTTCATTATGATAATTGCCCTTATTAACAGTTTATGTAATGTAACTACTGCTGCAGATAAATGCCAATAAACACATCAACACGATTCTACGCAACAAAAATCCCGCGATGTGTTTGGCACAAGATCTAACTTAATTTCACGTAATGACAAGCCTTACAGATGCGTCGTACGGACACATAAGCCCGAACGGAAAGAGAAAACATTGATTTTCTATGAGTTTGTTTTGCCAACACGCTCTCATCCCAAAATGTACTTTAGCGATGTATCAAGGTTTTTATTGCGGGTTGATCAATAAACAGTTTTATAATGTAGATGCTGCTTTTACTATATAATCTATGGTGGGGAAAAAGCGCTTACTAAAAAAAGGTGGGGAATGTAGCTTTAAGTGGGTTTTGTGTTGCAATATATGAGACAAATAAATAAAATAACAATTCTGGATTTTAAAATGCTAATTTAATAGTATATGCAAAAATGTAGTATGCTATTTTCCCACTAGATGCCGCCTAAAATACCATCTTCACAGCCAACTTCTCCCGCCTTAGAGGAGTGTACTTCTGTGGCCAGAGTGTATGAATGGATGTATTTACAGCTCTCATCAGCCTGCAGCCGCCGCGCATCTGCTCAGTCGTGTATTAGTGAAATCCATTCATTTATTGTCGTTACTAATGCAAAGAAAGCCCCAATGGGAGTCGATGAGACCCTCTTTTTCATGAGCACCCCACACCAAAAACTTCATAGGTCCACTTCAAACATTAAAACAGGTGCAGGTGCAGATTATTAAAGTACATTAGTGGCACCAATGCATCCAGGTTTGCATGTAATAATGGGAATCACGCAGCTCCGTCTGAGTAAGAGGGAAGTCTGCAACTGCTTCTAATATAGAAACAAAAAAAAAAACAAAAACCAACAATGATCTCACTATAGTCCAGACATGATCCAAAAGGCTGCGTACCATCTGAGTACCCCCCGAAAAACAACTGGTGGAAACGCGAGACATGTGGGTTTTATTAGACAGGGGAAAAAAATCTTTATTTGCAGCGCACACATGACAAGGAACATGACCGCTAACAACACAACAAACACACAAACACTCGATGTGACCCAGCCAAACGAGGAGAAAGGCTACTAAACGTCACACAAATCATGGTGCGAGTCAAACCACTTTGCAACCGGCAGCAAAGTTTGGGTTTGAGGCCAGGCTATGCTAGCACCGCGCGGCTATGTTCAGATGTTTATGAAAGAAAAGTGCGGATGACAAATGAGGCCCAAAGTGATTCAAAATGTATTCAGATGTGAAAGTGGCTGCATCCATTTTTTGTCATGTAATAAAGTAAAAAAAAAAAGCCTCAGTACGGACATATTGCAAAAGACCACTGTGTACTGTCTGCATCTGATATTAGAGCGTTTTGTCTTAAATGAATCAGGAAGTGCCCCTTTAGCATGCTAGCTGTTGCGATGGAAACCTCCACTCTGGTCTCTGAAAGATGTCGAAGCGCTCATAGGAAAGTGAGGAAAAACTTTGGATCACTGCAAATTGTTTAAAATGAACTAGTACGGGTACAGCTACAGGTGCGACGATTTAATTTTTAATCAGTTACGTGGCAGTTTGTGAAGAAAAGTAGAAAACAAGAAGTAAAAAAAAAAACAGGAAGTAACAGTGAGTTCCACAACAGAATCCTTCCAACTCCATCCCAAATTCAGAGACAGCTGACGCACGAGGAAGGCATTTTCTATCAGTTTAAACATCGATTTAACAAAATAAAGGTGGTGTCATTTACTTTTATTAGTCAAATCATAACTATTGTGTAATTAAGACAAGACCTCTACATGTGCCACATCTGCTGCCCATGTCCAACCAGGAAGTCAAATTATATCCTTTACAAAACTCAAAAAATAGGCAAAAAAATTCAGAAATTAAATGATGTTAACTATGTTTTAGAGAACTGAACCCGCCATATGCATTTTGAGTATTGACTAATAATAAAACGCTCTTCGTACATGCAAACTACACCTTCCCTTTTAAGTCATGTGAGTCAATCCCACTCTCCTCTTTGTCTGCGCCCTGGCTAAACTCAGACAAGATTTTTTTAAATGAAATGATTTTTTTTTTTCTTCTCGGTCCACCATCAGGTTTCAATTACAAGTGAAAGGCCGGGTTAAGTGAACATCAAGTCCCATTAAAGTATGTGGGCGGCCACTGGCATTGAGAGACGCTGTTGAAAGCACTCATGTATTAACACGCGTCCCCACATTGTGCCAAGCAACGTTATTCCATTATTACGAATGTAGCCACAGCTTTGGTGTGTGGGCTTTGCAATCGCACCGCTTCTACTGAGAACAAAAGCCTATTAGTGTGAGAACTTTGATGAGAAAATTGAAAAAGAAAAGAATGCCAGTCTCCATCTGGTCCAGAAACAGCTGTATGGTGCGAGTATTTGCGCAAAATCCACCTTGGGTTTTCTGCCTTGCATCTCCTTGACAGAGAATGTAAGACCTGAGATGTGTACACGGTGCCAAAATTAGCAAGAGTAACATTACTATTAAATATTATTACTGAAATAAAAGTTAAACGCATCAACCAAAATTATTACTCAAGCAAAAAAGTATTTATTACTTGAGTACTGAGCAGCTGTTTGGTAATCAGCAACCTGTTGTTGATATTTTTTTTAAGTTTTCCTTTTCCTTTGATTTTTTTATGCTCTGAGTCCCCTGTCCCATTGCTCTCTGTGTTAAGTCACTCCCCCTTCAGAGCGCAATCACAACACAATCAGCATGCGTCCCACTAATGAGACCTTCTAAAAATAACACGCAATAGGCGAAAACCACAGCTTTATTTTTTACACTTATTATATATGTTTTAAGGCTGTAAAACCCCTCACCACACACTTTATACACTTTTCTCAGACAGGAATTAACATTTTCTCACATTTCTCTCTCGTTTAATTAATTAATAGTGACTCACGCGTATTTCAAAGTTCTTCTGACCGTGCCTCTTCGTCCCGGCGCTGCTCTGCTGTAGTGTCGATCCAATATTTATGTAAATTTGGCAAGATCAACGTATTCTGTACTGTACAGGAGACATGGCATGAAGGAGACTGATTAACAATGGTCTACACTTCTTTAGCCAATCAGGACGCAGAACACAACTTAAAAATTGCACCAAAAAAAAAAAACACGAAACAGTGAGACAATGGTGAACCACGATATAGCGAGGGACCACTCTACTGCATATCACGTCAGGTTTGTCGACTTGCTGTGTACATACAATACATGACACGTTTGTCACTACAAAAAAGTAACTAAAAGTAATTGTTCAAGTAGGAGTAAAATCAGACAAAACTCATCATCAAGAAGTTACTCAAGTAAACATAACCGAGTGTCTCTGTGTAAGATACGCAAAACGACAGGACCGGAGTAGACGTCAAATGAAAAGTGAAGTAGCTCTTTCGTGTTAGCCTTTAGCCATTCATAAATCAGCCATTATTCCTTGTCTGTTTGGGTGTTTTTATGGTCACTCCGCTGTCTGTATCCTTTTACATAACAGTCAATCTTTCTCGCTTTGTCCTTCCACACCAACACACCGGATCCTGTCACCTGTCTACGCTGCTTGGAGAGAGGCAAAGGGATGGCCTCAGCGTTCCCAGAGGCAAGATATAAAGGCTGGTGAATGGATGGGTGGATGCGCAGGGGACGGAAACCAGTGGCTAAATTATTAAGCGACATTTCTCCTCACTTTGGAGCAGCCATAAGGCAAGAGGCTAAACGCATTAGAACAGTTAGCCCCCTGAATGCACCCGACAAGTCCGCTACACGCTAACTCGCGTCAAAAATCATCAAAGCAGGCCCGGGGCTCTTAAAATTTTTACGTCGCTAGCTTGGAGGGACGTACTGGAGGCAGGGAGGCGCTCTGAGAGTGAGTGGCCGTGTCATCGCAGCCATCGCACCCGATAAATAAGTAAACGTGGGAGCTGAGTGGTCAGGCTGTACCCGTCCGCAGAGAGTTGGGGCAAATAGGAGTTCGGCACCTGTGCTTCTGGGTCTTGATGTTCCCTCCTGGAGCTCCGGGGGGGTGTGCTCATGGCCACCTTCTCCCCACCCTGAGTGTGCCAAACCGGGCCCTTGTTCACTTAAGCACCGCCCGGGCCTGATTTCCTGTGGATGGGGTTGGAGCACACAGGGAAGGATCCAGGTCTAATTTGATCCATAAGCAGACAGTGAGGGACATTTGGTCACCATGGCGCCCGGGTGTCCAAGAACACAGAGTCTGTTGTGTTGCGTTGGTGGAGACACTGGGTAATGCACAGGGGAGCGTCGACTGAACATCGCTGAGATTATTGAGGTTGAACAGTCAACAGCAGCAGAAAGGCCAACAGAAACAGCATTTCAATTTATAATGTGAAACATGGTGCTTTTCTTGATCATTTTGGTTCAACACCACCAGTACAAGTGAGATGAGAATGTTGTTTTGTGTTTTCAAAAATAACAAATACAAGATAGATGAGTTTAAAGCCATACTGTGGCAATAACATTTCTATTGAGACAAGCTTGCGGCAGCCCAGAAAAGTTACATTTTTTGATTCAAATGAAACCAATCTGAAGAAAAGTAACCTAATTCTTGGGGGTCTGATTCTAACTAGGGCACTGCTCTGTCTGAGGCTCTGTTAAACTTTAATCTGAGCTTTGTTTAACACAATCTGACCAAACCTAGCCAGAACAGCTGGGCTGATTTGTGCTGTGATATAAGTCTGTCTCAAATAACATTGCAGTGGCTTACTAGCTAGCATTAGCAAACAGTTTTTTTTTCAGTTAGACCAGGTGTGTTAAACTCAAATTCACAGAGGGACAAAATTAAAAACTGGGACTAAGTCAGGGGCCAAACTAAATATTTACTGAAAAATTTCACAACAATATCTGCATGTTTTTCAGAAGGGGTGGATTAAATTTGAGTGAGGCCACAGGCAGCAGGTGCTTATGGGTGTCAGAATTGTTGGGGGTCAGCGGCAACACATTTGCAAAGCATTCTGGGATTCATAGTATTAGTGGTGCATGTGCTATACTGGCGCGGCAGCCGGTGGGCCAAATATAATTATATCAAGGGCCAAATTTGGCCCGCGGTCCTGAGTTTGACATGTCTGAGTTAGACACTCAACTTTTTTTAAACACATTATCTTGACCATAAACGCTCGTATTGATCACAGGCCTCCTGAAAATGTGCTGTTTAAATCCATTTTATATTTTTGTCTTGAGTTTTCAGATGATCTTAAAACTTTTTTGGGCATGTTTGCTAACTGTGTCTCCATGGTGACTACTGAACATTCTACCATAAACACAAAAACACAACCCCCCAGTACAATGTCACGGCAAAGTATCAATAATAAATGTTAACAGTTTGACATCACATCATCAGTGTAAAAATATTAAAACGAGGGTATGTGAAGAAAAAAGTCAGATTTATTCATTTCTGATCAGCTTCTACAGTGGCTCTATAAACGTGCTACAGTAGAAGTATCCCACGCACACTGTTTGTATGTGCGTGTTGTGTTAGTGTCTATCTGCAGCGCCGTTCATTGTACAGGCACCTAATTGCGGTTGAGACTGCTTTAATTAACACACAGAGAGGCCCCTGGGGTATGCATGCATAGACCCTGCCAGTGTGTCACGAGTTTGTATGGAGCCAACCTGTGGGACACAACAGCCTAATCAGAGCCTTTTAAGTGCTGCCATGCTTCCACCGGAGGATTAGCCCAGACACACTTAAGTCGCGGAAAATGAGACAACCAAGGAGCTCACCGACAAAGAACAGAGAAGACGTAATTAGGGATGTAACAATATCCAAATCTGTCTGAATGAGAGTTTTATGATACGCATCTCACGGTTTGATATTTATAGTGATATTTTGTGGAGGCTAAAGAAATAGAGAATAAGCTACTTTACCCCCCGTCAAACAATAACGCAAAGCAGCTCACGGTTAGCGTCACTACTTCCTGTCCAATTGTATCTTCATAAGATTTCTGCCAAGTCATAAAATTTTTAAGATAAGGTAGTGGAGACGGAGCTGCGGGTGGATGTCACTGACGGCGTGTTAAACATCACACAAATAAAATGAATTCTTCACCAGAGGACTATTTTGTGCTTACAATGCTAAGGCTAATGCGAATTTTGAGATATAAATATTAAAACACCACAAACTGAAGTATCCTAGATATAAAAAATAATTGGGTAGGCTTTATTTTAATTAATCTGAATTTGAATAGGTTGTTTATTTTATGGTTTCCAAGTTTAATAAAAGTTGGTTTGTTTGAGACACAGTGAGCTAGCTCGTGTACTGCTTTGCACAGAGGCTATTAAGAATTAAAAGTGCTTAATAACAGTTATTTGTGTAGTCTGCACTGAAACAGAGCAAAGGATCACTGTATGTGTAGGTCCCTCAATTTTTTTTAGCTATTACTGGACCATGACGATCAATTTAAGCAAAGAGACTGTAATCCCTTAATTGTCCAGATCTGATCCATAGCAACGTCAGCTTTTCGTATGATTAAGCAAAAAGACTTGTAATTCTATATATTGTGATAGCTTTTCATATGATTGTGAGATTTTTGACAATACGAGAGCACAATATTTAGTTTTTTGTTACATCCTTAGACGCTCTTGAACTGTTTGAGAAGACGGCTGGGCTTGTGGTGGTCTGAAAAAAATTGTATTCTGTTCTGTAAAGTAAAAGTAAAAGTATCACCAAATCTGCTGACAGACGTCCAACCAGATAAGCTACATAGTGCTACAAGTAAAAGTAAATAAGTTAAAAGCTAATACATTCTTAAAAAGTGAAAATACTCCACCAAATTAGTGATACCTGTAAAACGCTGTAACGAAAAGTTTAAATCATGTTAAAAAGGTATCTCAAATTGTACAAGGTTTTAAGGGATTAACTGCTATCAAATCAAACTGAATTTCTTGTGACTGTTGTGTTAGCTTGGCAGTTCTGTCCCAAATGTTAGCAGCTTCCACTGAATCTGATCCCGACATTCTCCTGTCTTAGCACTTTTACTCCTTTTTAGTTTAGCTAGTGTAAAATGTCCAATGGTCTAGAACAGATAAACGATTTGTCTATGGCACCTCTGGAGACACGACACGAGCCCCATCTCCATCCCTCTCCCTTCCTTTTGTCCAGCCGCCCGCATCTCCATTTGGGCGCTCTTTAAAAATAACTTCCTCTCTTTTTATTATTCTTGCCAAATTGGACAGAGGCCCTGCATGGTCAAAAGACAGATTACACTAAGTCCCGTATCACGGCCAATCAATCTTCTGCCCCTGCAAGGCATCAGTCTCCCAGTGAATAATTACCGCAATCCTTGTTGTAAGCGGGCAGTGCCAAAATGTTGCCACCACTTTTTTTGTTTTTTGCTTTTTTTTTCTTATGAAGCTGGACCACCCTTTGCTACGGACAAACTTAGCAAAGATGGAGCGAAGTTTGACTGGTTTCCTATTGACAACAAGGTAATTTAAAGCACATTAAAAATCCAAGTGGCGCCCAACGTATGAAGAGGTTGGAGAGGAGATTTGCGTTTTTGGATTGACTCTGGCAGGGCTAGCGCACCCCGGCTAACGCCAATTTGGCTTCGTGCGGTTTCGTCTTCCAATTGAGCGAATAGGTTCCACCACCATCCGCGCTTAGACGAGATAAAAAAAAGATGATTAAAACAAGAAAAGTTGTGGGGAAAGTGATAAAAGCAGGTGGTAACGGGAGTGAGTGATGAACGCTGCTAACCGTTGTGTCAGTCTTGGAGTCTTGATGCGTGATCTATGACGGAGCATTTTACGTGGAAGAGTTGTTTCATCGTGGATTGGATTCAGTGGGAGAAAATTGACAAGAAGTAAGAAGTCTTTGCTTGTGCTTGAGAGGAGGGAGATGGGTGTTGGGAATCAGGCAGCTGTATCGAACGCAGCGGAGGAGGGTGTCATTTAGAAAGTGGCTGGCTCAGCAGTGGCCATTAGTAGCGCTGTGACACGGTGAAGCATCCAGCAAACACTGACAGGAGGAGAGCGAGAGCGATGTGGCACTCACGGTCGCATAGTTAACTCTTCTAACGGTAAGTGCTATGAGGTAGGTTTGTATTTACCATCAAGAGCCAGGGCAAAACAAGAAAGCCAAGGGATAGAATCTGCAAAAGTTTATTTTAAGAAACAAGTGTGTGGAGATACAAATGTTAACATGTATGTGCTATTTACAATTGTGTAAAAGAATGCAGCAACAACTGAGCGATTTGACTCATTCTTGCAGTAAGAAGGTCGATTCCCAGTGTATATAGACACTGGGGTGGAGTTGGGTTAAGTGTCTTGCCAACCTGTGGGTCAGTGGATGTGACCATTCTTCTGATCATGTATCATGCTGGGAGAGGGATCTGAACCGCCAACCTTTGGATCAGAGGACAAGCCCTCTACCAATTGATCGTGTAAGATTGAGCGATATGGTGATAAAAATCTAATTGTGATCTCATTCTTATAACAATGTGATATTTTGGTTAAATCATCATATCGTGATTGACTCGTTTTCTCTTGAATGCAGCTCTAAGGTCAAACACAGACACTTTTCCCACCTACTCTTCCTGTTAGTCAGACTGAGAAATGCTCTGAGTGAGTGACCACTGGATTTAACTTATCACTGTTAAGTTTGAAGTTTCAGAAGTGGCAGATGACTTTGGTTACCTTGTCAAAGCAATATAAAAATACCTAAGTTCACATGAATCGTGATAAAAATCGTGATCTGGCTTCAAGAAAATCGTGCTATAAATCTTTTGGCATATCGCTATGATCATGTTCACAAACCTATACAAGATCTGGAGATGGCTGCAATGTAGTCGTCCACAGGTTTCACAAGTGTACTATAATAATTTTCTGTCTGATATAGGCATCAGCGCAAATTCATTTTTGAGTAATGAAAAGTTACATACTGTGGCTCAATTTTATTCCATGAATATTTTACAATTTGTGGTAAAAGCTGTGTACATTAACCAACATTAACCATACGGCTGGACAATACAATGAGAAAAAAGTAAATTGCTTTTGACTCCCCTCATATTGATCCATTACAATTTTCTATTTCACTTTATTTCTTCTTATTAAAAACAACTGAATTTTAACAAGAACTCTGATCCAAACCTCATGCTTTTACTGACAGAGGATTGGCTGTAGATCTTTTGATTAAAAAGACATAAACTGATCACTGATGATTAGAAATGCTCAGTTTAACCAAATCACCAACTGTACTCCAGATAAATGAGACCAAACATTTAATACAAAGACACTTGAGAACAGTGTATACCTCCATATCAAGAAATATGATGCCCAAACCCAAGGAAGCCTCTTATAAAATTATAGAGAAAGACTTGATCCTCAACACTGGAACAATAAAGCCATTCTGTAAACCACAAACTGTATCCCCACACCACAAATAACAGTGATTTTAAAACAGGGAGGAGGCAGAGAGCAGGACACCAAAATATGAAACAGAACACTGAATCTAACTCATGACATTCCTGAGATTCAGAACAGCAGAGTGGGCTGAACAGGCCGGAGTGTTGGCAGATAAAACACATGGCCAAAATGCACCAATCGCAAACGGCGCTGGACTTATACCCCCAATAACAGTGAGGTAAAAAGGTAAAAAGTCTGGTACATGAAAAGACCGAGTAGACCTAACTGATTAAAGAGGGGGTATTTTACTTCTTACTTATGGGAGCGTGGTTGAAATAGAAATGTGGGCTCACTGTTGGACAGAATCTTACAGCTAACCATAAGCAGGGTTCGATTGGAGCTGGGAGAGATCGCTCAAATATTCAAAAATGCATGGATGACATCTAAAACCTCTTCAGGCATGTTTTTGATGAGGGAACAACTTCATCACATGGCAGAAGGCGCCAAAAAGTCGATTTTGCATATTACCTCCTCTTTAATATTTTAGTAACTTATTAAAGTTGCATTAAGTAAATTTTCTGTTAGGGTTGACTCCATGAATACGTTACCATTGCTTTGCCTCAAAAATGTTCCACAGTATGGCATTAAACATATCTTGTATTTATTCAATTGTAGGTGCCTTTCCTGAGATCTGACTAGTAACTTGTCTTTTATTTTTACTTGTCTAGAGTTTTATGTGAAGCGTTCTAGGCAAAGCAATAACATTTCCATGGAAACAGGTGTGCTTTCTTGAAAAAAAGGATTCACTGCCCAGAGCGATATGTTTTGTTTGGTTTATATGCTCGTCAAAGTTATCACAGGAGGGTTACTGACATAAGATTATAGGCACACTTTTATATGAACAGGCAATGGCACAACCAGCACAATTTGGGGTCCTTCCGACAACGATCCACGCTAAGACTCATGGGAAGGGAATGTATCACATCTGGGCCAATATTTGGAGAGTGTGGTGAGCAGATTGTGGCGATAGGAACAAGGACTCTGAAGAACTCTCTGGCTGCTGTCATTCGTCACTTCTTTGTACTGGAATAGAGCGCCCATGCCACACCCTGCATACTCCAGCACATGCCAAGTCTTCTTCCATCGGAATAAGGAGACAAAAGAGCAAAGATAATCACTGAGGACATGAGCTGCCACTTTAGTCTGAACTTATTTATCCTATGTAGATTCAGTTCAGAGGAGTGTTCACATGGCCAATAGTGTGGTGTCACTGCACAGACAGGTCTGACAGGACTAATGGGTTTCTCCTTTCATTTTTTTCTCACTGGAGCGGAGAAAAGGTGACAGTAATGGCCTTAAAGTTTGTGTTTAGATGGAGAATTCATGGCAGGGTTCAAATTTGATATTTGTTACAATGGAATAAAAGACACTTTATGAAGTCATTACTCGTGGTCTGTTGTATGTTACACTGTATTTGTCATAGTTAAATAAATGTCTTTGCTCCTAAGTCATATGATTCTTAGACCCTCCCCCAAACTCTCCCACCCTGCACGTCCCAAACGCTGCATATTAAAAAGCAGCACAGGACCCAGAGGGGTCCCACAGTGTAACTGGAGATGGGCCTTCTTCATGGAGCCTGCACATGTGGAAGTGCACACACATGCACACATTAGCTTTAGGCTAATTAGTGGCTGTATTTTCAGGGCTTGTTTGCACAAATTGGAAAGGTGTGATGTGAATTACAATATGGACGAGGTTTTTGTTCCCACTAAAAAATAGAAAGGGTTTTCACCTTGCCCTTTGTTGGGGCTCATACAAAAGTAATTTAGTCCACAGAGAGAAAGAGGAAAGAGAGATAAAACAAGAGAGTAGTCAAATACAGAGTGGAAAGTAAGAGAAGTGGAGGCCCAAAGTCAGAGGCACCGTGGGTGTCTGAGGACCTGCGCTGCCAGTAATTGCTTCCATATAACACTGGTGCAGTCTCACACATGCAAGCTCCATCTGCACACAAAACACGTGTATACACAAGCAGGCCTCAACTTAAACCTACAACAATAGGTTGTTTTATTTGAGGATAGTACATTACAATTTGCTTTAAATTACCATCAAATTCAATTTGATTGAGCTTCATTTCAGCTTAGTTGCCTCATAGATTCTAACTTAACCTAAACCAACATCTCCAAAGTCTTTGGAAAACTTTGTTTCTCTTTTCAGCCTTACAGATGTGAGTTTTGTTACCACAGCACAAACCACCGCACTGTTGTTCCTCACAGCTACAATGTAAAGGCACTAAAGTCACAAACCTCTGATTAGTCTTCTGCAGCATCAGGTGCATCTAAAAGGTGACAGGGACAATTTATGAATGAAGACCCAGGTATTTAAACACTGGAGGACAACACTTGGAACATAATCCATCCAGCGTCATAAGAAGATCTGGTGCCTGTAAGTATGCAGAAACAGTAAAGGGAAACCATCAAACTCACCTACAGGAACAACACAAACAGGGAGCAATTTGAAGTAGTACAAGTATTGCTGTCATTTCTGTATCACATTGCATTACATTACTAAATATTTCATTTATTTACCAGTGCAGTCCTTACACCATCAATGCAAATCTGAAGAGGAAGCCGTTTGGTTGCCTGTTTACAGACACATGCCATTGACAGTCTCTTTGTTGATCTCAGTGACTGGAGGAGGCCAGAGCCGCACAACACTGAGTGTAAACAAGCACAGCGCTAACCCCAAACAGTTTACTGCTGCTGCTCCGTGCACATGCAGGGACAGGCCGAGGCGTCGCTGTTGTGTCCGGGGAATCCCACTGTTTATACTCGCATTAGGAACGTGCACCGGGATATGAGGGAAAGTTATTGGCACTCATCTGTGTGTGTATCGAGTAAAGTTTGTTTGATTTGTGTCTGGTGCATGTTTCCGTGCCACCTCTGAGTTTAGATGGGGATAGTTGGTTGTTTTTGTTCTTGTTGATCTCTTAGGTACACTACCAGTCAAATGTTTGAACACACTTTTTCATTTATTCTTCTTATTTCCATGAATATTTGCACTGTATATTTTCACTAAAGGCATCAAAACTAAGAATGGACACATATGGAATGTAGCAAACAAAATAACAAATACAAATGATGGTCTCATTCTTTTCCCAAGTTTGGGTCCAGAGGCCTGAGAGCTTGAGGGTCCTACAGTATCTTTGCTGGACTGAGATGTCTGATGTTTTTCCTGGGATCTGCTGTAGCCACTCCTCCAGTTTGGTCACTCCCGTGAGTGCTCTGATGACCACGGGTCTCACTGATGCCACTGTTCAGCCCTTCTCCAGCTCTTCTTTGAGCCCCTGGTATTTCTCTAGTTTCTCATGTTCCTTTTTCCTGATGTTCACATCACTTGGTACTGCATTGTCCTTCGCTTTGCTCTGTTGTTTATCCACCACCACTTTGTCCGGTTGGTTCGCCATCACCATTCTGTCAGTCTGTATCTGGAAGTCCCACAGGATCTTGGCTCGATCATTCTCCACTACCTTTGGAGGTGTTTCCTACCATGACCTTGAGGTTTCCAGTTTGTACTCTGTACAGATACTTCTGTACACTGTGGTTCCACTTGGTTATGCCGCTCCATGTATGCTTTCCCTGCCAGCATCTTACACCCTGCAGTTATGTGCTGGATTGTCTTGGGGGCCTCTTTGCAGAGCCTACACCTTGGGTCTTGTCTGGTGTGGTAGATCTGGGCCTCTATCACTCTAGTGCTCAAGGCCTGCTCCTGTACTGTCTCAGGTACAGTCTCAGGGTGCTGGATTTGGGATGGAACCCACCATGCATGGTCAGGAGCTTTTGTGTCTTATGGTCTGTGGTCTCTATCTCCTCCTTTGGCCAGCTTATGATTCCTGCTGGGTATCTGATTACTGACAGGGTGTAGCTGTTTATTGCCAGGGTCTTGTTCTTGCCTTTGGGCTGACTCCTGAGAACTTGCCTAACTCGTCAGAGGTATTTGGACATGGCTGCTTTCCTTTTTTCCTTTTCAAGGTTGCCATTTGCTTACCAAGGTACTTGTAACTGTCCTCAATGTCTGCTATTGTTCCTTCTGGGAGTGAGACCCCTTCTGTGTGGACTACATTCCCTCTCTTTGTCACCATCCGGCTACATGCCTGTGCTGTAGATCCTGGTGGTGTGGATCAGTGAATCTATGTCTCGCTCATTATTAGCGTACAGCTTGATGTCATCCATGTACAGGAGGTGACTGACGGTGGCCCCATTCCTGAGTCGGTATCCATAGCCAGTGCTGCTGATGATTTGGCTGAGGGGGTTCAGACCTATGCAGAGCAGCAGTGGGGACAGTGCTTCTCCTTTGTATATGCCACATGTGATGGTCACTTGTGCAGGTGGCTTGCCATTGGCCTCAAGGGTCGTTTTTCACAACCTCATCAAGTTTGCAATGAAGGCTCTTAGAGTCCTGTTGATGTTGAACAGCTCCAGACATTCAGTGATCCATGTGTGTGGCATTGAGTCGTAGGTTTTCTTGTAATCAACCAGGCAGTGCACAGGTTGGTCTGACAGGTTCCGCAGTCTCAAGCGACTGTTTGGTTGACCAAGAGCTGGTGTTTGGCTCCCCTGATATCTTTGCGCTGTGCTCATGTATTGATCCATGTGCCTGGATCAGGAAAATATAGCTGTGACGTGAAAACCATTTCAGGACACTTTATCATGAATCTCATTGAGAGAAGGCCAAGGGTTTGTAGCACTGTCAACAAAGCAAGGTGAGCCCACCTTGAGGAATTTGAATATAAAATGTAAAAGTATTTGACTTTTCAGTCCAGTATTTCTTTGCTACACCATTCCACATATCTTTGTTCAAAACCTTTGATTGGTAATATACATTTGAACTGACAATGGCTTGAGTTATGTGACACTGCAGTTACTTCCACAGGGTTCATTCAACAAAATGCAATTAAAATACAGGATATATATATATACACACACATATATATATATATGTGTATATTTGTTTTTTTTAATAGCTGTTTTTACAATACACTGTCTGAAATAAAATGCTGTATCCTGAAATAAGACATAAGGCACAGATGGAACAGTTAATTAAGAATGTAAAAAGCTAATATTTCAAGCAATGAACAGAAGTGTTCTGAGCACACCAAGAATACAACCAATTGGCTCTGTGGTACAGTGGCCATATACTTCTAATGAAAAGGACAGTCAGCTTGGCTATTTCTTACGTAATGTAATGACTAATAGGCTTTTGACAATAAAGACAGACAAATCGGACAGGGAGCCGCGAGTGGATGTCACTGACAATATGTTAAACACTTTGTACAACAAAATAACATTTATTGTTAGCACGAAAACAATTATTTTTAGGTATAAGTGTCCTCTGGTGAAGATTTCTTTCCATTAGTAAAGTGTTTGTGCTTTATGTTGTCAGTGAGAGCTGCTGCTCTCTGCCCAGTGACCTGATCTGTCTGTATTTATTGACCTTAGCCTGACTATGCAAAAACCTCAAAGTCATTAAATTACGCCGGAAATGGTCAAGCTGACTGTCCCACTGATTGGAACTACCAAGCTACCGTTGTGCACAGAGCCAATTGAATACATGAGAATTGTTAGCAATTTTTGTAGCTGATTGGTTTTCAGTAGTCATCAAATCATAGGCCTCTAATAAAACAGAGAAAGTCTGTTTGGTCACCAAAAACAAAGCTGCCACAAATTTAAAATATTTAATGATAAAGTAACATTTAAAGTTACATTTATAAAAAAAAAACCTCAACACTGTGTTTGCTCATAAACTACTGAATATGTCTTATGTATTTTTACAAATGAATTCCACTATATAAAGTTCCATGTATCTGTTGTGCTGGAGCGAGGAGGTGACAGGGGTCTAACACTGACAGTAAAGTAAAGCTCTCAACCACAGGATTCTTATAATGGTTTCAAGTTATCCAAAAGACTGGGCCAACCTCTCACCACATCCTCTGAAGTCAAATTCTATCTTCCAAAGCATTCAAATGTTTTACTCATCGTCACAAAACATATGTATCCATCCTCTCCTGGCTTCTTTTGTTTCAGCCACGTAAACAACTAAAATAGTCCACGTTTTCGACTGTGTGAACAGCCTGATTTTCATTGGATTTCCTTGGAGGAGCTTGTGGCTGCCAACGCTGAAGTCGGGCCAAATAGGGCACCTAAATAAGATGCTGGAGCGATGTTTTAACAATGGAAATGCAAAGATATTTATCCATAAAGTCCATGTGGTCCTCCTCTCACTCAATAGCCAGCCCTTAGTTGGACAAATGTATGAACCAAATGTGAAGGGGATTTACTGTACATGTGGTCTATAATGTCATCAAATAATCATCCAGTTACAGCCCAAATGACAGATTCGATTGTTACTGAATGATTTTTCTGATCTGTGGAGAGGCGAGTGTTTATCAAGGTAGTTTTTTTTAGCAACAAAACACCTACAATTACATCACAATGTTCCATATGCCAATAATATGTAAAGAAGACCTATTGTGCTTGTGTTTGCTATATAGTTGACACCCCTGGATCATTATGTTTTAGTTTGCACTTTTAAAATCACAATATTCATCTAAAATGGGCAACAGTAGCTCAGTTGGTAGAGAACTTGGGCAATGATGAAGTTTGGTGGTGCGATTCCAGCTGCCACAGATGAATGCTGTGGTCGTGTCTTTGGGCAATTCAGTGGTTCCTTGATGTAAAGTGGTGGAAAAATGTGACCATTACCATTAAAAACGGTGGTACCCAATGGGAGCTGACATCACCATAAACATCATCACAACAAAGAGCTTCTGGCACCTCCAATGGACAGCTGCACATCATGCTAACTGTAACTTTTTTTTTTCATTTGTACCAAAATGACTTCGCAATGCTGCTGAATCCTATGCATATCACCAATGAAGAGTATAAAATTAAAGAACAAAGTAAGTACGTCACAGTGGGCGTATACTGGTGACGATGAACACAGGACTTGATTGGCAATATGGCGATTAAGATTGTTCAAACAGGCACGAATACAATTTCAGATGAGTAAATGGTGAGGGTAAAATCTATAACATGGTTAATATCTCTGAAAACTGGTCAGAGTCAGAAAAAATATTTAAGCCCAAAACTGAGGACAACGTCCCAACGAGGGACTTATTAAAACTGCGTCTGGAGCACAGAAAATCACAAAAAATCACAAAAATCAAGTAGTAAACAAGAATGACCAGTAACCAGTGTCGAAAATGAAAAAACTCACTGAACTTTTTTAAACATAGAAAGATTAATGTGTATATATATGTATATATATATATATATATATATATATATATATATATATATATATATATATATATATATCTTATATATATATATATTTTAAAAATAGAAAGATAATATATATATATATATATATATATATATATATATATATATATATATATATATATATATATATATATATATATATACCCACCATAAACCCAACAGGAAGTTGCCATAATAGGTGGAACTTGTCCTTTGGGAAAATTGTACCCATCATACTTTGAATATCTCCACCTTGGATGAAAAGTGTTGGTCAAAATAACCTAGACCCATGTGCAGATTATTGTTTTTGATGAATTCTAAAACGTGTATATTGCTCACCAACAGTGGAGATTTTTTAAAGAATAAAATTGAATATATTTCTCACAGGTGATTTCAAATTGAGTCAGACCCAGTGGAACATTTTTGCATGTTGACGACCTGAACGCAAAGATGTACAATATATACAGCTATAATATAATTCTGCTTCACAGCGCCCCTTGGAAAATTTGAATGGAACCACAATTTTTTGTTTGTCATAGACAATTTAAATTGGGTACATGTGATGCCGGGACAGTGGGGAGGTAGGCCATCGCAGTACCATGCATCCCATGGTCACAAGGGGTGGCGAGGGCCTTTATCGCCAAATGCAACTTTAATTAGAATTAAAATGCATAAGTTATTGAAATGTAGTGAATTTTAGGTTTAAATGATCAGGTTCATCATTTGTTTTATTTTAGATATTTCTTTTGGAATTACAATATATTCAACAGGAAAACCTGACTCTTGCCCCCATCTGGGAGTATGACATCACCGCATTGTGTCTTAAAGCAGACCTATTCTGCAAACTCGACTTTTTAGACCTTTGTTCTAGTTGTTTCCTCTCACCATTTACTCATTCCAAGTTTGCTGATCAACCTCCGTTTTCACCGCCACCGGCATACACCCACTGCTCTCTACTTCGTCCTGCTATTTTATTTTCTTAATCAGTGATACACATAGGACTTGGCAGCGTCGCGTACTCATTTTGATACAAATGAAAAAATCTATCTCGCAGAAACAAGCACAATATGTCTTCTTTAAAACCACCTATTGCCTAATGCAAGATAAATGGCCTTAAAATCATAGTGCTGATCATGCTGTCAATAACATCTCCATGGAAACAAGCAGGTGGTTGAGCTCATCCAGAAAAGTTACATAGTGTACCTTTAAGTTAATCCAAAAGTTTATATGGCACTTTGATTTTCCTTTACTTTGAGAGGTGTTGTTAGCGACCAGCCTGTGTATGAAAAGTGTTTAGTGATGAGATCAGCAGAAATCGGGCAGTCTCCGTGGCCCTGGCGTCATTACCACCGCCGGCGCTCTACCTGCCCTTATCTGGAGTGGCAACTGATACTGTCACAGCCCCTCCTCCTGGACACAATATGAACCAGTGTATGGCACCCCTGTGTGCTCCCCCGTGGACCGCTTCACTCCGGCTGCAGTCTGTGTGTGGTGGCAGACAAGTGATAGTGGAGGATACTTATTATAGATATCAAGTGTTCTGTAATGTTTATGCTCTGATAATGCAATCCTCGGTCACAGCTGCTGGATTCCTCAATGGATTAGGAGAGTTAAGAGAGAGTAGGTTTGTCTTTTATAACAGAACAGGCAACTAACTACACGTTATTGAAAAGAAATGCACTGTTTTGATTTGGTCTATTCTGGAAAATGCATGAGTGATTGTAAAGATCTTTGCTTTTGGAAAAAATTGCAATCAGTGGTTACTTAAGATAAATACAGAGTTTGAGGGAAAGGCTCAAATATTCATAACTTTCCTGGTTGAGGGTTCACCACATGCTTGTCTCCATGGAGATGGTATTCAACATTATAGCATCAAATGTATCTATAATTTTTTAAATTATAGTTTTGTTTTGTGTTTTTAATTGCTAAAAAACATGCATTCTTGCTGTTACTGTGGTCACCTCCCCACAGATATGACCTGTAACTCGGCCTGGTGGCATCACCAGCTTGTCTCCATGAACATGTTTAGTTTAGTTTATTGGTTTATTTTAACAGGGGCCATGTGCAAACATATTAAGCTCATAAAAGAAAAGATGCTTTACACCAGATTTAGCTAAAGCCAGTTTCACCTGCAGATCCCTCCATGTTTAATGCCATTATTTGAATTTTAACACTTGAATAGATTTTAATATACACTTTTTTTTTTTTTTTTTTTTTTAGATTGGTGGGCAAGATTTGCTTTGTGCATAGTTTACAAAAAATTAAGTTCTACCAATTCAGTTAAGTAGAGCTCAAGACTAAATGTTAAAAACATGACACGTTGCATGAATATTCAAGGCTCATTGTGCAAATTGTTTTCCAAATGTATTTATTAAAATAATAATTAATGTATTAAATTTCAGTTAAATAAAAACAGCAGAAAAACGGTGTTTACCCTTACCTATTTTAATATCATTTGGTCACGTTCGGTGGGCTGGATGAATAAGCCCAAAGTGGTCCCCGGGCCGTAGTTTTCCCATGTCTGTTCTATACAATTTCAAATACACTAACTTTAGAGTAAGCACTAACTAAGCATCTTAAAATCTCCATCGGGCCATTTGAAAATTCTGGGGACACACCATCCAGATCTCACATTCTTATTATAGACTTTCTTTTTTTGACTTCCATCTCAAGCCCACATGTGTTTGATTTGTGAGCCCAGTCCATTCGCGCTCATGTACAGTCATTTAGTGTAACAGCTCAGGTGGGACCCATGCACTCCGCACTTTTGATGACATCATTTTCCTGCGACTCCACACCTGTTAGGGCGACGTGCTAACATTCTGCTCACATTATCGCTTTGAACCTCCGGCACACTCACCCCATCTGCTTTTTAAACTCCAGTAGAACCCAGTAAAGTTTAGATCGTCTTTTATGTGATTGGCTCTCTGGCTGTCTGACCTGAAGGCCTGGCACTGCTCGGGACTCTTGCACCTGGTAAAATGTCTGTAAGTGCTTTCAAAGGCAAAAAGTATTTCCTCTTTAAGTTATTCAAAATATCATCTGTAGAAAATAGAATAAAGATCGTTTTTTACAATTGAGTTGGTTAAAATTACAATTTAAATGGCTGCAAGAAGAAAAGGCTGCGAAAGTTAAAGACGCTCTACCTGATTTTTACTGCTTTAAAAACGTGAAAAACAGAACTAGCTCATTTTAAACCGTTTGCATTGGTCCAAAGTTATTCCTTACTTACCTTTTGCATTCCGAGCACCCTAATTATTAACCACAATGAGTTTATAAGCTTGTTTCGCAACTTTCAGAGGCCATCACTGCCAATGCTATTAACAACTAGCATGTTAACCAGGCACTTCCTGATTCTTACGTTATAATTTGATGCAGATGCTGTATTTTGACTTTAAAAGCTGCTTATGCGATATAACTACTGAGGCGAGATACAGTTTGCTCAAGTAGATGGAGAAAAAATTGGTTAGATAATATAGTGTCTTCTGCAAGCTACAAAATATTGAAAAATTGCTAAGCTAACCCCGTAGTACCGCTCCAATATTATGAAATAAATTTGTATTTGTATTAATTTAGCAGTTTGCATTTTTCTCATGAAGGTTACTCAAAATGTGCCCTCTGACTGGAATCCTCATTTAAAAAGAAATAAAGTTAATCTAATGCTAACGCTAATGCTTTTCTTTTTTTTTTTTTTTTTTTTTTTTTTGCTACCATGCTTTTCTACTGAATTTAGTTCTGTGTTTCTTACTTCTGTGTGCTTACATTCAGTTATACAATTTAAATAGAGTAAAGGAGTTTCATTCACACTTGTTTAAGTAACCCTTTATTATTAGTCTGTCTATATCTGCAAAGCTGAAAAATGCTCTGTTCCACCTTGTGATGTCATTGAGTGGTAGGTTTCAAGTTAACAGCTCCCTTTTACCTTTAGTTCAGTAGAGATGGGAAATTCTAGGGCTAAATTTATCCAAATGATTCTAGTGATGGTGTATGGAATTTAAAAACATAATGGACCACATCCTGTATTACCCTATGACAGGGGTGTCCAAACTTTTCTCATTAAGGGCCACAAATAAAACACAGACAAAGCTGAGGGCCGATTGAGGGCCATAGATTGGTCACCAATACAGTGAATACTTCAAATTTTTGTTATTATTACAAGTTAGACTGAACCACAAGATCTTTATTCATGCTTACATCCATTTGATATGGGCCTGTTTAGAAATCGATTTTCAGTAATATACAGTAAAAGTTTAATGTAAAATGGGCCAATTCACCTGGAAGCTTGAGGGCCAAGAAAAATTGGTTTGAGGACCGCATTTGGCCCCCGGGCCACAGTTTGGACATGTCTGCCCTATGACATCACAAGGTGGAACAGATAACTCAGCCTAAATATGCAGAGTTTGTGTGTTAAATGAACGAATGAAACAAAACACAACTCCAGGTACGTTTGTGATGAGGAAACAACATTATCCCATCAGAAATATGGAAATATACTGTATTATATTTAACTTGCACTATACTGAACACATCTCTTTTACCATAAAGCTTGAGTTATAACATGTGAAAAATACTTGCTTGGATGATGCCTTGAATTTCTGTTTGTTCCTGCCTCTAAAATTGACCTGGGCCTATTAGCGGCTGAACATCGCAGCCACACACAGACCGCCATTTTCTCTCATCCTGTACTTTTGTGTACTTTTGCTCAGGTGCACAGAACTGTAATTGCTTCAGTATGTAGCCGCCACTCTCTCAGAAAACCTAGTAATACCAGATACCTTATTTAACGGAGATGAGTCACAAACCATTAGCTGGCACGCCTCGCTGCAATCTCCCCTTTTCCTTTCTTCCACACAGCAGCTTTTCAGACAAGAAATGTTTTTTTTTTTTACCAGGCTAAAAATGTAGTCCAACAGAATAAGAAACATATACTTGGGTGACATAGATTTGCCTGCTACAGCTGCTCAGAGGCACAACACGGCATCAAACATCACTCGGGGAGGCACACTTGAAAGAGTTGAGGGGCTGGAAGATTTTTGGACACTTTTGTTTGTCTATTTCTATGGCTGTGAGCAAAGAGCAGAGCGATGCCTTTGGAAAGTACAGAAGCGCTCCTCCCACGGTGGCTTGATTGCTGAAGGCACAGAGAGGTGAAATGTCACCGTGAAACTGGTGCATCTCGTGTGGATTTCAGAACAGCTCTGTGCCAATGAGCCAGTGGAGATGGGGTTATTATAAAGATGTGGTATAAAAGAACAGGCTTATGTTCCAACAAGCAATTAGAGACACAACATACTTACAGGTCCTATATTACGTAAAACTCTTGTGAGATTTAAGCGATGTTATAATGCTGTTACATCCCCAAAAACATACCTGGAGTTGTGTTTTGTATCATTCACACAGGTTTGAGTAACACTTTATTATTAGTCTGTCCACATGTTCAAAGCTCAAAATGCTCTGTTCCACCTTGTGATGTCACAAAGTGGTAGTTTTCAAGTTAACAGCTCCTTTTACCTTTAGTTCAGTAGAGGTTCAAAATTCAAATGTGTATTACCACATGACATCACAAGGTGGAACAAGTGTTTTCTGTTTGAGAGAAGAACTCAAGAACTCAAATTTGCAGAGTTTGAGAGTTAAACATGTGTGAATGAAACAAAAAAACTCCAGGTCTGTTTGTGATGAGAAAGAAACATTATAGCATAGATCACTCACCAGTACATTTCAGAACTGTCGGGCATTTGAACTTTTCCAGGGCAGTTTAGGTCATTTACATACGTGTCTCTGAATTTGTCTGTGTAATCCCTCAGTCATCCAGGTCTGATCCATGTCTCTGAATTGTTACAGAAAGCAGGAGTACCCGATTGTTGGCTGGCCTCAGGATCGAACATGTGTTTAACTGAACTTAAGGACTTTTCCACAAACAGGACAAGCAGGTAACACTTAGGTTAGATCTATGGAGAGATAAGCCAGCTCGCAGTAAGAATGCATGGTTTTTAAGGTGTTGATAGAGATAGATAAGTTTAATGCTATACTACGGAGTGTTTCCTTGCAATGCAGCATCACATGGAGGTGTGCCTGATTCTCACACCAATGAAACACAGTGTACCTCCAGCTTTAGTACAGAAATTGCTATGGAAACACAGAGATTTTTGTGTTATAAATTCTGTGTCTTTTCATTATTTATCTATATTATGATTGTGATAATAAATAATAAATTATTGTGTGTGTGCGTGTATATATATATATATATATATATATATATATATATAATCATATATATATATATATATATATCTATATATATATATATATATATATAAATTTTTTTTATGTATTTGGTTATTTGTGCCGGATTTTTTACTGTATTTAAAAAACATGGTCCATATATATATATATATATATATATATATATATAACTATATATATATATATATATATATATATATATATATATATATACTATCTGTACTGTAAGTCGCACTTTTTTCATAGTTTGGCTGGGGGTGTAACTTATACTCAGGTGCGACTTAAATGTGAAATTACTAAAATATATAATTTCACATCTTCGTTATTGTCACACTGACACTGAGCGCAAGGGCACTGTAGGCTTATGTACCAGAATGACAGTCACGCAGAAGAGGGAGCAGCGCTTCATCCACTTCTGGAGTTGTCCAGAAGCGACACCGAGGATGAAGAATTCAATAGATTTTGTGATCTGGGGTGAGATCGAGAGTAAACTTGTTATCTTATTTTTTATGCTTTAGTTATCTGATTAACTGTTAATATCTTACGTTAACAGACCAGACACGTGTTCAGTTCACTGTCTCTGCCTCATGTAACTTAATAAATAAATAAATTCAGCCTGTTATTTTATTGTTAATATTACACCTTTCCTTTAAAGATAAAACGTCTGTTCTTGGTCTCGGATTTTGTAAAATGAATTTCCCCCAAAAATGTGACTTATAGTCCAATGCGCTTTATATGTGGGTTTTTGTTTTTTTTTTCATTACTATGAATTTTTGGCTGGTGCGTCTTATACTCCAGTGCGACTTATACTCCGGACCAACTTAAAGTCCGGAAAATATGGTATATGTACTTGGGCAATACAAATTTTGCTCATATCTCAAAATCTGGTACAGGACCTTTAAGGGAAACGTAGTCTTGAGTTTTAAGGGTACACAAATACAGGGTGATCCATGCAGTGTCCCTCCCCATACACAAACCATGTGGCTCTGCACGATAATGCGTTCCATTAACCTCCCCACCAGTGAGACGCCCCATTCATCTCACCACTGCCCCTCCTCCTCTTTATATCCTTTACCTCACAAACCACTCACATATGGACACAACACCGGAGCGCGTTTCCTCCTTCATAACGTGACAACAGGTCGGCGGGTCACATCGCCACGACGACTCTTCAAACTTTTAAGCTAAGCAAAAAAAAGCATTACGTGTACTTTTTTTTTTGGAGATTTGTAAGAATATTGGAGAAGAGTATAAGTAAGGAAGCGTGCGAGTGAGGGGAGAAGCAGTAGAGGGCAGGGTAGAGAGGCTTTTCACTGTGGGTCTTTTATAGGAGGAGTTGTAAAGCAGGTACATGGGCAGCAGTGGCTAAGGCAAAAGTGTGTCGCAGATGAATAGGACCGCAGACAGTAATTATGACTGAGAAGAAGCTATTAGCAGCTAGGTGGCTTTCTCGGGCTATCTGTGGCTAATGGACACTGGCTCAAGTCCTCTCAAAAAAAGCTGAGAGCCATTTTCACAAAGCTGAGGCAGGTTTTAATCACTTAATAGCAGGTGGCAGTGCGACGTGAAGCCTCTATACACTGTGAATGCTGTTTTCAATGTCTTCTTAATGGCACTTTGGAAATGGCCAGAAACAGTGTTGAGGAAGAAGAGATAACGCACTGCACTGGGGAAATATTGTAGTGTCATATAGGACCAAGACTTGATCACAGGGCATTCGAGTTTAACTTTAAGGAAGATTTTAAAACAAAGCAAACAAAAAAAAAAAGTTTTTTTCTTAAAATGTCAATTGTTTTCTTTTATTTTGATGAGGCTGAATGTCACAAATACAGTAATTCAGTGGTTAACTTTTGAATCTTTTAAACTGTTCAGCTGGACTTATACCAAAAATCCATCCATCCATTTTCTTCCGCAGAGAGACTCCCAGACTTCCCTCGCCCCAGACACATCCTCCAGCTCCTCCAGTGGGACCCCAAGGCGTTCCCAGGCCACCCGAGAGACATAGTCCCTCCAGCGTGTCCTGGGTCTTCCCCGGGGCCTCCTCCTCTATACCAAAAATACCACGCCGAAAATCTGTTTGAATTATGAAATATATTTAAAATTCCTGTTCCACAAAATTGACTCTTGTGAGATTTAAGCCATGTTATAATGTTGTTACCTCCTCAAAAACATACCTGGAGTGACCTGATGTTCTGTCTACATCTCCAAAGCTCAAAAAATGCTCTGTTCCACCTTGTGATGTCATGTTTCAAGTTAACAGCTCCTTTTACCTTTTGTTCTGTACAATTTGGCAGTTCCAGGGCTGAAATCATCCAAATGATTCTACTGAAAGTGTATGGAGCGTAAAACGAGTGGAGCACTTCCTGTATCACCACATGACATCACAACGTGGGTCCATCAAAACAAATTATCATTAAAAATACCTTTTATTAATGGCGTTATAGTGCTCGGAATTGTGAACTTTAAGCCATGTTATAATGCTGTTATCTCATCAAAAATATATGTAATATGGGCCCTTTAAACAGAAAAGTAGTTAGTAGTTCTATTTCACTAATATTAGTGACCATTTGATACAAAGGCCTCAGCTTAATTAAAATAATAAATGGTATACAATTAGACTATTTGCATGTAACACTGATGGGTTCCCAAAAGGCTGGCCTGGCCCTCGAGGGGGGTCGCTAAATGTCACTAACAAAACTTCGTGCGGATTGTCTTCTGTATTACATAAGCTCTGCCAGCAAGTCACACGACAACGGCCGAGTGACAGTGGCGAAAGGCGAATGTCCAACTCCTTCAAATATCGAGAATGGGTGGCTAAGGGAAGCAAAACCCAGAGAAATCTCAGAAAAATTATCTTTTATGAAAACGGCAACGCAGATACTCTCCTCTGCCCTACTGCCCTACACGTCAGAGGTGTAAAGGGCAGTAAGTAAGTACGCACTGATGGGTTCAATAATAAACTCTTAGCCAGGAGTTCAAATCGAAAAAAAAAAGTAAGTAACAGTCAGAACTTTCAGTAAGTCTTAATGATGTCACCTGCCCTGTACAGTAGGGCTGTTCGTTTGGGCGGAGCAGTGGAGCAGAGCCTCTCCAGCTCCGCTCTGATGTTAACCTGCTCTCTCTGTTCACGTGTTGACACTGAACTGAGGAGCAGCTAGTCAACCACCTGAACTTCGAAGAAACTTTTAATTGTCTGAGAATATTTCAGACAATTGGTAAAAAGACATGAGTTGGATACAATGTACTCGATATTGCAAGAAGTTCAGTGCTTCTTCCTGATACATTTTGATGTATCCATGGCAACAAATACTGTGTACAACCGAACTTTTTCTTATGACTGGCGCAGACTGATGTGGTTGTTGCGTCTGCCGTGGGTAATCTGGGCATTCGTCACACACAAACATGATGCCAACACTGAATTTAGGCCAGTGAGGTTCGTTTAGTCTTAAGTCTGATCATTTATTTTAATACAATTTGTGAATGGTATGAAAACAAACTGAAAAAAGAAATAAATAAAATAAAATAACTTCTTGGGCAATGTCAGATTGAATGTACTTAAACTGTGATAGTTACAGATCAAACCAATCATAATTACACCTAACTTTCTACATCCAGAATGAATTTGACTGAAAAGAGGAACAAAGCAACGGTGAAATGTGATTTAAACAGAACTCAAGATGCAAGAACTCAAGATCAGATCAGTAAAAAAGGAGTACGTTTAGAAAAGAAAGAGAAAGTGACAGACATAGTTCAAGTTATACAAACAAACACACGCATTCAGAGACATTCGCAAAGGTCGGGTCTGAAGGGACATAAGTGATGATGTCATGCTCTGGTTGCCACGGTAATGTGCTTCTGTGGCTATGAACAGGTCTAAAATGACTGTTTTATGGTTTTATTTTATGGTGTAAGCTGAGATAAGGCTGTAGGTGACACATTTGTTTTGTAAAGTTCCTTCTGCTAACATGTTAACTACCCCAACATTTTTTCTTAACACATATCCTCACCTTATATAACCCTGTGCCTAAACTTCATCACTCTGAATGACCAATCACAGCACCTCCAGACCTGACACCCTGTCACCCTCCAGACCTGACAATCCAGCATTACACATTCACAAAACAATCATTGCCTTGATCACTGGCACCTAAACTCCAGTCTTTATGTTGTTGATCTAATATTGAAGGATGTCCCTCATTGAAGCAGATCCTCACAAGAACATGAACTGACACACACACACACACACACACACACACACACACACACACACACACACATAGGAACAAACATGTTTCTTACCTTTGATGTCCATATGATCACATGTAAAAAAGAGAAAAAAAAAAAACTGTATTTAGTATTGAAAATAAATACTACACACAAAATATTACTAAAATATAAAGTATGTAAAAAGAAATTGGTGATTCATTGACATCTGTCTCTATCTACATCTATCATGACTGTAATTTCTTGTTATAACTGCATGTTGCTGCAGTGAAATGTGGCTCAGTATCATGGTCTATGGTACGGCAGTGTAGAATTGCCAAATCTGTACTTAGATAAAAAAAAATAAAAATCCATATCATGTTTTCACATAAAACATGTATCATGTTTTAACATGATACTATCATGACATTTTGTGATAACATCAAAACATTATGTGATACTATGTCAAAATTACATAATAGTTTCATGAAATTAGCCCAGTGGATGATACAAGTCATAGCTCCGAGTTGAGTTCACTCAGCCATGAACTTAGATGTGGAGGGCCACAGGTAGAATACACCATTGACACTCATTTCAGTGCTCCCTCCCTCCTAGAGGGAGGGAGTACTGAATATGCCAATATCAGCATAGCTTATATCTTGCCATACAAACGCACAAAAGTGGATAGATCCTCCACTGTTGCAGTAGTTATTCGTTTTACACAAACATTATCACATTATGATGATAATTTCGTTTCACATCATTTCATGATAATTTTGTATCATGTTTTAACATGAAACTGTTGTGTAATTTGAAGATATATACCACATAGTTTTGTGATACAGTCATGTAATTTCATGATGTATGTTGTTAAACCGTGATACTGATTTTTAAGTACAGATTTGGCAGTTGTACGCTGCCGGACAAGAATGTGTCACTTTTCTTACAATGCCATAGGCTCAGAGACATATTGATATATTTATTGTAAAGCCCCATAGTACATGGAGTGTACACAAGGGTTACTTGTCGCTCTTGGTCCCTCATTCTTTGGCGGCCTGTACTAGCTTGAAGTGCTGGGAGCTATCAAAGAGTTAACCTGGAGGTACATTTTTGCGAGCTGCTTCAGATGCTCTTGTGGCGGTAATGGGAAAATTGCACTAAGAGGAAGGACACACACAATCAGAGAGCGGTGAGGGGCCTGGGCTGTGGCTGGGGCGACAGGGACACAGAGGGAGGGGCAATCGAAGTCCTATGTGTAAGCTTATGACAATCCATACGCAGGGTTCAGTTCATTTCTAGGGCGGGGCCGAGACAAAACTTACACAAGGAGATACGAGACATGAGACAACAAGAAGATGAAATTTTGTAGATCATGAAGACAAGTGGGTGACAACACCAAGCCGCATTGCACAGAGGCAAACAGTAAGAATGTATGTTTATCAAAGTATTGTTTAGCAATATACACATGCAATTGAACATCATTTAATGTCATGCTGTGGAACATTCTGGGTCAATCAATAACATTTCCATGGAGACAAGCATGCAGGTATCAGACGTCCCATCAGAAACGTTACACAGTGCTCCTGTGAAAATTCTACTCTAGCCATTTCATACAGTTTGTGCCACTGAGCAAGACAGTTGACCCGCCTTGCCTGTGTTATTGTGTAAGTATAACTATATGGTCACATGGTCCAGTACACTAGCAGACATACGCCTGTCAAATGAAGCTTACTGAGGCAAGCAGTTACGGGGCAAATTTGAAGTAGAGTTCCATATTTGGGGTTCCCTGAGTATCATAGCAACCAAAGAGCCAATCAGGAGCAAGGCTGTTGAAGGTAACGCCCTTTCCTGCCCTTACCGCTGGTTTAGCAAAGCCGTCAATCAAACCCGTTGCTAGCGCTAGAGGAGCGACCTCGGAGAAAGAAGGAGCCCTGATTTCTGTTATAAATGTTCACATCTTGATTTACGGACACAATAGTGAATCAAAAAAATATCAGGATCATGTAAAGCGGGTTAATACGAACATTTTAAATCGATGAATCCAGAAGCGCACTATGCTCACTTCCTATATCGAATGCAGCGGCTAGCAGGTTAGCAATGTCCATTTACATATACGGTCTATGCTGTGGCCTGATAAAAAGTCGCTTACTATTGCACAAGTGGAATTTTACAATTGCAATTCAATTAAAAAGTAGGATTTTGTTCAGAGTGCACATTGTAAACAACTCCAGGAGCATTAACATTTGAGAAGTATAAAAAGACAGGTAATTTTGTTCTTTACAGAGGATTTTCTAATATATACATAACTGCAGCCTTTGTGATTTGATAATTCCACTAACACAATTGTTATAGCGATATATACTGTGCAGCCTTTAAAAATGCCCCTTTATCCCCTGTAAAGCTGGATTATCTATAATAGATTTAACACACTCACTGTGGCGGTGTTTTTTCATTGCTTGCGATATTACCAAGACACATTCAATTTGGGAGACTGGGACCTACGCGGCACGCTGCCAGGCCCCGTCCCATGCTGCGCAGTGACAGACGCCCAGATGTCAATCAAATTAGCGCCTATTTACCGCTGATTTGCCCGTGTCATTGGCAATCTCCCCTGCCCGCCTGTGATGTGGTGGCACTGGGACCGAAGTGATAGAGCAAAGTGATAGAGTCTGGGGGTAGAAGAGGAGTAGACGCAACCACTTTTTATTGCGGTCTTTCTCCGTGAATGTCATCTGCCCACTTATGGCGCTCTCCGCAGGGACAGGAAGGAGGGAGAGAGGAGAGGAGCTCTGTGGAGTGGCTCGGTAGCACATAGCACATGCAAATACGGGGAGGCGTCCTGGGAGCGGCTGGCGCGGGTTTTAATGGAGTTGGGGCAAACTCATTTTACAGCCTGGGCCACAGAAGAGGAGGATAATAATATCACTGTGCATGTGTGTGAAGTGTGTGTGTGTGTGTGTGTGTGTGTGTGTGTGTGTGTTAGCAATAGTCTGTTCACATGTCAGGCAAATATTAGATAATGTTAGAATTCACTATGGGATCTTATTGTCACCAATGAACTAATACGTGAAAGGCTAAACTAGATATTTGTCAAAGTAATGGGAAAAAAAATATGTCTACTCAATAAATAGGATGAAAAAATGAAAAAAAAACCAAGATGTATTTAAGTAGAATTTGTCATTTGTCCACTCGTGGCATCAAAATTCAAACTAATGTGCAACCAAATCCAGAGCAAAACCAAACCAAGTCCGTTTATAATCTTGTCAATGGCCGGTCTTATGAGATATCGGGGGTATAAGAGTGGAGTGAGTGAATAAGGTGATGTAAAGTGTTTTAAAAGGCACTATATAAATCCTGTGCATTATTAGTCCTCAGCATCAAACCACCAAGTGAACACAGCCTGAGTGACAACAGCCACCATCACATTATGAAACAAACTTATTCAAAAACTGAAATCATTTGTTTTTGCAAGTCTTTTCAAGTAACACAAAAAAAAAAAAAGACCAAGTTGTGGTTGGCCAAGCTACTCTAACAGCAAAACTTCTGCTCAGTACAAGCCACTGCTTATGTCTCCTGTGTACAATACCAACACTGACATAAACGCTAAAACTTTCTTAATTAGGAGCACTGTTCATCCCAGATGTGCTTCTCAGAAATGACCACACTCCTACATACAAGACATTTCTATAGATAGCAACATTCTGCTCATTACAGTTTAACAGAAGGACGCATTTGTCTTTATCTGAACGCCTTTATGGCATTAGATTTTTCCTACCGACTGTATTTTCTGGGCTATAAATCACACTTTTTTCATAGTTTGTCCGGGGATGCAACTTATACTCAGATGCGACTTATACGTGAAATTATTAAATATATCATTTCATCATCACACTGACAACCTCGCGAGGGCACTCTAGGCTTGTGTACCAGTATGTACTACTCCTGCACCACTGAACATTTTAACATTACGGTAATTTAAAAGACATCTGAAAAAGACTGAACAAAAATGCCCCCTAAAAGAAAATTGTATTTTGTTGAGTCTGATGACAGCCAGGCAGAAGAGGAAGCGGAAACTTGGCGGAGTTGTTCAGATGCGACACCGAGGATGAAGAATTCAATGGATTTAGTGATTTGGAGTGAGATCGAGAGGAAGCTTGTTTTTTATGCTTTAGTTTGGATTAACTGTTAATATCTTATGTTAACATACCAGACATGTAGCTGAATAAATATAAATATGTTACATTAGCGTGCTGTACTGCTCTTCAGGCTGTTGTTCTCTATTTTATTGTTATTATTAAAACTTGCCTTTAAAGATAAAATGTCTGTTCTTGGTCTCGGATTTTGTAAAATAAAATTCCCCCAAAAATGCGACTTATAGCCAGTGTGACTTCATAATTATGTTTTTTTTTTGTGTTTTTTTTATATAGATTTTTCTTATATTCTGAATGTGTTAATACCATTTATTTAGATTTTTCTTATTATATTTTCTTGTACTGTGTGAGCTACTATGTCCAAACAATTTCTAAGTCGTTCAAAACCAAATCTAAGTAGTTCAAAACCAAATCTTACCACCTCTATAACAGCATGTCTCCTCATGCGCTCAAGCCAGGACCAGTCAGTCAAAATACACATCTGAATAGGCTAATCAGCACCATTAAAAGCTAAAAGTTCAAAAATAGTCACTGATCAAGCTTTTTCAGTTTCAGATCCCAATTTTGATCTCAACCGATACCACTGCAGAGCCTGAAACAAATATAAAACAAGAAAAAACTGATGCAAATGTGTTTTAGCTGTTTATCTCACAAGTATCTACTGAACAGCTTTGTGTGAATAAATGTTCTAACAGTAAAAGACTTTCTGGGCCAACTACAACCACTAAATCTTATTACATAGATGTTTAGGCCCGACCAGGATATCAGCTGAACCGATATCTGAAAGCCGATATCCAGTACCAGTATCAGCTCCCTAGTTAAAAACATATAAAAGTCGAATCCCCACCGCTTTAATATTTCAGTGACAGGACCCTATGAACCGTAGATACTCTCGCATTGTGTCGATCATCATAATGCTTTTCACTAACAGTTTACTCCTGACGCTCTGCTGGCAAAGTGCTCAGAGCCCGTGAACACAGGGAGGAAAGAAAGGCAGATAAAGAAAGGAGATAAAGGAGGAGGGAAAGGAGGAGGTAAGGGTGGCCTGATTGATGCCTTTTGATTCAATTTCCAGCGTGCGGAGACACTTCTGCACCCGCGGGGCCTGGGTGTCTTCAGAGGAGCAGAGGAAGTACAGCGCGGGGTGATAGGGAAGGGGAGTGGAGGAAGGTGGAGGGGGAGGAACGCGGCGCACTAATTTGAGAGGTGCCTTTCAACAGTGAAGGGTGCTGCTGATGCTCATACCTGCCCCGCTCCGAAGCTGCTCGAAGACAAAGTTAATTGCACTGGAACTTGTCTTAAAACACGTGTGCTGACTGTGTTACTGTTTGTCATGTGAAGTAATAAAAGAGCTGTTTGAATGAACCAGGGCACGATGCTGTACAGTGTTGGTGTCGTAGCTTGACTTAAAAGACACGTTATGCAAAATGGACCTTACTGACCTCACATTTTGCCTGAATTGTTACATCATAGGTAAAAAAAAAAAAAAAAGTTGTATATATTGTCTACCTCTAAGTATTTTATTTTATTTTATTTTATGCATATCTTTTTTTTTTTTACTTTAACAGCACAGCAATCATGTTGACTAAAGAAATTGCATAATGCTTTTTGCAAGTATTCAGTATTAAATTATAAAGTACATGCCATTATCAATTTATTAGTTTTATTGCAAATCTTTAAGTGATTTAAAATGGCTTAATATTAGATCAGATAAATTGACTGCAGCACTGATAGGTCTCTTCTTTGTGGAATTCCACCGTAGCAAGCGGCACATTATCATTTACAAGATTGTACTGTCAAAGAACGGCTTTTTGATATTTAAAGCCCCACATGTGTGACCCAGAGTCTGATTGTTGAAGTAAATACAGAGCTGTGAGTGGGGATATTTTTTTTTTTTGTTCTCAAGCCACAAAAGCAGCTCAATAGGATTACTCAAACAAGCATGAATCTAACGGAAAACAACTTTGAGGACGCTAATGGGAACAGAGTTAGAACATGGTTAGCTATTTTGGTCAATCCATTACCAAATGTTTTAGCACTAACATGCTAGCCTCAAATCTATAGAAAAAGAACAACAGTGAGTACTCATTGAGCTGGATTGACCGCTAAATCCAGCCTCAAGTGGTCAACAAACAAAATAATAATAACAATATATATTTTTTTTACATTGGCAAAACATGTAAAAGCTCAAAATAACTTAATTGGAGAAATTATATGTTCTTGTGTTCTAGTTTGGTTAGTATTCAGTGTTGACTGAACTTGTAACAGGTAAAAAAACAACTTAAAGGGCTCATATTATGCTATTTTCTGATCTGTTATAATGTTGTTTCCTCGTCACAAACAGACCTGGAGTTGTGAGTTGTGTTTTGTTTCATTCGCACTTGTTTAACACACAAATTCTGCATATTTAGGCTGAGTTCTTCTCTCAAACTGAAAACACTCTGTTCCACCTTGTGATGTCATCATGTGGTGATACAGGAAGTGCTCCGCTGTGTTTTTATACTCCATGCACCTTCACTGGAGTCATTTTGATCATTTCAACCCTGGAATCGCCAATCTCTACTGAACTAAAGGTAAAACGAGCTGTTAACTTGAAAACTACCACTTCATGACATCACAAGGTGAAACAGAGCATTTGGAGATGTAGACTAATAAAAAGAGATTACTCAAACAGGTGTGAATGAAACAACACACAACTCCAGGTACGTTTTTGATGAGGTAACAGCATTATGACATGGCTTAAACCTCCCAAGAGTCAACTCCGTGCACTATAAGGCTTTTAATATAAGTTATGTTTAATAATAATTCGTTTCGATGGACCATTAGAGTTAACCAATGAAGTGTAAAATTTTGAGAATATTACCCGCTCTTGACCTCAAAAGCACTTCAGATTTTTTTCACTTCTTTATGTCTGATTGCACATTTCCACTGATCAACACGCCACGATCGTAACCGTGAGTGACGCACGCATGTCAAAAGAAACGGCGCTGCTGATTGATAAATAGACCCCTGCGTGTCGTACGTGATATTTGACACACAAGTACTTTATATGGAAATCAAATCAAAGTGCATTTTATTAGCTACAACTGCCATTAGCATAACACGGCCACTGTTGATGAGCGGTGGGAAATAGAACGCCGCCTGCTGGGAGGGACGGGGTGGGCGGAGGGTGCGGGGCGGGCGGGGGGGGGGCGGCCTGTCACTGCTCCGGTACTGACTCCTTCGGTTTAATGTGGGTCCTGTCACGACAAGACAGCGGCAGAATGGAGTGGATCACCTGCAGGCACCACACCTCACACACACACACACACACACACGCACACACACGCTCGTACACCGGACCTGCCCCAAACTGCAGCCCGTCCCAGAGTCGCACTGCAAACTGAGCGAGAAGGCCTCAAATAGAATCAACACTCACTTTCCACGGGGTGTAACGCCAACAGCGTGCAACTAAAAATAATCACACTTTCTTTCAACAGCCTTAAACACGATTATATTTTCACCCGCCGTATCAGAAACATATAATTAGTAGACGCCGCGTTCGATGCTAATGCTATCATCCACTTAGTCCGGGAAAATTTGAAAATACCACAGCCAGTGCTTTGTATTTTTTTTTTTTTTTCCTATAGCCGTTAGCATTAGCCCACAAATTATGAATAATCAAAAGGGTGTCAGCTGGTACTTACCCTTCAACTACATTTAAATGGTAAAATGGTCACATCTTTATATAGCGCTTTTCCACCTTCAAGGCACTCAAAGCGCTTTACAACAAGGAACCAGTCACCCATCCATACACACATTCATACACCAGTGTACGCAGACACTGGGGGCGAAGTGGGTTAAGTGTCTTGCCCAAGGACACAACGACAGCATTCATCTGTGAGGGTTGGAATTGCACCACCAACCTTCAAGTCAGTGGATCTAACCACGCAACCAATGATGTTTATGTAGAGAGCAGGATTTGAACCGCCAACCTTCGGATCAGTGGACAAACACCCAACCAACTGAGCTACTGTCGCCCCTCACTGTTTAGGTGAGGACAAACCTTGTTAAAAGTCACTGTTGAGTCGGTAAACTTTTTGGTGTTTTATTTTACAGCATAATTAGCGTATAAAAGTAGCATCTGAGCTAACAGCTAACCCATGTTCAGTTGGGATTTCTGAACTTGTGTGGTTCTGGTAAACAAGTACTAACCCCTAAAGCTCCTCTTTTACATGCGACTCATGAAGAGACCAGATAAATGACATAAATATAGTGAAATAAACCTGTTATATGCTTAAACGTGGGCATTGGCGTCACCAGTCATTTGTAGGTGAGAGAATGTTCGATTTGACGTAACTCTAGGTAGCATCGGTTAGCGAAGCGGTCAGGTTTTAGCAATGGTTAGTGATAGAGAGATAGAGTTTTTCGTCCGTGGATGTCTGTGCTGTGTAGTTATGACCAATGGATCATTATTATTACACATTTTGAATTGCATTATTGATCTAAAAAAAAAAAAAAAAAAAAAATTAATTGGTGTTCGCTGAGTACTGATTCAAAGCTGTAAACGTCATCACAACAAAGTGCCAAACATCCAGCTGTTCCTATGGATAGCTACAGTGGAACATTTGCCCCAAAATGGCTACGCAACATTGGTGAATTCTTCATGTATCAAAGTTTTAAATAATCGAAAAATGTACGGCGCAGTGGGCGTGTATAAGGGGTAAGCAAAAACTCAAATTTCCGTAGCAATGACATCTTGAATGCAGAACAATAAAGATAAATAAACCTGCATGAATCACTCTAAATCCATCTTGGGAAAACTATTTGTCTTCTTTAAAAATGCCCCTAGCATAGTTCTGATGCTATGCTAACATCACATAACACATATCTGACATACTGAACGAGACAGATAAAAGTTATCATGAGCCAAAAAGCGCTCATCTCAACACATGTCCCATGACGTAACCGCCGCCCGTAAAGTCCAATTACCTGTGATAATGATTTCTGCCTGTCTCTGGTGAGCGGGGTGAGGGTGACATTTCCCACAATCCTCTGCTCTACTCTGCACAGACCACACAAAAGAAGAAGAAGAATCCTCCACTTCCATACACCTCTCGCTCTGCTGCAGTCAACAAACAGCAAAGCCACATTCTTGAGTTGCAGATGACATCACGCTTGAGCTAACGTTACCCCACCGTCATCAAGCCCACATTTCCGTATTGCACCATTAGCAAGGCATGAATTAGCACACATGCGCTTCCAGTTTGCGTGTGTGATTGCTGTTTTGCTCCACTTATAACTACATCAATCCCACTTTTTTTTAACAACGGAACAAATCAAAACGAAAACGAATTGTAACAACCCCAAAGTGAGATAAGAAACTAGCGAAAGAACAAGAGAAGGCACGCAGGAGGAGAATAGAGGAAAGTTAATGTCAGGATGTGCCCCATAATGACTAGTATAAGCTCTAGTGGGAGCTTCCTCTCGCGCCGGTTCCAGAGAGGGTAGCTTGATTGGGGATAATTGGCTAGCCTTCACTAGCGGTTAGCATCCAGGCGTGGAGACAGGAGAGGGCACAGGGGCTTGGCACACTCCCACAGACACACAAATGCAAATACAAATTCATGCAAAGAAGTGCACACTCGGGGTAGAGTTCGGGATCATGGGATCATCATGGGACCAGAGGAGTAGACTGGGCTCTCAAAGAAAAGACAATCTTTGAAAATAAGTCCAAGTGCTACCAGCTAACTTTTGCTCTTTCTGCATTTTAATCTGTGTGTGTTTGAGGTTAAGGTTGAATTAAACTTTATTGTATCTGTGGGGATATTTCTTCTCTGCATGGGGTACTTTTGTCACTGTCACATGGTCAGAAGTATAGAGGGACCTCTCCAGACTTTGGGATGTTTAGTCAGGATTCTGGGCAGGAGTTGGAAAAGGCACAGGATACCCATCCAGACACAGGAAGAACATCTAAAGCTATTGTTATGGTCCAGCTTTTCAAGCGTTTTACACACGCATCTTGAGCGTCTGACCTTTGGTGACATTTGTGGCACATCAACCAATCAGGATGTGACATGGTGATTATGTAA
This sequence comes from Periophthalmus modestus, assembly GCA_019594935.1. Classification (NCBI taxonomy): domain Eukaryota; kingdom Metazoa; phylum Chordata; class Actinopteri; order Gobiiformes; family Gobiidae; genus Periophthalmus; species Periophthalmus modestus. The sequence goes on along the minus strand of JAIEZT010001373.1, from coordinate 6,655,399 downwards.
CAAACTGACAAAGATCAAAGAGCAGACTAGCCTTTACTATAGGCGTCTGATGCTAATATAGCAACAGGCGCCCTGTCTTACAAAGGACTAAGTCGGTGTAATCCCTCTGCCATCCAGATGTGTTTCATAGTAATGGGGGTTTCAAAAGAATGCCAACAAAACCATAACTTTAGTTCCTTACTAAGGTTACAAGTAACTTACTACCTGATAAGCAAATTACAGATGAACTGATAGAAATGGGACTGATAATCTACCCAGTCTGGCATATATAGACTAGGAAAGGGGCTCGAAGTGTCTTGCCTATGGACACAACACTTCCTGGTTGGCCACTGTACAACCTTCAAGCAGAACTGTGAGTGTCACTCGAAAAAAGTCCATATCAAAAACATGTAGAAAACCTCAGAAAGGATGCCCTGGACCACTTTACCTTCAATACTCTGGAATGTTTATGAACTGGAGGTGCAGTGTGTTAGTCCAGCATCCAAATCCTTCCTACCTCTGTTCTCCTCCTCATCTCTGTAATCAGCACAGCCCCATGCTTCCTGTGTCCCAGTACACACACACACACACACACACACACAATGACGGTACACTTGTTTAATGAATGAAGAGGCCAGGTGACACACCCTCCCTGCACACGAGGAGCCTCTGAGACAGTGGACAGAATGTGTGTCCGAAGAGCAGAGGGACCTGGGGAGTGTGCGTTTGAATGGCAGGAAATCCCTAAGATGTTTTGTGTTCGGAGGACTATGAGCCAAAGGTGCCCACGGAAACGGCAGCACTGTTTAGCACACGCTCGCAACATTCTTCTTCACTTTTGTTGTTCCAAGTCTCTCTCTCTTCTCTGTCTATCTCTTTCTGTCTCTCTCTTCTCTCACTTTCTCTAATCTGTCTCTCCTATCTTTTCTCCCTCTTTTCTCTCTGCTCCTGGTTTCCTTTCTCTTTCCTCCCCTCTTCTTCTCCCACTTTCTAACGTCCCCTTTCTCTATATCTCTCTCCCTCCCTTTTGCCTCTCTTCCTATTCTCCTCTTACTTTTCCTCCTCTCTCTCCATCTCTCTGTGTCTCTCTGTCCCTCTCTCTGTCTCGATCACACACACACACATTCATAAACATGTGTGCAGAAGCCAGATGTCCGTGCAGAGGAGGGAGGGAGGAGGCCAGCCCTGCGCCCTCTCACACGCAGTAGTGGAGTATCAGTGGGCAGGGAGTGTCCCGGGACAGGAATGTGGGCTCTGATAAGTGCTGGAGGTGTCAGGGAGCCGTTGGAGCTGGGACACATATGGAGGTTACAGACATTTGGATTAGGGGCTTTGAGTGTCTTAGGTTTGGGAGTGTATGTATGTAGTGCAATATTGAAAAGGTATAGATACTAAAGAAGTCACATTCACAGGACAGAAATAAATCTTTCCCGAATAGCTTTAGAATGATCTTGAGTTCTAGAGATACAAGACCAAACAGTATACATAAAGTATAAAGTATATATAAAGTATACACTCATGGACCACTATGGAATCTACCTGGACGACTGAGGGATTACACAGATAGATAATGTGATAATACAAAGAAAGTACTATGATGTAATATTGAAAATCGCATTCCATTGTCTAGATCAGACATGTCAAACTCAGGCCCGCGGGTCAAATTTGGCCCTCGATATAAATATATTTGGCCCGCGAGATCATATCAAATATGTACTAGAGCTGGCCCACCGGTCGTCTCGCCAGTATAGTGCATGTACCTCTAATACTATGAATCCCAGAATGCTTTGCAAATGTGTTGGCGCCGGCGCCCACCACTTCTGTTGACACTTATTAGCATCTGCTACCTGTCGCCTCACTCAAATTTAATCCACCCCTTCTAAAAAACATTGTTGTTGAAATTTTTCAATAAATATTTAGTTTGGCCCACGACTTAGTCACAGTTTTTAATTTTGGCCCCTGTGAATTTGAGTTTGACATCCTTGGTCTATAGAAAGAGCGTTTTAATGGAGTCAGTAGTAGTTGACTATCGATTTGATTCCTTAGTATTGAAATTGAGTTTGGAGTTTTAATGTCGTCACTGATGACAACTAACTGATGATCAAAATGGACCTTCAGTGGGTTCTTCTGTACACATACTCATAAAGTTTAAGACTGGATATAAAAAATAAAATAAAACAAAACCTTTATTGGCAAAATCTGTCATGCTTGATGAAAATGTGTAAAAAGTCCATATAGAGATGTATTGTTCAAAATAATGTGATAAAATAAATACAAATCTCCATTGTTTAAACTGACTGCTACTTCCTGTATTTTACAACTTTTTTTTCTACTTTTCTTCACAAACTGACACTTCACTGATGTAAAACCATGATAAATATTGCCACATGCACTAACTCACCAAATCAAGCCAGAATTAGAAAAATAATAATCTGTCAAATGCACTTTAAGAGGTTTCTCACTCTATCCACTTCACTAGTTCACGTCCGACTGTGATTGGTCCAACCCCCTGTCAATCACTCATGAGAAATAGAAGAGAAATACTGAAAGCACGTGACTGTTTGTGCACAGAAAAGTAATGAACAGAAAAGTCCTGAATCATGATATAGACTCCTTATTTCCAGTCCAAAAAGGTCCGAGGCACTTAGGACTTTGAGGGAATATTTACAAACTTCTTTATAGGTTACATGGGACAGGAAAAACTTTATAGCTTTAGATTTTACACCTACAAACACGGTCAACTTCCCTGTTTGTTAGTCTTAGTTTCGTCACTTACGAGCACTCGTTCTGGACTTTAAACTAAGAACTAACTTAACTAAGAAAACCCGCTGAAGCTCTCACTCCTGTGTTTATAATATCAAATAAATTCCTGTATGAATCCACATAGCCATGAAGTAGCGTAACACTTGGCCTTGGCCTGGCCTGTAAAGCAATGAGCGGTTTGTGCGCAGTACACTCGGTAAAGTTGTTACTGCGTCTCTTTGAGTTGCCTCCCTTCCTCAGCGGTGATCCCACACAGTGACCAGGTCAGTGTGACATCCTGGCCCGACTTCTATCAGAGCACACATACGGACGCATACCGAGGAGGGTGGCTGTGAGGAATTTGGACCTGTAAAATTAATTACAAAAAGGCAACTATGAAAAAAAAAAAAAAAAAAAAAAAAAGATTCTGGAGTCTCCTTTACAAGAATGCAAACTGTTTCAATGTGCGTTTAATTACACTCTGACCACAATGGAGCATCAGTTTGACTAGGGTGAAGTATTTTACCCAACAGCATAACAACTATATGTAATGGTGGCAGTAGGGAATGAGCCAGATTACAAGACTTCCCTCCGCTATGAGCTTCGAATCAGCTAAAGAGTAAGAGAGCACCTTGTGGTATGAACTGGCAAGGCAAGTTTATTTGTATAGCACAATTCCTACACAAAGTAATTCAAAGTGCTTTACAGAATAAGAAAGACATTAAAATCACAAAAATCAAATCACAAATAATCATCATAAGATTAATAAAGTTAACATCAAAAGAGACGAGTGCAGGATAAAAACTTTTCAGTCATATGCACAGCTAAACAGAACCGTTTTGAGCAAAGTGGAGGCCTGTCTCACATCTTCAGGAGACTGTTCCAGGTTTTAGCTGCATAAAACTGAAACGCTGATTCCCCATGTTTAGTCCTGACTCTGGGACCAGCAGGAGGCCAGGACAAAACCAGAACAACATCAGGACTACAGCAGGAGAACGGTCCCTGAAGTCCTCAGAGTGTCAGATGATTCATATGGCACTAACATGTGGGAGATGTACTTTGGTGCTGGGCCATGGAGAGACTTGTTCACAAGCAGAGCTGCTTTAAAGTCTATTCTCTGAGCCACAGGAGCCAGTGCAGAGACCTGAACACAAGACTTATGTGCTCGTACTTAATAGTTCTAGTCAGGACCTGAGCAGCAGCGTTCTGGATGTACTGCAGCTGTCTTAACGCTCGTTTAGAGAGGCCCGGGAGCAGGCCGTTACAGTAGTCTAACCTCCTGGAGATAAACGCATGGATAAATCTTTCCAAGTCTGGTTTTGATGCTGGGTTTACCACGCACTCTTACACTAAGTTTATTGGACTTCCTAACTTAAGGTCGTCATTTTGCCACATTTCAGTACATTCATCACATAAGTATAGCAACAATTAACATCTGTCTGCTCTCGACGTGTACAGACATTTGCGAAACCCACTTGTACGTCCTTTTTAATCGCTGTATTTTTGAATTATTTATTTTTGTCATGTATAAAGCCGTTGGCAGTAACACAGGGAGTGACTCATGCCAATAAAGCCATTGAACAAAAGCAGATGTTCAAACTTTCCCTGCGTGGTTAACCCAGCGCTGGATAGGTGTTTGTTCCCAGGCTGCTATGATATCACCTGCCATCATTTCGGAGACCTCTCTCTCTCTCTCTCTGGGGGGGGGGGGGGGCATAACTTTGGGCTTGTCATTTGTATTGGAAAGGAAATTGCCTTGACGTAAATGTGCGTGTGGGGTTTGGAGTGGGTTTGGCACCTGTGGAGAAGAAGCGGGACTTGGAGAGCGAAGGGGGGAGTTAGCGTCACTGACTGAGGGGTGATGTGTCAGGACCTGCGTCTCTGGCTGGCTCTCGGCTGGTCTGCTGTCTTAACCCGTCTTATAAGCACGGAGGGGAGCTACTGTTTGGGGCGGATGGCGCTGGCTCGGAGGGTTTGAAGGTAAACGACCAGTTAAAAGTTTAGACACGCTTTTTCATTTATTTTTCTTCTTTATTTGCATGATTCGTTTTTGCGTTGGAGATTTTCAATGCAGGGATCAAAACTACGAATGGACACATATGGAACGCAGTAAGCCAAGAAATAACTCAATATACTATTAAAAAATGCGCTTTGAACCCTGGTTTGCAACTCTCTTGGCATTTTTTTGACCCTGACATGGCACAGCTGTGAAGTGAAAACCATTTCAGGAGACTTAGAGAAGACCAAGAGTTTGCAGCGTTGTCGACAAAGCAAGGGGTGGATACTGTGAGAATTTGAATATACAATAGAAAAAAGTATATTTAGTTGAGTTATTTTACTTTTTGTTCTTGCAGGGTTTGTGTGTTAAACATGTGCGAATGAAGCAAACACAACTCCAAGTATGTTTTTGATGAGGAGAGATCAGACAGTAGCGTAATATAGGTATTTTTAGGCTTCAACTTAACTGAACTTTTTGAATTTAAAGGTCGTATATTACACAAAACTGTCACTCATCAGCTTTAAGCCATGTCATAACGTAAACTCATCAAAAACATGCCTGGACTTGTGTTTTGTTTCATTCACACTTGTTTGAGTAATCCTTTATTATTAGTCTGTCTACATCTCCAAAGCTCAAAATGCTCTGCTCCACCTTGTGATGTCATGCCGTTTTAGTTTTGAAGTTAACAGCTACCTTTTACCTTTAGTTCAGTAGAGATTAGCAATTCCAGGGTTGAAATAATCCAAATGATTCTAGTGAAGGTGTATAGAATTTAACACAGTGGAGCACTTCCTGTATTACCACATGATGACATCACAAGGTGGAACAGTGTGTTTTCTGTTAGAGAGAAGAACTCAGAACTCTAAACATGCAGGGTTTATGTGTTAAACACGTGTGAATGAAACAAAACACTACTCCAAGTATGTTTTTGATGAGGAAACAACATTATAACAGCTCATAAAATAGCGTAATATGAGCTCTTTAAGTGAAGTTGATGTATAAAATGTCTAGAAATGATCGCCTTTGTGCCAGTTCAATCATATCCCAGTTTTGAAATGAGAATACGACGCTGTGTAGATTAGCGATAGCCTTGCATGACACACTAGCAACCCACAACCCCATCGCCCAACACTTCCCCGTAATGGACAGACACCCCGCACTTGTGTCAAATTCCATTAAGCCTGAGTATGGTTTTTTAGCCCTCTTTTCATGCAGAGACACACACAATGACAGGGTGCAGGCTTTTTTATGGCCTGTCAACAAAACGCCCAGCATCTAATAACAGTGTGGTGGCAGCAGCATCCCTTTTAGCCCATCACAACTTAAGTGGCTGGAAGAGGAGTTAAGGCGGCAAGGATATGAGTAATTGTCCGAACCAGGTGGAGTGGTTTCCAAAATGGCCGATTAGAGACATGGGTGAGCGGGCAGATGGATGGACGGGTGGGTTTTTTACCGGCACCGACCACGACAGAGGGCCACGGCGGCGGTCACCTCTCGGAGAATTCGGCGAGGATCAGTGCAGCCCCATTGAACGCGTGACAGGGAAACGAGCGGATTCCATCCCCCCAGACAAGTGTCAAGGAGCGGGGAGAGGTTGGAGTGACAGCAGGTGAAGAGGTGCGCGCTAAGAGGCAGAGAGGCGACCGCTGAGCCCGCGTCTGAGGGGCAGGAGATGGAGGGGCTGCAGGGCACGGGTGAAGAAGAGGAGGAGGAAGAGGAGAGACTGATGAACTCACAGTGAAGGGAGTGACAGGGTGAAGTGGACACAAGATTGAAAGTGTTTGGAAAAAGTTTGGGAAGGAGAACAATGTCAAACAATGGGATTCTAAGTGTCAGTTGATCTTTGTGGAGTAAAAAAATACTCATACTCACTATTTGCGTTGGCCGGGTTCGAACCAGCAACTCAGGGAGAGCCAATCATCCACAGTTTGTTATTTAAACTTGCAAATGTAACTTTTGGTGGACTTACCACTTTCTCCACAATTTTTTTGCAAGTACGCATTAAACACAATCTAAATTTTTATATAGCTCCACCTACATCAATGAACCACTCACCCTTTCACACACACATTCATACACCAGTCTGCACAGACACTGGGGCGAGGTGGGTTAAGTGTCTTGCCCAAGGACACAATGACAGCATTCATCTGTGGGAGCTAGAATCGCACCACCGACCTGTGGGTCAGCGGATCTGAACGCTCAACCAATGATGTTCATGTCGAGAGTGGAATTCAAACCATCAACCTTCGGATCAGTGGACAAGTCCTCTAACAACTGAGCTACTTTCGCCCTATTTAGCGACTGTTTCACTACGAGCTCAAGAAGAACCTTAAATAACATGCAACGCTATTGTGAGCAGAGCCGCCTCTCCACAGATCTGACCTGCAACTTAGCCTGGAATCATCACGTGCTCTTCTCCATAGACTTAGATCACTTTATTGCCATACTGTAGAACATAACAGGCCAAACAATAGCATCTCCATGGAGACAAGCACACGGCATGACCCTACATCACACAGTTACATAGTGCACCTTTAATTATCTCAATGTAGACAAGCAGGTGATGAGTTACAGGTCATCTAAGGCGAGACGGGATCACTCACAGAAACGGTACATTCAGACCTAACGTCAAAATTGCGTCAAAGCCTTTAGTTGGCGCCTGTGCATTTGAGGGCAGACACTTGAGACAGCGTGTTTGACACCTTGGACAAACATCTGAACAAAGTGTGGTCAGGCGCAAATCCATGTCTTTAAATGAAAAAGATCCAATCACTAAAAATAACTTTCTGGTCACCACTCAAAGTGTTATGTTATGTTAAGTCAGGCACTTTTGACACAAAAATCGTGTTTGGTCTGAACGTACCATAACAAGTTCAGTATTTTTTTAGCTATAAAAACACTGGAAATTTAATGAATGGAAGATATAAGTTTAAAGAGGGGGTATTATGCGAAATCAATTTTTTGAGCTTTCTACCGTGTTATAATGTTGCTCCCTCATCAAAAACATGCCTCAAGAGGTTTTAGATGTCATCCATGCATGTTTGAGCAATCTAGCAACCTCTCCAGAGCCCTACTCAAACCCTCCTTACGGTTAGTAACATTCAGTGCAATACTCCACCCGTACAAGTCTACGTCACCCACGCTCCCACACAACAGTTCTCCATAAATATACAAAAACATGACACAAAAATGTACACAGCGACTAGGCAAACTTGATGCGATGTGGAGTAGTTTCATTATCGGGATAGCGCTCTGAAGGGGGAGTGACTTAACACAGAGAGCAACGAGCGGGGAAATTCAGAGCGTCAAAGCGAATCTTATTAAACATGGTAATACATTATCTTTAACAAATATAGCATTTTCAAAGCAATAAAAGGTAACATAGTGATCTAAATATGTTATGTGTTAGCAGTTAATCCCCCCATAGTAAAAGTAAAAAGTATAAAGTAAAATACTCCCTCATTAATACCATACTGCTCAGCATTTCAGGCAAAGCGGTGAAAATTTTGGAGACAAGCTATTCACCGCCATAAACAACACTATTTTTAAACAAATAATCTGTTTTCACTTTATATTGGCTGAGTACTATTTTATTCCCGAAACAGATAGGTTTGCGAAATGGATGTCCTCTTTTCAAACTTGTCTATAACACTGAAACTACACTCTCTCTTTGCTTCCTCTGTCCATAAATCACTGCATTCACAAGACAAAGAATGTGACACGGAGGGGCCCGGCGAAGAGGACAGCCCCTCATGACCAGGGGGGGGGGGGGGGGGGGGGCAGCAGGTGGGGGATGCAGGTGGGGTATAGGGGGTTGGTTTGGTATGGGGGCAGATTGAGAGGGTGACAGGGATGAAAGACGGCCTCGTGTACACTACTGCACATCAGATGGTAGTGCCCTTGTTTTGCCCCATCCTCCCTCACTCCTTCATGGGGAACATTCCTGGAGTGATCTGGTCCGCTTTGGGCATTAATCCCATACAGCTGTGCCCCTGCCTCCCCCTGTCCTGGCTGCCTCCTCTGACCAGCTGGCCCGCACACTCGCAAAAGCATTTTTCACAAGGTCTGTCTGTGCAAGTGACACAAGAGGAACTTCGCTTTATTTCAGCCATGGACCGTCTACGTCTGCTTCAAACGTTCAAATGATTACACATGTTGTGATTCGGTTGGGATCACGAAGACAATGCGTTGAAGAAGATCTATTGTGCTCGTGTCTGCTATAGTTACAATCTGTGACACCCGTGGATTATTATGTATGTAGAATATTTGGGCATTTTAAATCGCAATACTCATATAAAACGCCTTCACAAAAAAAATATGTCGCCTGGCACCTCCGATGGATAGGTAGCTGCACATCACACTAGCAAGCAGCGGATTCGGAGCGGCTATGCAACACTGCCAAATCCTATGCGTATCACAGTTTAAAAAAAGTAAAATTAGAGAATGAAATAAGCAAAGAGCAGTGGGCGTGTACCCGTGGCAGAGAATATAGAGGTCGATCGGCGATATGACAAAATTGAGGTGTGAAGTAGGTGGAGGAGCCCAAAATTGTGTTCAAGTAAGAGTACTGTTACTTTTAAAATAACTTTACACAAGTAGAAGTACAAATGAGTGCAAGAAATTATTAAAAAGAAGTAGGAAAAATATATACATTTGAGTAAACTACTAAGTAAGAGTAATTGTAAAACTGCCAGGTCATAACATCAGATTTTTTTTTTATTTTGAAATCCATCCATCCCTTTTCTTCCGCTTTTCCAGGGGTCGGGTCGCGGGGGCAGCAGTCTAAGCAGGGAGTCCCAGACTTCCCTCACCCCAGACACATCCTCCAGCTCCTCCGGTGGGACCCCAAGATGTTCCCAGGCCAGCCGAGAGACATAGTGCCTCCAGCGTGTCCTGGGTCTTCCCGGGGTCCCCTCCCAGTACCCGGAACACCTCCCTAAGAGGCGTCCAGGAGGCATCCTGAGCAGATGCTCGAGCCACCTCAGCTGGCTCCTCTCGACGTGTAGGAGCAGCGGCTCTACTCCAAGCTCCTCCCGATTAATACCAGATTATTTTGAAGTGAATTTAAATAATCTGGTGGAAAAAATATATATCTAAAGGAGTGGTGCAAGGATTAAAAACGCTCAAATCATTTCATATTATCAACATAACCTGTACCACTGAGCGACATACTCACAGTGGACAGGGAGTAAAAGTACAGCCCCTGAAAACTACTACTACTACTGTGTACAAGTACAGTTGTATAGTGTTCCTGACTCCTGCTCAAGACGACTAGAGTAAAAATACTTCTAATATTTCAGAGTTGGGAAAATGGAGTCTCAATGGGATGCCTAACCTTGTGCATCTGCATTCTTTACTAACTTTGAGTTCCAAACAGCTTTTTCTACTTTTGTTCAGGTCAGTGGGTTTGTATCCAAAATGTTGCTGGTTGTATTATCAGTACTGCTAAAACAATGTAGGCATCAGGTTTGTCAAAAGTATCAAAAATCAGATACGAAAACTAGTATCGAGACTGAGGCTGGGGGATTACACACATATAAGGCCGTATGGTAATATAAAAGAAAGAACTAAAAATTACATTCTATCGTCTAAAGAAAGTGTTTTTTTATACTCTCACCGTTGATACTCACTGGTGTTGTACTGCGCGTCCTCTGCTTTACTATCACATCTCTGTGGAAAACTTGAACTTGAGTTGATTAAGGTGAGAAAGAGTGAGACTTGTGAAAATGTTCAAAAAATTTTAAATTTACATGTTTGACAGATGACATTTGAGACCAGCTGGTAAGGTGACTCTAATACATTCAGTGTAATGCCAGCATCACACCAAACCATTTTGCAGGAGATGATTAAAACACCAGGTACTACAGAGTAAAAGGATCCCTCACAAAAATACAACTCAGTGGAATACTGTACATTACCAGTATGTAAAATTTTTTACTTTTGTTTGGCTATTTTAAAATTGCGTATGAGCAGTGATGGGAAGAATATGTTGAAAGTGTATTTAGTTACAGAATACAGAATACTGTATCTACATTAAAATTACTGTTTTCTAAATACAGTGGTCTCTCATTTATAGCGGGGGTTAGCTTTATTTTTTACATTCATTATATATGTTTTGCGGCTGTAAAACCCCTCACCACACATTTTATACACTTTTCTCACACAGGCATTAACATTTTCTCACATTTCTCTCTCGTTTAAACACTCTCAAAGTTCAAACATAGGTGCCTTTGTCGGTGCAGAACGTTTCATCGACATTGTGGGTTTTGTCGGGGAGAAAACTTGCAAATATACAGCACTTCAGAGTCACACTGCGTTCCAACATTTATGTAAATTTGACTGAACACATTCGGTACATTCTCTACAGTCCCTTAGCCAATCAATCCGCAAAACAGTGAGACCGGGAAAGAAGAACTGCGATATAGTGAGGGACAACTGTACTTGGAATACTTTTAGGTTCTTTTTTTTTTATAGCGTAAAAACATGACAGTAGCTCAGTTAGTTGGAGTATTTGTCCCACTGGTTGACGGTTAGCGGTTCGAATCCCGCTCCCACAGATGAATGCTGTTGCTGTCCTGGGGAAAGACACTCCACCCGCCTCGCCCCCAGTGTTTGCCTATACTTGTGTGTAAAAGTGTGTGTGAATGGACGAGTGGTTCCTGTGAGTGCCTTGAACCAATACCATACCGTCAAACGGAGTAGTTACAGAAAAATAACTATGAGACTAGAATAATGATGACTCGAATTTGAATTATAAAAAAACACACTTTTCAGTTCTTTCTCTGTCTAACATGTTCTTGGGCTGGGTTCAGACAGCGACACTCTCTCAGCCAGGCACACAGCATACAGCGCCCATACTCCGCTCATCCCCTCCGGCTCTGCCCTGGAGCCAGTGCTGTGAGACTGGGTTTAGGGCCCCGGGCTCCTGCATCACATGGAGGACCTCAGGATACCTCCCCACTTCACCGCGCCTCCCCTCTCCATTCTCCCAGACACTTCGACTCCCCCTCCATTTTTAATACAGACGCAGGAGAAAACCAGAGAAGTGCGAAGGGGGCTTGTGTGGCATCAATAATGGAGGACATGGGGGATAGAGACGTACAGGGGGCTTCATATGTGTGCACTGCGAGTTTGTCATTTACTACTAAAGAGAACAGCCATCCAGCCGGGTTCAAATCCTCTTAGATTTATAGCTTTATTAGCTCTCAGCGGCTGTGTAAATCTGATTTAGCGGCGATTATGGCGTGAGACATGTAAAACCAATTATGCTCATGTTAATTGTTGGGATAATAAAGTCCTGCTGATGTTGACTGGGCTCGAGCCTGCACCACAAAGCACGGATTACACAGTCTGAAAATCACAGTTCATTACACTAATGTCATCATATTAGAGAGTGCAAATAGTGAGCAATAGGATCAGAACTGCCGATGTGAGCCAGTATTCACTCAGCGAAGGACTGACCGACACAACCAATACTTTTGACTGTTCACAAGCGCGGTGATTCTCTAAAACCCTGCAATAATATACATTTAAGGTCAAGTGTCTTGCCCACAATGGAATGCATGAGTGGTAGTGGTAATCCAGACACTACCACTCGTATTTTTCCATTCCATTATATTAAAAAAAAAAAAGAAAGAGCAACTATGGCAAAGCATGACTCGTGCATGGCAGCCTAAACAGTGTGACATGTCAGTTGTTGATCATTAAAAAGTACATTTGTTAGAATTGACACAAGTCCTGTGCTCAGGTCCCTGCATTGGCTCCTGTGACTCACAGAATAACTTTAAAGCAGCTCTGTTTGTGAACAAGTCTCTCCATGGCCTAGCACCATATGTTAGTGCCATATGAACCATCTTGCACTCTGAGGACTCTGAGTCCTGATGTAGTTCTGGTTTAGTCCTGGTTCAGTCCCGGCCTCCTGCTGGTGCCCAGAGTCAGGACTAAACATGAGGAATCAGTGTTTCAGTTTTATGCAGCTAAAACCTGGAACAGTCTCCTGAAGATGTGAGACAGGCCTCAACTTTGACAATGTTTAAATCCAGGCTCAAAACAGTTCTGTTCAGTTCAGCTGTGCTTATGACTGAAAAGTTTTTATGTGATTATTTATGTATCGATTTGTTGTATTGTGATCTTTTTTATTCTGTAAAGCACTTTGAATTACCTTGTGTACGAATTGTGCTAGACAAATAAACTTCCCTTGCCTCTGTTTATGCACTTTCACCTCACAGCAAGTGGCCCCTGTTTTGTCTGTGTCTATCACATTTTTCTAATACATACACACACAATAGGCTCGTTACCCATTTAGCTTCTCCTGACCACGATCAAGGCTCCACTTCTCCTCACATGTTTCCCCAGTGCCAAGTGAATGGGACAAATGCAAACATAAACAGTTTGTGCTTAGTAACAACCTAAACCTCAATCTTCTAAATACAAAGAGAAATATTAAATACATGATCCACTGTCTAAATATCTGACATTGGAAACTCGTCTGGATTAAACCACTGGCAGATTCAACGTGACCGGACCACAGCTTGGAATGTGCTTTCGGAAGTCTTGCCCCCAAGTCTCTGACAGACAGGAGCGGAGTTAATAAGGCATGTCTCAGGAGGGGCTGCCATGTGTGAGTGAGAGAGAGGAGCGAGAGGGTACACGGCTCACAGCAGCACTGGACTAAATTAAAACACGCTTTAATAAAGTGACCAGAGGCGGACCCATAGGCCACCTCGCATCCACACACACCCACACACACACACACACACACTCCAGAGAGACACGGCCGAGAGGTATCTTGGTCAGTGGAATGTGGGTGGACGGGGGCGACACGGTGGAGAGGGAGAAAGGGGAGGGGCTAGGGGGGAGAGAGGGAGAGGGAGGTCAGGGGCAGTGTACGATGATAGTGTTTCAAGATCCTCTGTTCAGGCCAGGTGTCTACAGACCAAATAAACCAGCGCACTCCACCACTGTACCCCCCTCTGGCTTCTGAGAGCACAGTCACACCTTGTTCATGAAGATGGTCGGAGGTAGAGCAAAGAAAACACGCTCTAAAACGAGCAGGAGGGATTAGGGTGAGTTTGATGTTTCACCTGTTTTATCAAGCAGGACAAACTAGTCCATCTACAGTACCTAACTTTTTATTATGGACTTTTTGATTGGCCAGGACTAAAATGCTCAAGTTCTTTAGTTTTTTTTTAAAGATATGTTTATTGTTTGCAAATTATCTGAAAAGAAATTAAAAGAAATTAGCTCACACTGTGAGTATGAAGGAGCGTTAGCGTCCTTCCACCTGAATGAAATAGCTTCGACTAAAGTAATATAAATATAATATAAAAAGCCAAAGAATATTATTATAGGCACTAAAATGAAATGCCCAAGTTCTGAAAATGCTTTTAATGAAGTGCAGATGCAGCTGGTAGCACCTCAGAGTCATGGGTTCGCCTCCCGTCCGCAGCAGTTTGGCGAATGTCTCTATGCTCTCTCTCCTCATTTTATTCAACAGCTGCCCTGTCCAATAAAGTCTTTGGGGCAGAACATCTTTACAAAAATAACAGAAAATTGGTACTTTATGGCGTTTTACCTTACCTACCCCTACCCAAAGTCTGTAACAACTTTGCTTTTTAAGATTTAAAGAAATATTACTCGAGTTTTTGCTGTTGTTGTTGGAATTCTGAAAACAACTGGAATGGCAAGCGACCAATTAAAGACACATTCTCAGTGTAACAGCCTCGACTGGGCAGGCACCGAATGGTTCACAAAATTTTTCAAAAAACTATAGATTTTATATCTCTGTGTTCAATTGCCCATGAAACCTTGAATGCTAACATAGCATTATATACAACACAACTCGCGTAACAGTATGCGGAACCATGGCTCCAGATGAACTTTTTAGCTCCGTAACACAAATGGTCTGTGACACTGCGGTGCCAGATGGGAACAAGCTGTGTTCCAGAGAAGTATTGTCCGTTCTGCAATAATAATCTCATTTTTTGGTTTATGAACAAATACCTCCCACACAACCATCCCAGCCTCATCCCATCCCTGGTTCCAGGACATTCGAACGCACAATTTCCCACACACACACACACACATATGCACACACACGTATATATACACACATTTGCAAACAGAATTCTGGCCAAGATTCTGGGGACTTCCAGTGTCAGTGCTGCCAAGTGTTCCTAACGGCGTCCAAAGCTAGGCTGAGATAGCTCGCGCCTCTTAGACTTTCAAAAAAAAAAAAAAAAAAAAAAAAAACCCTTGCCCCCATCCCAAGCTCGCCAGCGCTCCACAAACTGCTGATGGGGCCGAAACACATGTCGTCAGGCGAGCGTAACAAAGGGACCGGTCTCCCATCTACTTTTCATCAATTCAAATGAAGTGTGTTTTAATTTAAGCTGCTTTGCATTTGACTGTGGGGCGTCGCAGCATGCAGTGAGTAATGGTCTTTGATTACAGCGTGGGGCTAAAGGCACGCTCGAAGTAGATACACTGTATATCTAGCGAGCCTGTAGTTTGAAAGAAAAATCCCGTGTTATTACAAGTCATAATTTAAGATAGCAGGGTTAAAGACGTGAGGACTTTAGAAGTTTTAGAAAGGACCTAAAGTAATTTATAATGGGTTGACTACATTAGCCTTTATAGTCCTACAAATGCAGCGGTGATCCAAGTGACACGAAGAAAAGTCGATGGGTTTGTTGCGGTTGTCTGACAAAAAAACACGTAAATAATTCGAAAGACGCTATGCTGATTATTTTTATGTGAAGTAAATGAAATTACCCTTGCCCCAGTGCAGATATAACGGAAAAAAACAGTTCTTAGGGTCAAATAAGTCTGCTGTGCGCTGTCTGCATCTGATTATCCTGAGTGTTTTATCCCCTATGAGCCAAGAAGTGCGCTGTTAGCATGCTGGTTGTTGGTAGCCTTACTGTGGCGCCAAAATTCTGCTTTGGCCTCTGAAAGCTGTGAAAAAGCTTCGCTGTGACTAATTAGCATGCCAGGAATGTGTTAGGAAAGAAATGGAAACAGTTTAAAATCAGCTAGTTCAGTTTTTTTTTTTTTTCTTTTTAACGCAGTAAAATTCAGAGGCAACAGCTCTTTACAGTGAATTATTTTTCTATCATGCAATAATTTGGTACATGTGAAGCAGAGATATGGGCACACGTGGTAAAGAAAATAAAACAGGATTGTAGGTCACCAAAAAAATAAACAGTAATTTGTAATTCAAAAAGAAGTTACTTTAAACCTGATCCAGCTGTTGTTGCAACTTTTCACAATCTTTGTTCCTGGAATATGTTACAAGAACACAGTATGCTTCATTTCACAAATTATTGCGGTTTTGTCCTTTTCTTTTAGTTAGACTCTGCACCACCGTAACATTTGTGTGCCTACTTAATCACATTCATTTTGCCATTACGATGTTTTGATTACAACTATCCAAGAGTGAATGGAATGACTTATTCTAATGCCTCAGATCTGCCTTTTCACAATTAGATTTTGTCATGAGTGCATCTAGTCTCTCTTGAAATGCACCAGTAAAGCTGTTCTCAATCTACTCCCAGCACGACGAGGGTAAGCCATCGGGCCGGGTCTCCCCAGGCGAAGGTGCCCTGAGGTGGGCCACGTACAAGGGCCAAGTCCCCTTTCACGGTCCCGCCCGAGTCCATGGGCTGTTTGTGAACGGTGGGCCTGTTTTGGAAGACAGCGTCCTCACCACAGCTGCTGAACAGTTCAAGGCGGGGAGTCCTTTTGGGTTAGGGGGACTGGGCGGTAATGAAAATTCCCCAGGAGAGAAGAGAGGGGAATTCTGTTCTGTTATTTGTTATGGGAAAAAGGAGAAGACAGGGACAGGAGGGACTGTGAGTGTCTGCTCAGGTGGTCAGCGGTGCCTCCCAATATAACTGAGACAAAGACAGCAAAGAAAGAGGCCGGACGCAGGAGTAGAGCAACTAAAGAAACATGTCATGGTGAGTACAGAGGGGTACAGAGCCCGCATGATGACACACTATACGCTGCAATATGTGAACCCTCGTTATGTTTGGTCATATGTATCAGACTCACCAGTTCACCTGTGTTTCTATTTGTTCAAAACTACTACACCACACAATCAACATATTTGACCCAGCCCTATAACTTTAAATAAGTCCAAATCAACTTTTTATAACTACAAATCATGTTACCGAGCTTTTTTTTGCACCAAAATACACAATAATGATGAATCCTATGTCTATCGCTGTTTAAGAAGAAAAAATTGTATTGTATGTACAGAGCGTGTATCAGCCATTGGTGAAAACAGGGATTGTCAGAGTAATGGCACCTTGAATGCAGAACAATAAAGACTACTCAAACAAGCATGAATCACTCTAAATACTTTCCGTTGGTGAATGAGAAGGGAAAACCATTATAAAGTGCTTTGGTCAGTTTTGCATATACCACCTTTTCTGGGTATTTAACTTTATTCTCTGATTTCCTTAAAGAGGGACAATTATGCAACAATATTTTTTTTTTCAGTTTTCTATCATGTTATAACATTCCCTCATCAAAAACATGCCTGAAGAGGTTTTAGATGTCATCCATGCATGTTTGAGTAATTTAGCAATCTCTCTCAGGCCTTATTCGAACCCTCCTTACGATTTGCTGTAAGTTTCTGTGCAATGCTCCGCCCAAAAGCCGACGTCACCTATGTTCCAACACAACAATTCTCCATAAATACAGTGTTTCCTCGTTTATCGCGGGGGTTACGTTCTAAAAATAATCCACGAAGCAGTTATCTTTATTTTTTACACTTATTATATATGTTTTAAGGCTGCAAAACCCCTCACCACACACTTTATACACTTTTCTCAGACAGGCATTAACATTTTCTCACATTTCTCTCTCGTTTAAACACTTTTGGTGCCTTTGTCGGTGCAGAACGTTTCATCGACATTCTAAGTTTTGTCGGGGAGAAAACTTGCAAACATACAGCACTTAAGAGTCACACCGCGATCTAACATTTATGTACATTTGGCAAGCTGTATACAAAAACATGATACAAAACTGTACACAGCAGCTTAACAAATCTGATTTGATGTGCAGCAGTTTCTTAGGAGAACGCTCTGAAGGGGGAGTGACTTAGCATGGGGAGCAAAGGGAGAGGAGAGTCAGAGCATCAAAAACAAAAGTGAAACTTATAAAACTTGTTAATACGTTGTTTTCGGCGAATAGCATTTAGCAAAACACTAAAATGTAACATGGTGATCTAAATATGTTACGTGTTAGCAGCTGAAACCCCATACAAGTAAAACGCCCCCTCCAAACTTTTATAAATCCGGTAGTAGTTTTCCAGGGTTTTGTCCCTTGCTACAACGCGCTCTCACCCCACTATTTGAGGCCCAGTTCATAATGAGAGGTTCTCCTACTGTGTATATATCCAAAGGGGACTTGGCACCAGACACTATCTCCATTCCTTCAAGGTCCAAACAGCCTCACCACCACCTCCCTCCACACAGACCACAGTTTAAAGCTCCCAGCCAAACACCGCTGTCCTTGCGCCACTGACACCGAGTGAGAAGACCCCTCCTTGGCGGACACGGCACGCTAAGCCAGGCCCGAGCTCCAAAAGGCTACTTATCAGCCCAATCTGTTTCTACTTTTCTAATCTGCATCATTTATTATGGGTAAAAGCGAGAGCGGGAACACTGCCATGGTCAATATTATGTCTTGGCGCAGCGGTCATGAAGGGAACACACACACAAATGGATACGCATATACAAAATAACTTTTCGTAATAATTGGCCTCTGCACACTGTTTGGTTTGACAAGGCCCTGACCAGAAATTATAGTTTTCGAAAAGATAGCGATAAGAGAAGGGTCCCATCGTTGAGCTGGATATGAAGCTGTTATATGCGAAGGTGGAGAAAGGGAGCTTGGGTGGGTCAGGGGGAGTCAGGGGTGGAAGAAGTAATCACTTTTGGAACTTAACTAAAATACAGATACCAGAGTAAACAAATACTCAAGTAAAAACATACTTAAAGAGTAAAAAGTAAACGTATTTTGCACAGATTTTGAGATCGAATAAAGCTTCAAATGCATTGATTTTGATACAGATTTGTGCAGTGTTTTGTTCAACAGAAATATGAATGAATTTCTTTGTATATTTTATTATTTATAGTTTGCCCCAACTACAGATGTGTTTAAAAAAAAAACAAAAGTGGAGTAGAAAGTACAGATACCTGCTATCACATGTGGTAAAATAAAAGTAAAACACATCCACTTTAATATCTACTTAAGGAAAATACAGATACCTCAAATGTATACTTAAGTACAGCACTTTACTACTTTTACTTAGTTCCGTTTCACCACTGGAGGTCGTGAAATGGCACCTTGTAATAAGACCATGGAAATACACAGCCATAAATGGACATATAAACACATTTTCCACTGCACCCATCAGTGGCTGTGGTTACATGTGCAGTCAAAATGTGACTAATATCACATTTTTTGAGTTATAATATTATTTAAATAACATGTAAAAAGTAAAATCACCTACAGTATTTCCTGGATTATAAGTCGCACCAGCCAAAAAATGCATAATAATGAAGAAAAAAAACAACATTTCACATATAAGTCGCACCCAAAGTGCAACTTATAGAAAATACGGTACTTTCTTTCTGATCATGGTCCCCTCTGATAAAAAAAAAAAAACGGAAAAGGTGAAACAATCGCAATTTAATAACCTGGTAACAAACTTTGACACACACATCTGCAGAAAAGAAAGAAAGACGACCACTATTATAGAGATATATTTCACACAATAAATAACTTTTCAAAAATGGTTTACAATATGACTTTTTTTGAACGCAAACAATACTTTTATTCATTGCCATTTATGAAGAAACATTCAAATCTCTTCCTCCAAAGTCTAAAGTCTGGTCCAAACCACATGCTTTTCCTGACCCAGAACTCCAGTAGACCTCTTAAAAAGACCCAAAAGTTAGGAATGAATCTCGATCTGGATAACAGTGTGACTAATTGCACAGCCCTACCCCGCATTACCAGTAAGAATGTCTACTCTACTTCATACGTGAATGATTTCATCTAAATTGTCTGCCCAGAACGTGTAAATAAGTTGGACTCTCAAACCTAACATGTGAGCAGATGGTTCCTCACTCCAGACCTCAAAATGCTGGAATGGATGTGTCCATAAAACCAAGCTCAACAACTGGTTTAAAATCATTGACGAGCCTCCATATATCCAGTTCCTTCTCTAAATGAGCAAAACAAATGCGAACCTGTTAGTCAATCCATCCATTTCTCCACACTTTATTGAGGAACTTAAAATACACATTGAAGTTCAAAGATGACAAGTCCTAATCTGATCTACAGTGGTAGTGGTAACCTGCAATAGGCGAAATCCGCAAAGTAGTTAGCTTTATTTTTTACATTTCTTATATATGTTTTAAGTGCTGTAAAACCCCTCACCACACACTTTATACACTTTTCTCAGACAGGCATTAACATTTTCTCACATTTCTCTCTCGTTTAAACACTTCATAGGTGCCTTTTTCTGTGCAGAACGTTTCATCGATATTGCGGGTTTTGTCGGGGAGAAAACTTGCAAACATACAGCACTTAAGAGTCACACTGCGATTGAACATTTATGTAAATTTGGCTGAACGCATTCTGTACTGTACTGGAGACACAACACGAAGGAGACTGATGGAAAATGGTCTACAGTCCTTTAGCCAATCAGGACGCAGAACACAAGGCATGTTCAAAAAAAGCATGCAAAATTGCACACAAAAAAATGCGTTGTGATATAGCGCGATATAGGGCCACTGTACTGTCATTTTGTTTATATCTTGAGCTGCTTAGACAAATGTTCAGGAACAAAGAGAAACATCAAGCAGGTAGAAGGACACAACATATCGCAATCAAATCAAAATCAAAACTTGAGTTGACGTAATTATCAAAACGCTGGAGGCTGCAGTTACTGAGACCTCTGCAAACATGTTCTGAAATGCATGGGATTCTTGGATTAGTTGAGCAGTTCAGCTTTCAGTGTTATCTCAAATGTTAATGCTCCTGGAGTTATTTTATCAACCCTAGATATAACTGGATTCAATCTTCGATAATTGTTTTTGAATCCTAGAAAAAGCCTCCATTTTTTACTTACTTACTTACAAACTGCTAACAAACGCTAACCGTCCGTCTATCACCTATCGTTATGAGTGTGACTTAAAGCAGACCTGTTACGCAATATCGACTTTTCAGAACTTTTAGCCATGTCATAGTTGTTTCCCTTCACCATTTACACACCCAAAGTTGTTTTTGGAGTGATTTGTGCATTTTTAAGCAATCTTTAATCGCTAATTTCCAAGACGCCATATCGCTGATCGGGCCCTGTTTTCGCCACTGCTCTGTACTTACTTCGTTCTCCAGTTTTAATTCACTTAACAGGTGATACGCGTAGGGTTTGGCAGCGTTGCGTAGTCATTTTGGTTTTTAAAAATCCGCTACACGCTATCTTGACAGGCCGCACGTCTCTTTGTTTCGCAATGACGTTTCCGGCGATGTGTAGCTCCCACTGGACACTGCGGTTTTCTAACAAGGAAGCGGGCTTGTTTTTTAGTTTCGTTTAAGTCGTTTTAGATGAATATTTAAAATGTGCAAACTATTACATAATGGTGTGTCATAGATTATAACTATACAGCAAACACAAGCACAATAGGTCTTCTTTAATAGAAACTGAGAGATGGCCATAAGGTTCCTCCAGGCCCCATGACATGACTGGAATACACCAACACACACACACACACACAGACACTTTGCCTCGGGACAACCTTGTGACTACAGCAGTGGAAAGACACCATCACTACAGTAAGTTTACGACATGGGCTGCTTGCTTTACTGTACATATGGTGAAAGTTTGTGTGTGGCGACGTGTGTGCGTTGGGTGATAGGGCTGTTTAAGGGCTTGGGAGGTCTCTGAAGGATTAATGGTGGCAGGCCAGGCAGGGTAATCAGAACAGCGGATAAGTCGTGGTCACCCAGGCGTTGAGCTAAATAAACATGAGAGGGTCTAGCGCTACACACACACACACACACACACACACACACACACATGCAGGCACACATGTTGGGTTAGCAATGCTTCTTGGGGACATTACAATTACTCACATTCATTTCCTGGAGGCTGATAGTAACCTAAACCATCGTTACTACTTGCCTAACCTTAAAGGGACAGTATGTAAGTTTCTTGAAACAGAAAGTTAAAACCACACTTCGTAACATTCCCCATGGAGATACATACATTTTATGCCGTACTGTGGGGGATTATGGCCAAAGAAACAACATTTTCATGGAAACAAGCAGAAAGAGGCTCTCCTCCAGGTCAAACAAGAGTCAGGTTTATGGAGATGCAAGCTCGCTAAGAGTAAGGGTGCAAGTAAGTCTTTCACTACAATAAATGCAAGCAAAATGACAGAAAAAAGTGACATACTACGGCTTTAAAGTGCATATGACATATTTGACACATTTCACTAAAACTTAGCTAATATATTGAAGATTATAATAAAATTTGTCTTTTCTAGTGAATCATTTGACTTCCTTATTGGTTATGGATAGCAGATATGACATGTTTACAAGCAACAATTTTGTTACAGATACTATCCCATCAAATAAAGTAATAATTATAAAAAGGTCCCCGTGATGTGGGTGTATATACAGATTTGAGTCCCCACAGTGTGATAAATGCACGCCCACCGGATCTCGACTTGTTCCAGAGGATGACGCCAATCAGAGTGTGTCGCGTGTGCTATTACTACACATGCACATCATATTCTTCCTCATTGATTTCCAGTTCAAATGAGAGCGCCCCAACCACCCCCCACCTCGGGTTATTGAGAGCCGAGTTCCTGTGTACCATTAGGCCCTCAGTAAGTCCCTAAAATGTACCAGATTAAGTTAAGTCATCATGTCCCTCAAACAATTCAGGCTTGTCACATGTGTTTTACATTATAGGGCCTAGTTATGGAGGATCGCGTGTACGTGAATGGACAAGGACAAGGAAAAAAACATGGTCTGAAAGAACTGTTAATGTAGCTTTTTTCAAACTTTTAGCTCCAAATGGTCTTGTCATATTAAAGTGGAACTAAATCCAAACTGTACCTAGTAATTTCTGGCAACTTTAGTGCAAATTAGGTACATTTGCAGCTTTTTGATTGAAAACTGCTAAGTGTGTGCTGCCTTCAGTGGCTTTTGCAATTTCAAGTACTACGTGACATCACACAGGACTGCCCTTCTGATTACTAACTTCAAGTGTGGAGTTTGAAGTGTGGATACCTGTTAGACCAATTACACTGTTCCTTCCTATACCTCCACATCCCGCCCCTCCTCTCCTCTCACTCTCTTTTCTTTATACTTTAATAAGATTGTTTAAAACTAACATTCCCTGATTTTCAAACTACAAAAGGAAAAAGTAGCTATTTGTTTAACTGCTTCCGAGCTTGCAGAAATCCTCCGCTGGTATTCACAAGTATGAAGTTTAATGCACGTGAACAGCTTTTACTTAACATTGACCATCTATTGATACTTTGCGGTGCCATCACGTTGGGGGTGTTATGCATGTATGTGGATGCCGGAATTTTCAGCAGTTTGCACGGTGACACATTGTACACATTAGCAAACACAGCCCAAGAGCTTTATGATAGTCCAATCTGAGGAATAGCGCTAGTGAGCAAACGAAACTATCAGGTGTGAAAACGAACAAACACCTTGGTCTGGAAAACATTTAAGATCGTGGGAAAACTCCAGAAAAATACAAAACATTTTCTGGAGCCTGTGATCAAGACATCTTCCTGTCGTTTGTTCCTGGTGTTTGATTTGCAATAGAAATAAGAGAAAGAGTAACTAAAAAACTGTTGTCTAATGCTTGCTAACTATGAATGTGTTAATATAATCATCTTTAAGAGAAATGTATTTTCATTTTTCATCCATTTATCTTTATTTATACAGGGTCCAACGAGAGCCTTTCCTTTTCATTTAACAGTAAAAACCAGCTCACCTGTTCTCGTTCCCGCTAAGACGGTTCTTTCTGGTCAGATTGTATTTAAACAAAGCTCAGATTAACGTCTAACTTGATTAACAGAGCCTCAGACGGAGCAGTGCCTACAGTTAGCGTCACACCCAATCAACTGCAAAGTATCAATAACGAAGTATTCTTTGCGTATCCCGGTAACTAAACAGCTCATTTTACCCCCAAGCAACAAAAGACAAAATAACTTGGAGCACACTTAGTACAGCCGGAAAACAAGCCAGGGACTAGTATATGAGAATGGCTGTGCTTGTTGTGGCCCCGCGCCAGGGGTAGGTATGCGGCCCAATGGACACCATCTGCAGGCAGGCTAGCATTCTGTCTGTCCGCCACGCGTGTGAGTTAGCTGCGTGTCCATGTGTGCAGGCTCGGACGGAAACCGGGAGAAACGCTTCACGCCAAATCGGGGGGACGAGGTGGGAGAGCGGGACATTCCTACAAGATGACAAGCCATCACAGTCACACAGCAGCACAGGAATGCTGGGAAAACAGACAGGCCAAGGCGGACCGCGGGGTGGGATGGAGGAGGAGAGGGGGTACGAGGAGGGGGCGAGGGACGAGCGAGAGAGACAGACACGGGATGAAGAAAGAGTGTCACTTCATTAGAGCAGTAGTCAGGGGTTTCCAAAAAGGAGCCGAAGAGCCCGGCGTAATTAGTTTGAGCTGGGCAGAAGGGATAGAGATACAGTGGATGAGAGAGGTCTGACTTTTGCCCCGCTCATTTACCCCCGTGCCCCCCCCCCCCTCCTCTCTCTCTCTCCCTCGCTCCCTCTCTCCTCCCCACCTCTCCAAGCCCGCCACCGCACACTCACCGCTAGCTGCTCAAGACTGCTGGCGGCTCACTCCAGTTTCTGTCATGCATTGGAGAAGCACTGAATCGGTAAAAAAAAAAAAAAAAAAAGAGGGGGAAATTGGTGAAAACAAATCTGGGAGTTTATAGGACATAGCGTGCAGGGTTATGGCGGATTGCGGTGGTGTTTTTAATTAAAATGTCTTCACGTAACAATATGTGACAAGTCAGATTCATGAAAGTCCCACCATCTTGGAATCAATTCATTCATTTTACCATCTGGTTAATTCACTGAATAATTACATACTTTTTTCTTGATTTGTATAGCGGAAAATACAGACAAATTCTCCTCTTCAGGTGGTGTAATATTATCTATAAATTGTAAATTAAACCTGTAAATTCTAAAAAAAAAAAAAAAAAAAAAAAAGGTTTAAAATGTTTTTATGTGTACATTTTCCTACATTCAAAAACTTTTAGTATTATAGTTGTTTCTGCTTCTCATTTACCCTCTCGAATCTGCATTTGGAGTGATTTGTGCATGTTTTTCCAGACAGCAAATGCGCAAACTGTAACATAATGTAAGGCGTCATAGATTAGAACTATATATGTCTTGGATTTCACTCATCAGTTTTACTTTCTGTGTGTTCAGACTTGATTAGCCTGCTAAATAGTCGCTCTTTAATGATTTTTGTACAAAGTGCCCGTCTCTGTTGGATGTGCGATTGCTGAATGAATGGCAGTTAATATCCCTTTGCCTTAAAAATGCTCCTAAAACTTTCATGGCTTCCTTGTGTGTCTTTCCACTTGGTCGTCGAGCGCGGTGTGAGGTGGGCTCTCCCCAGACGACAACAGAGGGCCCTGAAGTGAGCCTGAGGAATGTGTCTGATGGCAGCGGGGAGAGAGAGGAGGAGGGAGGGAGAGAGGAGGAAACGGAGAGAGAGGAGAGAGAGAGGAGGGACAGAGAGAGGGAGAAGAGATAGGATAGAGGGGAGAAGGGAGAGAGGGGGACACAGAGAGAGAGGATAGAGGGGAGGAGGGATAGAGGGGGAGAGAGAGAGAGAGAGAGAGGAGGAGGGACAGAGGATGGGGGAGGACAGAGAGAGAGGAGGAGGGACAGAGAGGGGGGAGAGAGAGAGAGGAGGAGGGGACAGAGGGGGGGGAGAGAGAGGAGGAGGGGGAGAGGGGGGACAGAGAGAGGGGAGAGAGAGGAGAGGAGGGAGAGAGAGAGAGAGAGGGAGAGGGGGGGGGGAGAGAGAGAGAAGAGAGGAGGAGGGAGGGAGGAGAGAGAGAGAGAGAGAGGAGGAGGGGACAGAGGGGGGGGACGAGAGAGGAGGAGGGACAGAGAGGGGGGAGAGAGAGAGAGGAGGGAGGGGAGAGATGAGAGAGAGGAGGAGGGAGAAGAGAGGGGGAGAGAGGAGAGGGGGGGGACTGAGGAGGAGGAGAGAGAAAGAGAGAGAGAGAGGAGGGGGGACTGAGGAGGAGGGAGAAAGAGAGAGAGAGGAGGGAGGGAGACAGAGAGGAGAGAGAGAGAGAGGAAGGGAGAGAGAGAGGAGGAGGGAGTGAGAGGGGGGAGAGAAAGAGAAGAGAGAGGAGGACAGGGTGGGGTGTCTCGTAGGCAAAGATAGGAGGAAGAGAGGGAGATAGATTGAAAGAGAGAGAGAGGAGAAGGGAGGGAGAGAAAAACAGAGAAAGAAGAGCAGAGGGAGGGAGGGAGAGGGGGGGAGAGGAGGAAGAGAGAATGTGACTGGTGGCAGTGGAGAGAGAGGACCAACAGAGAGAGAGTGGGAGTAGGGGAGGGGAGAGAGAGAGAGAGAGAGAGGAGAGGAGGAAAAGAGAGAGAGAGAGAATGTCACTGGTGGCAGGGGGAGAAGGGAGAGAGAGGAGGAGGAGAGATGAGAGAGGGAGAGAGAGAATGTGGTTGGTGGCAGCGCTGGGAGGTGTGAGAGAGGAGGAGGAGGAGAAGAGAGAGGTGGGGCCATAGAGAGAGAGAGAGAGAGAGAGATTGGCGAGACAGGGAGAGAGAAGAGGGGAAGAGAGAATGTGTCTGGTGGCAGCACTGGGGAGGTCGAGAGAGGGGAGAGTAAGGAGGAGGACAGATAGAGGGGGAGAGAGAAAGAGAGAGGGAGAGACGAGGAAGGCGGGAGGGGGGGAGAGAGAGTGTGAACAGTGGTGAATATGCACTCCAGATGTGTCGGCCTGTCACGCTGCACGTAAACACCCGCGCGCTGACAGACGCACCGACACTGGATGGCCTAACCGTCCTCCCCCCAGAGAGCACCCAAAGGCGATGCGAAGGAGAGGGGAGAGGAGAGGGGAGGGGAGGGGAGGGGAGAGAAGGACCCCAGCCAAAGAGCCATGCAGTCACCCTGAGGACCTGTGTAGCCTGGCAGGACGGACAGCGCGGAACAGGACAGAAGAGGGGAGGGAAGAGAAGGGTGTCCATGGCGGAGGAGAGGGGCCTGCTTGTTGAATCCCGTGTCCCTCCTCATGTGGCCTCCTCCTGCACACTCAGCGAATTCACGTCTGGCACGGACCTGCGAGCTCCTGGGAGCAAACTGAAATATGAACTGGGGGAGAAAAAGGAGAGAAAGTATAAGGAAGGAAAGAGGGGGGGCAGACGGGGAGGAGAGATAAGTTGATTCCATAAGAAAGTGGATTTGTTTTAGGTTAGGCAGTGTGTCGACCTGTAGGCACTGACACGAGCTCAAAATACGCTTAAAGAGGGAGTATTGTGCAAAATCGTTTGGTTTTTTTTTAGCTTTCTGCCATGTTATAACATTGTTGGACATGCCTGAAGAGGTTTTTAGATCCATGCATGTCTCAGTAATTTAGCGATCTCTCCCAGGTCCTATTCGTACCCTGCTTACATTTACCTGTGAGACTGCGTACAAGGCTCCACCCACAAGCTCACCCATGCTCCCACACGACAATCCTTCAAAAATAGATTCAAAAAAATAAAACGTGATACAAAACTGTGCACAACAACTTCACAAAGCTGATGTGACGTGCAGTAGTTTCATTAGCGGGATGCGAGATGATTGTGCTGTGATAGCGCTCTGAAGGGGGAATGACTTAGCATAGAGAGCAGAGGGAGCATAGTTAACATCTATATATTTATGATTTTACTAAAAATCTTGCCAAGTCTTTTCTAGTTTTTGAGTTTTGATGAAGCTTATCATTTTACTTCCTGGTTGGACACTGGTTGGAGGCTGCAGGTACGACATAGAGATATGTTACCTAGCAACCATAATGTTAACAAGGGCTAGAACTTGTCAAATAAAAATGAATTACTACATCTTTATTCTGTAAAATGAAGGTTTAAACGCTCAGAAAACTACCTTCCTTGTGCGTAAACTGTCTCAGCACTTTGGATGGAGCTGATGACGTTAATGACATAGGTAGAGGGATTCTGTTTAAGAACACAGCGCTACGTCCTGTATTTTCCAACTTGTTTTCTACTTTCTTCTCAAACTGCCACTTCACTGATGTCAAATTATGGCGACTTTACTTCAGGTACTATTCACCAAACCAAGTCAGAATTGGAAAAATATATTAATCTGTCAAATGCACCTTAAAAGTTGTATGTCTGAGTGGAAACAAGCAGGCCAATTTACAGGTCAGGTCTGAAGAGAAAAACACATGTAACTGAATACATGCCAGATAGACGACAATAACATTTTTCCTGGAGATGGCAGATTCTACAAAAAAGTAGCACAAAACGCCTTTAAGCAAGAAGTAAAACTTAACTTGTCACAACCAGGATTATACATGTATACATTGAGCAATCTTTAATCGCTTATTTTCAAGACGCCATTTTGCTGATCAACCCTCGTTTTCGCCTCAATCAAATTACGCCCACCGATCTTTGCTTACTTTGTTCTGCAATTTTATTTTCTTAATCGATGGTATGCGTAGGATTCGTGTTCATTTTGGTACAAATGAAAAAACTTGCTGGTACATAGCAGCTGGACCCGCTGTTATGTAAGGTAACGTCAGCACCAATTGGGTGCCACAGTTTTCTAACTTTCTAACCTTGTTTTTTTTTTATTAAGTCGTTTTAGATCAAGGGTCTCAAACTCAAATTAACTGGGGGCCGCAGAAGGCAGAGTGTGAGTGAGGCTGGGTCGCATCAGGTATTCCACAAAAAAAGCTTTGTTAAAATCTTCTCAAACATCATCGCTGTTTTCAACATACATGAGGAAATATGCCAATTCTTGTTAATTTTATGGATATACATCGTTATTTGTTGAATAACAGGGAGAACACGGCGTGAGTGATACTAACATTACACTTTCATACTGTCCTGCGGGCCGCAATTGGCCCCCGGGCCATGAGTTTGAGACTCCTGTTTTAGATGAATATTGCGATTTAAAATGTGCAAATTATAACATAATGATCCACGGGTGTCATAGATTGTAAGCAGACAAAAGCACAATATGTCTGCTTTAAATCTTGTACTAAAGTAAAAATCTGATTACCCAAAATGGAAAGCCACATCTCTCCCATGAAAAATATCAAATTGGATACTGCCATGTCTCCTTGTCACACCCGCGCACACTACGGAGGCCTGTTAGTGATTTGAAAGATGCGGGCCTTCGCTGCTCCACTAAATATCACTTAGGACACACTCATAATGTCATTTGGACATGCCTCGTGAATCTGGCAGAGCTTTTGACAAATGATCGGCCCTACATTTGCGATCCCAGGCCGCAAACGCGATGTGGCACGCCGCTAATACACTTTCGCCAAGGTGTTCCAGGAGCATATTAGCGAGAGTGCTAAGTGTAGCGTCTGCGGAGGAGCACGTGCGTCGGAGTGCCCATCAAGTGCAATGGAGGCGCTATCGGGGAGAGGCGCCGATGACACCGGTGCATTAAGCAGCTGTCCACTCCCATGATCATTAGTGCGATACGGATGCAGCCGAGCAGGGAGCAGGAGGCTGGGATGGCTGCAAAAGAGACAGGTCTCCAGGGGCCCGAGACAGGAGAGGAGTCTAAACAAACACCAAGCCACCGCAGACAACTTTTAGACGCCTTTAAGCCGCGGTAACAAAGTACAAGTAGTAAAGTAGTGTACGTAAAGGTATGTTTTTGAAGAGTTAACAGCATTATTACATGAAAGTAACAGTCAGTTTTGCATAATATAGGATTTTTTAGATATCTGTACATTTTACAGTGGGTACTTTTTACTTTTACTTCACTACATTTGGGAGCAGGTAACTGTACTTTCTACTCCATAACATTTTTGAACAGGACTGAAAAGTAAAAAGTACTTTTCATATGAGCAAACAAAAATAAATACACATCATCAGAAAAATTCAGAAATCGATTCGTATTGTTGTTAACCATAATCTGTATCATTTTAAAATCTATATCGCTACATTTAAAACTTTAAAAAAGGAACACTTGTGTGAAATACTTTTACTTTTTACTCTTAAAGTACATCTTAAATACTTTTACTTAAGTAGATTTTTTTCACGTGATACTTTTACTTGAGCAACAGTTGGTAAAGGGTTTGTCCACTGATCCAAAGTTTGGCGGTTTGAATCTATAGCGCTATATAAAAATTTGACCATTTACCTCTGTATCTGTACTTTTACTTAACTAACAAAACCGAGTACTTCTTCCACCACTGTATTTAAGTTACTGCATAGCCTGCGGGAGTGGAGAGTCTGAGTCAGTCTGCGTTTAAGTGTTGATATATATGTAGACATTTTGACTGTTGTGGCTGACTGGAGTTGATGATGTATTCATAGAGTTATGGTTATAAACATCAAAATTGCTGGACATTTGGATGTGCAGTAAAATAACATTAAAAGGGGAAATAAAGAAAAACACAGTATTTTTTACGAGTAATAAAATGAACATTTGGTCATTTTGTATAACTTAAGGTAAAGTATTGGAACGGGAGGACTTGTGCAAATGCCTTGACCTTGATAAAACTAAACTTACTACATGTATTCCCCATCGCAGGACCACAGCCAACACAGTTAAAAGTACTTTATTTGAACCAGTGGAGGGTGAAGTACTCCATTTTGTAACAAGAAAAAGAACAGACACAGAGGCAAAAAGTTACTCAAGTAAAAGTAAAATTATCCATCCATTTTCTCTCGCTTATCCGGGGCCGGGTCGCGGGGGCAGCAGTCTGAGCATTGACTTCCAGACTTCCCTCACCCCAGACACGTCCTCCAGCTCCTCCGGTGGGACCCCAAGGCGTTCCCCGGCCAGCCCAGAGACATACTCACTCCTCCCAGTGGGATATGCCCGGAACACCTCCCTAGGGAGACGTTTAGGGGGCATCCTGGACAGATGCTCGAGCCACCTCAGCTGGCTCCTCTAGATGTGGAGGAGCAGCGGCTCTACTCCGAGCTCCTCCCGTGTGACCGAGCTCCACACCCTATCTCTAAGGGACACATGATCACATGAAACATCTACTTTAAGGGCCTGTTTAAAAATGTACTTTTAGAGTACAAAGTAAATATATTTCACACAGACTTTGATAGTGCTGCTAATCTGGTTAGCGTTAGTGTTAAATGTAGTGATTTCGATTAAAAATGATACATATTTTGGTCAACAGTAACAATACAAACCAATTACTTAACTTTTCTTAGGCGAAGGTTGAACTCAAAAGCTTTAGTCGGGATGTTACGACAAACATGGTAAAAATAACCCCTCAAATCACATGGAAAGTACTGTTTGCTTTTCAATGCAGTTCAAAAATGTAATGGAAAAGAAAGTACAGATACCTGCTCTTAAATGAAGTGAAGTAAAAGTAAAAAATGAGCACTGTAAAATTTGTTTAGGTGAAGTCCAGATACCAGAAAATTCTACTTAAGTACAGCACTTTTTTCTGCATTTTTGTGTTTTTCTGTGTGTTTTTTTCACACACCCACACAGAAAAGTCAGATTTAAATGAGCAAACTATACATAGGCCTATTAATATTTGCAAACTACAATGAAGAAGTCAACAAATAAGTTCTATCCATATACAAGTTCATACTGTTTTTCACAAGCCCCAAATTGCGCACTAGAAAATCCAGGCATTTAGTTCGATAACATTTGTGAATCCAGAAATCCTTCTTTTGCCTCGCTGGCTGACGTTACCTTCTTGTTAGCGAGGTTATCCGCGGTGGCCTTCAAGACCCTAAACCTGCTCAGAGATCGCGACCATGAAAACCCAAATTCCACAAAGCTGCGAGAACATAACTGAGCTGCAGATTAGAAGTAAAATATTTAAACTGTGAGCGACTGCGCTGGCCTTTAGCGTGCCGTTTAGCGGTTGCCAGATTCCAGCTAGCGGATGATAACCTTGCTAGTTTCACGTTGGACTGAGGGCCAGAGAGATGAAAGTGTGCAGAGACAGAGTATAATTAGTTTAATTATGAATTTAAAGCCAGGGATTAACAGATGCTAATCAGACCCGGGTGAAGATTACAAAGGAGAAAAGCTGCTTTTTCTGGTTTCACTGAATTAGCTCCCATTAGCCATTAGTTTTGTGACCTGCAGCTACTGAGCGCTAATCAAAGACACTATTATTGTAGGAACTTATACCGTATAGAACAGATAGATCAAACTGAACTTTTCAAATGTAAAATAATTAAAGTATAAGTGTATAATGTGTTAGCCTATAGGTTCACTGATGTAGCTAGTAATTTAAAGTGCCTCACAAAATAAGAAAGCCATTAAAATCACAATACAAGCAAAAAAAACACAAAGAATCATAATAAATGGATTTGAGATGTCATTCCTCTTCATTCCAGTAACCCTACCAATTATAACCACATCTATAATGTAATGTTATTATGCAAAACTGTTTCTATACCACCAACATTTTAAAACACAAAATTATAAAAAACGATTTTGCTTGATGCGCAAAAATTAAATGTTTAAAGAGCCCATATTACACTATTTCTGATCTACAGTAAGTTATAATGTCGTTTCCTCGTCACAAACAGACCTGGAGTCGTGTTTTGTTTCATCCGCACGTTTAAAACAGGCATGGCATGACGATATTGAAATTTTGTGTGGCAATTATCATGGCCAAAATCATTTCGATTAACGGTTATATCACGATAATTATAACTTTAAACAGAGAATATTATGGATGAGCAGGGCCGTCAACTGAAATTTGGAGGCCCAGGGCAATAAGCCTCACATTGTAATATTAATTAATAGGAAAAGGGTCCAATTCTGGGCCCCTTAGACTCTGGAGCCCCAGTCATTAGACCCCTATGTCAGCCCCCGTTGACTCCCCTGTGGATAAGTCATTTTTTTCTGCACATTCAGGTGATATAACAGCGATTATCTTTGCTGGCGGTTATCGCAATTATATAAAATGCCCCACAAACGATTATTGTCGACTCTTTTTATCACAATAAACGATTTTATCCCATTCCTACACACAAATGCTGCATATTTAGAGTTCTTCTCTCAAACAGAAAACACTCTGTTGCACCTTGTGATGTCATGTGGTAATAAAGGAAGTGCTCCATTGTGTTTTTAAACTCCACACACCTAGAATCATTTCGACAATTTCAGCTCTGGAATCTATGAAATAAAAAGTAAAAGGTAGCTGTTAATTTGAAAACTACCACTTCATGACATCACAAGGTGGAAAAGAGCATTTTGAGCTTTACAGATGTCGACCGACTAAGAATAAAGGGCTGCTCAGACTTTTAAAAATGAAACAAAACACAACTCCAGGTATGTTTTTGAGGCAGTAATAGCATTCTAATATGGCTTACAGCTCACAAGAGTCAATTTTGTGTAATATAGGACCTTTTAATATAAGAAAATTACTTCACAGATCCTCAAAAATGCTCATTCTGAGGTCTAATGAAGCTTCAAATGTGGTGATTTTGATATAGATTTGTTTTGTTTTGAGGTAAAAAGTAAAGTACAGATACTAAAATGTTTACTCAAATACAGTACTTTACTACTTTTACTTCGTTACATTCCACCACTGCAGAAAACTACTTCTCATTTACACATTTGGCTGCGACCAAGGAGAAAAAACCTTCGAGGTATGAAAGTTTTTTAAGGCATACTTTTTAACACATCATTAAAATTAGAAACTTATTAACAACCATTTCAAAGAGTGGGCTGACTGTGGCGAGGGGGTTTGCTTTGTTTTCCCTCTCGGCGTCGCGCAGTCACACTGGGGGCAATTACGTGTGACGTGGAGACAGACATGACTTCCATCCACAGCATCCACCCGATCTACGGTCCCCTGTGTTTACAACTGCTCCAAGTCTGTTTACTGCCCCTCCTGCCCTCCGCACACCCCACCCCATCTCTAACTGAATATTCCGGGCACGTTGGGACAGTCAACACTATACAGCCAGGCCACGGAGAAAACCACAATATCTCCTCCATGTATTCTGTGTTTACCTCCAGGGACCTCTGCTGTTTGTCCAAGCACCACGAGTGAGGGAGCGCGGCGCGTATGGAGGGACTATTAAAATGATCAGGCGTGCTGGTTAATGGCCAGTGGAAGATGGGCAGTGGGAGATGACATGCTGTACAGGGCTAACTATCAAAGTGATATTCTATAGGAAAACATATAGGGTCTGGAGTGTGGAGTTAGCTGTATTTTTTTTCTTTCCACAGTCAAGTTTTTGGGGAGCAGTTGACCAGCAGCGTCAAACTCAGAAAGTAATTTGTACAACATCTTAATGGCGCACTAGGTACATATCTATTTCTATGTAAAAATGCACGTTTCCCAAGGTATTTATGAGAAATAAAAACCTAATTGAATGATTCCAAGATAAAGCCATAACCAGAAACATTCCAAACAAAGAAAAAGTATTTCCCTGGAGCAGACGTGTCCAAGCTATGGCCCGGGGGCCAAATGCAGCCCTCAGACCAGTTTTTATTGGCCTTCAGGCCTCCTGCTGAACCGGCCCAATTGATCATAAGCAGTAATTTAAGAGCAAATTAAACTACTACTATATCCTCAAACATCACATTGCAGTGTGATACAGACCTAAAATGAATGTGTTTCAAGCCTTATTAATACACAGCTGCTCTGTCAAAACTGTGTATGAAGGAGAATAGCAGGCAGGAGAATTTGAAAAAAGACATTGTGCTGTGTGTCTTCTGTACAACCCGTGGATCGTTATGGTATAATTTGGGCAATTTAAATATTCATCTGAAACAACTTAATAAAAAGAAACAAGTTCATTGACGTCGGTGTAAACGTCATCACAATAAAGAGTCGGCACCTCCAATGAATAGCTGCACATCACACTAGCAAGTAGATTTTTTTTCATTTGTACCAATGACTAAGCGACACTCCCAAATCTTACGTGTACTTCCAATTAAACATTCTACACTGGAGAATGAACTAAGCCAATGAGAGAAATGGGCGAATACCGGTGGACGGCAAAAACAGGAGTAGATCGGCAATATGGCGTCTTGAAAATAAGTCATTAAAGATTGCTCAAACATGCACGAATCGCTCCAAACACAACCTCGAGGGTGTAAGTGTTCACGGGAAAACAACTAGAACATGGCTAAAAGCTTTAAAAAGTCGATTTTGCAGAATAGGTTTGCAAAGTATTGAGCTATTACCTATAGCGTGCACACTTTAAACCAATATGTAATGTGGTTTATTCTGATCCTTTCATTATTCCATTGACTTCACTACAAAACATGTATCTGTTCGTGTTGCGTTGGTACTAGCCGTGCATGCCACTTCAATGTTTTACTCCTCACTGTTGCCAGTAGAGGGAAACATAATCTAAACATTTAACATTAAGTCAATATAAAAATGCCATAGAAGTCTCCATTATTTGAGGTTATAAAACATGCAATTCTCAAAGATCCAGTCGTGTTCCTAAGATATACGAGCATACAGGAGTTTTGTCATTTCTTTCACTTTCAGTTCTCTATGTAGCACATGTATCACTCCTTGAAAAAATGGAAAAACTCAAGATTCTTTGCAAGGACTGAGTTTGTGATTTACACATCTCTGAAATGTGAATCAGACAGTTGGACACTTAAATGTACCAGTAGTGCCATCTCCAAACAGCTGTACTGGTAGTATGAGTGTGCTGAAAGCTAATCATTATCAGTATTTATGAGGGAGCGCACCAGGCGTTCAAATGACAGCTTTACGCAAAACTGTCTCTCTCCCCCTCTCTGTAAAGCACACTGCACATAACTAATCCATCACTTACCTATATGTTTAGAAGGTTTTTTATGATTTAAAGAGGGGGTATTACGCAGAATTGTTTTTGGAGATTTCTACCATGTTATAAAGTTGTTCCCTCATCAAAAACATGTCTGAAGAGGTTTTAGATGTCATCCGTGCATGTTTGAGCGTTTTAGCGATCTCTCTCGGGTCCTATTCAAACCCACCTTATGGTTTCTGTTCAATCCTCTATGACAATTCTCTACAAATTTACAAAAACATGATAGAAAACTGTACAACAACTTGATAAACCTGATGCGATGTGCAGGTTTCATTAGCGAGATGCACGTTTATTGGGTGCTCTGAAGGGGGAGCGACTTAACAAAGGGAGCAAAGGGAGGACTCAGAGCTCATACAACATGTTAATACTTTTTCAAAACAATAAAAGGTAACCTGATGATCTAAAAATGTCACGGGTTAGCAGTTAAGTAATATATCCCCTCTTTTTGTCCATATTAGAAAAAGTTTTGACGGTTTCCAGAAAATTATTGTAAAGCTGAGTTGAAACGCAGTGGCCAAATACAATTGTCCATGGCTTAATTATATATAACCTTTCCAAATATCAAAAATACTTCACAGAAATGTCATAAATACACAATCCAGCACTCTATTTCTGGCGCCAACAGTATCAACTTCTACCATGTCTTCTCAACTTGTTCTTGCAGTTTCTGAAAAATGCGCTTTCGGTCACAAACACTGGCCCAGATAGTTCTAATCACTTTTTTCATCTGATGGGCCCAGGAGACAGCCCCATCTCTTATTAGTCTGGATGCAGCTGCCTGAGGGGCCACGCAGCAGCGATGAGATATTTGACCAGACGCACACACCCAATAAGGTCCCATCGATTAGCCCGGATCATATTGGACACACGGGTGGCTACAGAGAAATTAAACAGTCGGAGAAAGAGGAAATCATAATTCGGAAAACCTTGAATGTGTTTGTCTTGCTGCCACTACAGTTTGTTGATATTTTAAATCCTTTATATTGGTAGTATTAGCGGTTGATTTTACAATATTTTACAACGGTACAACAGTAGTGCCCAGTCGTAAGGTCAAATTTGACTCTTCTACATATTCTAGTCTTTTATTTGCCTGGGATCCAGAATACACACTTCTTCAGTACTTCACAAGGATTTGAGTCTGGGCACTGGTTAATCTAATTTACAAGTAGGAGTGATTGACAGGTGGATTAGCCAATCAGGCGTATGCTCTTATGCTCCACCCATATTAGAGATAAATCGATATATGTGGGTTGGCTGATATTTGGACTTTTTAGCATGTCGGTTATTGGCCTTAAATCTCCAGCAAAGGCCGATATTTTTGTTTTGGTCGATGTGCTGCTTTAAATATACATACAAAGCTTTATATTAACACTTTAAACGAAGAGATAGCTGCACAAAACATGAATACACAGCTCTCTTATAGGTTTGCATTAAAAAGGTTGCTCAGGCAGAGTTTGTAGTACATTTAAACTACGTAATTTGCGGAAAATAATCCAAATCTGCCCTACGTATCGACCCAAAAATATCGACAGAGCTTATCGGCCATCGGTTTGCTCTAGATTCTCCATTCTTCCATGAAAAAAACCCATATCGGTCAATCTCTAATCCATATGGCAGCTTACGAGGAAGCAAAAAATATCACAAGGGACTAAAAAACATAGTGGATTTCTGCAGAATCAATGAGCGAAGCACTAAACTCAACTAGGGGCGACAGTAGCTCAGTTGGCAGAGTGTTGGTCCACTGATCCGAAGGTTGGCAGTTTGAATCCCGATCTCTACGTGTACATCATTGGTTGAGCGGTAACATCTGTGAACTTGAAAACACTGTGCGTGATTTTGATCTGTCTTAAAAACGTGAAAAAACAGAACCAGTTTATTAAACAGTTTGCGTTTCACAGTTTTGCAATCAGCTAGCATGAGTGCACTTCCTGACTAAATAATAAATAAAACGCTTTATAATTAGATACAGTTAGTAAACAGTGGATTGCTGGGGCGAGAAAAAATTGGCTCAAATACATGGAAAAAAAAAAATCAGGCATCCCACTAATGAAACTACTGCACATTGCATCAGGTTTGTCAAGTTGGTGTGTAGTTTTGTATCATGTTTTTGTATATTTATGGAGAATTGTCGTGTGGGAGCATGGGTGACGTCGGCTTGTGGGCGGAGCATTGGACAGAATCTTACATCGAACCGTACAGAGGGTTCGAAAAGGGCACGGGGGAGATCGCTAAAGTACTCAAACATGCATGGATAACATTTGAAACGTCATCGAGCATGTTTTTGATGAGGGAACAACGTTAGCTCCAAAAAGTTGAGTTTGCATAATACCCCCTCTTTAATCTAATGGCTGATGATAATACATACAGCAGAGTTAGATTGGCGGGATGCACTCTATCACTTTTGCGGCAGTTAACTGGTCTTGCTATGTTGATGAGATTGCATGGCAGTTGATTGCATTGCGATTGTGGATGTCCATTTACACTAATATGTTTGCTCCAACAACAATTAGAACACGATTACACAACTTCCCAGCTTTGGTGTTGAAAGTTGCTTGAGCCAGGTCTAAATATAACCGCTACAAAAGGGGAGCGAGTATGTTTGCGCAGTAAATACAAAAGCGCGCTGGAGCTATAATATGAATTGGCTGCAACTGGATACATGTGACTAGGGGGCAAATGGATCTAATGGTAGTCTTAATGCCGGCCTTGAATAATGAGGCCTTTGTCTAATAAAACTGGAAAGCCTCCAAATACCTATAGGGACCTTGGCTAGTTAGAGCAATAACAGTCTATCAAAAGAGAAAGCAAAGTGATTACTTAGAGGGTAATAAATACGTGGTCCGTGCAGGGGAGGGACTCGGGGCTATACGGCAGACAGGCAGAGGAGAGATGGAGCGTGAGACAGGCACCGGGAAACAAGCAAAGAAGGAAAAAGATGGTACTTTTTAAAGCTATGTTGGTTTTAAAGCAGATCTATTATGCAACATCCTTGTTATAGTTGTTTCTGCTTCTCATTTACCCTCTGGAAGTTGTATTTGGAGTGATTCGCGCATGTTTGAGCAAGCTTTAATCACTTATTTTCAAGACGCCATATTGCCAGTTAAGCCTCGTTTTCACCCCCACTGCTCTGTCCGTGTCCAGTTTTATTTTCTTATTCAGTGGTATGCGTAGGATTGGGCAGCGTCATGTAATAATTTTGGTACAAATGAAAAAAGCGATGTATGTTCCCATTGGGCACCGCAGTTTGCTAACACAGAAGTAATCGGAGTATTGTGATTTAAAATGTGCAAATTGGTCATCTACAGTGTGCCGTATCTGTACAGAGTGGACACTTAAAGCCACTTTCAGTTCACTACAGCGAAACTGCATTTAATCTGGCAAGTTTAAAAAGGAATTTGTGTGTAATATGTATGTATGAAAGAGAGTCAAGAGAATAGAAAAAAAAGACTTGTTCCAGTAAACATAAAGTCGTATGTTATGTGTTGAACCGAGGTACAGGGGGCAGTGTGGTTACTGGCCTCTGCTCTTGATGAAGACATGATGAAGAAATGAAGAGTCTATATGTGAAGTGTGCACGATCCCATTGTTACAGTCGGTTCTCGTTGTTACACTTTACATTATAGAAGCTAAAGTCTTCTGTCGTTGAAGGGTCCATTGCGGAACTTTAAGTGGAGAGTCAGCCAACTATTTGTCATCATGGACGTGCTATTGCTTTCATTGGGACTTTACATGCAACCTCCAACTGAAAGTGTTACCCAATTTATTCCCCAAACAGGAAATGCCTCAAGTTTTGCAATTTGTGGGGTCACAGTTTATATAGGGCTTTTCCACCTTCAGCGCTTTACCTCAGGAGCCACTCACCCATTCACACACCAGTGTACGGAGACACTGGGGGCGAGGGGAATGTTAAGTGTCTTGCCCAAGGACACAACAACAACAGTATTCATCCAATCTGTGGGGCAGTGGATCAGACCGCTCAACCAATGATGTTTACGTCGAGAGCGGGATTTGAACCGCCAACCTTCGGATCTGCGGACAAATACCCCACCGACTGAGCTACTGCCGCTGTGTCGCATTTGCTATTTCTTCCATCAGCGCTGAGACTGCCGGCGCGCTCTCACAGCTTTGGATTTGAACGTGGCAATCCTTTGATTACACTATTTGTTCTCCCATTGACATTTTAGCAAAACTTCTACGCCAAATGTCAACAATCAATCGAAATATTTACTCTTCAGATAAACATAACCGAACGCCTGCACAGTCAACTTTCTTCCAACTCTCCCTCGGCGACATGCAGCGGACCATGTGACCGTACTGTCGCTCGAACGCTCTCACCAGCTCAATAATAAAGCTACAGTAAACGTGAGCCACTGTATGCATTTTTCCTGCAGCCAAGGACGAGAGCCACACTTGAGAAGGAACACCGAGTTCTGTGAAAATATTGCGTGTTATTCCAAATGACAAAACATCACTGACGCGTGAATGTCAACATTGTTTTGAATCCGAGAGAACAGTTTGGAAGCCAATGGCGCGCACACGTTGATTGCTTTAACAGACAAAGCAATAGAGCGCACACACACAGTACATAGACACTGTGGTTGTAGCTATCTGGGCCTTATCCAGAAAGTCTTCAATGGAGGCACAGTGTTTTTCAGCCTTTTTTTTGACTTGTGGCAAACTTTCCCCCCATTCACTAAAACCTTATCACACTGTTATCAAATGACTCCAGTGAAGTATTCATTTTATTTGAGTACTGACTACCTTATCATTAAATATTTATTCATTTTAGCGTGACTCTGCAAAACCTTCCTAGAGACGCAATTGAATAGGAAGTAGTCACGCTAACGGTGCGGTCGCCGGCCACCGTTGTGCACGGAGCCAATTAGGAAGAGCTCTGCTGATATTTTTCAACCGATATGTGGCGATTTTCTCCCCAAACATTTCATTTTAAATGACTTCTAAATGAGTTACATCATGGCACAATAGTTTTAAAATAGAGCTTTATGTCCCTCCTTTAATCAGAGGGTCGGTCTATGCTGCAGATTTTAGGCAGATAGCCCATATGCTAAAATGTGTTATAATAATAATATTAATAACAATAATAATCATCATCATCATTATCATTATAATCATCATGTATTTGATTTATAAACGCCTTTCAAAATACCAAAGGAAATGGTACAGAACAAGTTAAAACAGGTGAAAACACACTATACAACACAAAACTGGATGACCGTGTGATTTGTTATGCAGCACTGGTTGTTTATTTATATTTATTTATGTATTTATTTATTTATGTATTTATTTATTTTATGTGTATATTTTGTTTATTGTGTATTTATGTATTATTTATTTTGTGTATTTATGTATTATTTATTTGTAGTTATTTATTTTATTTGTGTATTTATTTATTTGTGTATTTATTTATTCATTTATGTATTTATTTATGTATTTATTTATTTATTTATTCATTTGTGTATTTATGTATTCATTTATTTATTTGTGTATTTATTTATTTATTTGTGTATTTATTTATTTATTTATTTATGTTTATGTATTTATTTATTTGTGTATTTATTTATTTTTTTATTGCTCATGCCATTTCACTTTGTTGGCATCAAAAACAAAATAATCAGACACTTAACGTAAGTACAACAGTTACAGATATGTGCCTTGTCATTATCGGCACCTGCTCCTTTCAGAGATCATAAAAATAGATATTTCTTTCATAATCCTCCCAACCAAGTCACCGGTGAGACACATGTATGTTTACCACAGCCTCTTGTGCTTTACATTTCATTCACTTAAATACGTTCCTTAGTCAGATCGTCCATAATCCATCAGTTTGTGTTTTGTTAAACTGTTATGATTCTGCAGTAGTGCTCGTTTTTATACCTTGTCTGGTTCTGACCCTCTAAAAATGACAATTTATTCCATTAAATACCTGAATTATTTCACGCAAATTGGATTTTTTTCCCAAAGCACCCCTGATACTAGTGTTCCCTGTAACGCTGGTTGAAAATCAAGAGAGTAGTGGTACTGCTGACCAACGGGAAAAGGTTTAAGGCCTGCACAACCGGACACAACAACACCGCCATCAATTACAACGGTGAAAGAGAGGAGGGGAGCGAGGGAGAGTCCAATCAGAGAATTAGAGCGATGTGAAGGAGGACAGATAGCGGCCCCGCTAAGTGACAAGACGGAGCAACTAACCATGGGTCACTCAGGGGATGGGCACGGGGAGGTGACAGACTGTAGTGAGTGATAGACTTCATCAAAATGGCCGCCTGTAGCTCGAGGTCCGCCCTGGTGCTCTTGGGGGCAAAGAGTGAAACCGCGTGGGTATGTGTGTGTGGGTGTGTGAACGTGCTCAATCTCCAATGACAGTGAACGATTCATTGCAGACCAGTGTGCAGAAAGAAAGACCGAAGTGACCAATACCTTCTCCAGGCCGGATCCATTTGAGCTAATGTATTAGAGGAGCGGGACCTGTGAGCGCTGTGGGCTTCTGCTGACTGAGCGGGACTCACCCAAACACACATGTAATGACTGAAACGGCTCCCGGCGCAGTTTTTAGCAGTGCCACATAGAAAGCTGTATTTACTTTTCTGTCGCTAAACCTGCGTGTGAATTTACATGTGTCAGTTTAGACCAGTCAGTGTCAAGGCAAATAAGCAAAACACTACTCAACATTGCATTACTGTAGTAAACTAATACGTATATGTATCTATAGGTTTTGTTGGGTTATGTTTAGGTCCTATATTACATAAAATTGACTCTTTAGCCGTGTTATAATGTTGTTACATCATCAAAAACA
The DNA here is from genome assembly GCA_019594935.1 of Periophthalmus modestus. Taxonomy (NCBI): domain Eukaryota; kingdom Metazoa; phylum Chordata; class Actinopteri; order Gobiiformes; family Gobiidae; genus Periophthalmus; species Periophthalmus modestus. The sequence continues at coordinate 6,612,809 of JAIEZT010001373.1, read as the reverse complement.
TGCCTGGAGTTGCGTTTGAGTAGCCCTTTATTGTTAGTTTGTCTTCATCACCAAAGCTCAAAATGTTCTGTTCCACCCTGTGATGTCATGAAGTGGTAGTTTACAAGTTAACAGCTACGTTTTACCTTTAGTTCAGTAGAAATGGGCTATTCCAGAGCTGAAATTATCCGAATGATTCTAGTGAAGGTGTATGGAGTTACCAGATGACATCACAAGGTGGAACGGAGTTTTTTCTGTTTGAGAGAAGGGCTCAGTCTAAATATGCAGAATGTGTGTTAAACATGCATGAATGAAACAAAACACAACTCCAGGTATGTTTTTGATGAGGAAGCAACATTATAACATAGATCAGAAGTTTAATAATAGTTAATAGTTTAATATAGGCCCTTTAAGTTCACTACTAGTCCAAACTTACCCAGCAACAAAAGCGTGTTTTCATAATTATCATCACTTTAATGTATTATGGTTACATGAAAAACACACACTCATTTGGAATAGCACTGTCATATCATTGGCCCAACTCTTGCGGTTTGGAGTTAGAACTGTTTCTGAACTCACTAAAGTTACAATTATATTAAAACAGTTACTGACACTCACCAAATGCTTATAAAAGAACACGGTCAAACAGCGGACAAGGCCTGAATGTATTACCTGCTTGTTGCTACTCCAAACCATCCGCTCTGGTGTTGCTTCTTCACTAGGGCTGTCACAAAAAAAAAAAAAAAAACTGAAGCATGGTATATTGCTGAGGAAAATACAGACGATAAACGATAACACTGAAACTAAACTGGCACTGACATGACAACACTCAAGCAGGATTACACCAAAAACTATTCCAATTGTAGACTCATACAGTGGTCCCTCGTTTATCGCAGGGGTCATGTTTTAAAAATAAACTGCAATAGGTGAAATCCGCAAAGTAGTCAGCTTTATTTTTTACAATTATTCTATATGTTTTGCGGCCGTTAAAACCCCTCACCACACACTTATGACAAGGCCTCAGACAGGCATTAACATTTTTTTCTCTTGTTTAAACACTCTCAATGTTCAAACCTTCGTCGGTGCCTTTGTCGGTGCAGAACGTTTCATCGACATTGTGGGTTTTGTCAGGGAGAAAAAAAAAACATACAGCACTTAAGAGTCACACTGCAATCGAACATTTATGTAAATTTCTGTTCTGTACATGACACACGGGATGGAGGAGACTGATGGACAATAATCTACACTTCTTCAGCCATTCAGGACGCAGAACACAGTGTGCATTCATACGCTGTAAAAAAAAAAATAGCATGCAAAATCACACACAAAAAAAACGGAAAACAACGAGACTGCGAAAGATGAACCATGTTATAGTGAGGGACAACTGTAGTGCTTTTCCACCTTGAAGGCACTCAAAGCGCTTTACATCAAGAAACCACTCACCCATTCACACATCGTTGTGCACAGACACTGAGGGCGAGGTGGGTTAAGTATCTTGCCCAAGGACACAACAACAGCCTTCACCTGTGGGAGCTGGAATCGCACTGTTCACCTGTGGGTCTGACCGCTCGACCGATAATGTTTAAATCGAGAGTTGGATTCGAACCGCAAACTTTCGGATTAGTGGAAGAAAAACGCTCTAACAACTAAGCTACTGTCGCCCTCTTCCCCACATTCCCACCACGTCCGTCCCCTTCTCTCTCTCTCTCTCTCTCTCTCTCCTTCCCTCGCTTTCTACCTCTCTCTCTTTCTCTTTGTCTCTCTCCTTCTCTGCTGGGGCCACTGATATCAACATGTGCCACTCGTCCTTGAGCAGGCCCTTCTCCACAGGACTGCCCCTGCCTGTCCCCTCTCTCTCTCTCTCTCTCTCTCTTAATATCGAGTTGCCGGGGTAAACGGGGGCCTGCGGAATCTAATAACTATGACAGTGGGGTCTTTTTTGGCATTGTTCCTGCAGCCGAGCAGACGCACACAGGGCTGTCGGCTGGCTCTAATGAAAGGTTAAATGAATAGGACACAGTGACAGGAGGTGCACTATAACAGGAGCCGGAGAATGTGTGATCGTATATACACAACAAGGACAGGCCCACCGCAGAGAACCACGCACCGGCGGCTCTGAAAACACGGCCGTGACAGTGCGCTGTGGCTGGGTCGCTCCAGGACACACTGTGCTCCCGAAGAATTCCAGCGTGGTTCTTGTTTGATAAATGGTAAGGTCAGTGGCAACGGGCGGAGGATGTGTGGTACATGTCTGTGCCTGTGCGACAGGAATGTGGTGTCCCATGAAAAACGCGCTCTTTTACTCTCGTCCTCTTTTTTCTATCAGTCTCTCTCCCCCTTCCTCTGACCCTTTCCTTCTTGCCTTTTCTATGTCTCTACCTTCTCCTTCTTCCCCCCCTCTCTTTTTCCCTGTCTCTCTTTCTCATTTAGTCTCTCTCTCTTTCTTTCTTTCTTTTGGTTTCTCTCTCTCACCCCTCAATCCCTCTCTCGCTTTGTTTGACCCTCTCCTTCTTGCCTTTTTTATCTCTCCTCCTTCCCTCCTCCCTCTGCACTCCCTCTCTCATCCCCTCTTTTTCCCTATCTTTCTTTCTCATTTGGTCTCTCTCTCACTCTCTCACCCTGTCACTCTTTCTTTCTGTCTCTACCTCTTTCTTTTGGTCTGACCCTCTCCTTCTTGCCTTTTCTATCTCTCCTCCCTCCATCCTCCCTCTCTCGCATCTTCTCTTTCTCCCTGTCTCACTTTCTCATTTGGTCTCTCTCTCTCTTTCTCTCTCTCAATCTCTCACCCATCTCTTTTTCTTTATGTCTCTCCCTCTTTCTTTTGGTCTAACCCTGTCCTTCTTGCCTTTTCATTCTCTCCTCCCTCCCTGCTCAATATTTCTCCCTCTCTCTCTCTCTCTGTCTCTCATTTAGCCTCTCAATCCCTCTCTCCCTATGTCCTTCTCTCTCTTTACCTTTCTTTAGCGTCGTCAACCACTCCCTCTCTGTCACCTTTCAGTCTCAGTCAGTCTCTCCCTCTTTCTTTTGGCTTCTCTCTCTCACCCCGCAATCCCCGTTTCTCTCTATGTCCCTCTCTCTCTTTATCTCCCTCTATTGTTCTCTCTCTCATCCCCCCTCCCTCTCTCTCTCTGGTTGGTCCCTCTCTATCCTTCTCCCCCTCTCTTTCTCTCTCTCAATCCTCCACTCTCACTCTCTCTGGTTGGGTTGACTTCTCTTTCCCTTTCTCTCTCTGTCTCTCTCTCTCACTCCTCCTCTCTCACACACTCTTTCTCTCTGGTTGGCTTTTCTCTGTCCCTTTCTCTCTCTCACTCCTCTCTCACACACTCTTTCTCTCTGTTTGGCTTCTATCTGTCCCTCTCTCCCACACACTCTTTCTCTCTGGTTGGCTTCTCTCTCTCTCTTACTCTCTCACACACTCTTTCTCTCTGGTTGGCTTCTCTCTGTCTCTCACTCTCTCACACACTCTTTCTCTCTGGTTGGCTCTCTCTCTCTGTCCCTCTCTCTTCTCTCTGTCCTCTCTCTCACACACTCTTTCTCTTTGTTGGCTCTCTCTGTCCCTCTCTCTCTCTCACACACTTTTTCTCTCTGGTTGGCTTCTCTCTGTCCCTCTCTCTCTCACTCACTCTTTCTCTCTGTTTGGCTTCTCTCTGTCCCTCTCTGTCACACACTCTTTCTCTCTGTTTGGCTTCTCTCTGTCCCTCTCTCTCTCACACACTCTTTCTCTCTGGTTGACTTCTCTGTGTCCCTCTCTCTCTCACACACTCTTTCTCTCTGTCCCTCTTCTCTCTCACCCCTCCTCTCTCTCACAATCTTTCTCTCTGTTTGGCTTCTCTCTGTCCCTCTCTCTCTCACACACTCTTTCTCTCTGTTTGGCTTCTCTCTGTCCTTCTCTCTCTCACACACTCTTTCTCTCTGTTTGGCTTCTCTCTCTGTCCCTCTCTCTCTCTCACACTCTTTCTCTCTGTTTGGCTTCTCTCTGGCCTTCTCTCTCACCCCTCCTCTCTCACACACTCTTTCTCTCTGTTTGGCTTCTCTCTGTCCCTCTCTCTCTCTCTCTCTCTCACACACTCTTTCTCTCTGTTTGGCTTCTCTCTGTCCCTCTCTCTCTCACCCCTCCTCTCTCACACACTCTTTCTCTCTGGTTGGCTTCTCTCTGTCCCTCTCTCTCTCACACACTCTTTCTCTCTGGTTGGCTTCTCTCTGTCCCTCTCTCTCTCACACACTCTTTCTCTCTGTTTGGCTTCTCTCTGTCCCTCTCTGTCACACACTCTTTCTCTCTCTCTCTGACTTCTCTCTGTCCCTCTCTGTCACACACTCTTTCTCTCTCTCTGACTTCTCTCTGTCCCTCCTGTCACAGTACTTGTCAGCAGATGTGCCCTGCTTTGAGGCACACACAGCCAAAGTAGATTTTTCTGCTTCCACTGTTACATTTTGTTCAAAGTCACTACCTGTTGATAGATTGTAAGGCCGAACACTGACGTAAAAGCCCAACTGTGCAATATTTCAGCCAGCCGGTACACTTTATCTGTACAATAACCTGCTTTGCAACATTCCTATTCTTTATTATGCAGTTTTACAGTCAAGCAACAAGTCTATATTTTGTATAGAGATGGACCGATATACTTTTTCATGCCGTTTCTTTAGAATCCAGAGAAACCATAGACTGTACATGTATAAATGGACATAGCTAACCTAGCCGCTAGCCGCTGCTTTCCAAATAGGAAGTGAGCATGGACACAATTCCGGCTCCATCGACACTGGCTCTAATTCACTTTCTATTGAAAAACTGTCCCCTCTCTCTCTGTAACTGCTGCTGTCAGACTGGTCATTTTGGTCTTAAAATGTTCGTATTAGCCCACTCTTCATGATCCTGGTTTTTATTTTGCTATTATGCTGATAAATTAAGATATGAGCATAAAAAAACCAGACAAATCAGGCGCCTTTTTTCCCCGAGGTCGCTCCCGCTAGCGTTAGCAACAGGTTTGATTGACAGCATCGCTAAGGACCTGCTGGTTTAGCGGGGAGCAGGGGTGTTACTATCAACATCCTTGCTGCGGATTGGCTCTTTGGTTGCTATGATACTTAGTCAGAATTCCAAATATGGAACTTGTGTAGTCGTGTTTTGTGTAGTTATCTCTTTGGGCTTAAGTGTTCAAGTAAAGGTTTCTGTGTGTTCTTTAGGCAAAATAAAATATCGGTCTCTGCTGGAGATTTAATGCCGTTAACCAATATGTTGAAAAGTGCCTATCTCTAATTTTGTTTCATAAAAAATCTGAAAAGGCTAGCATTTTTAGCGTGTGGGTTTGAGCATGTTTGGTACTGCGTGTAAAACAGTTACCTGTTGACACATTATTTCATTTGATTTGACCATTTACGCCAAGCCAATCCAAAACATTACCACATCCACAGTTTATGCTTACCTTCCCTTCAACAGGAAAAGTGCACTAAGACACAAACAAACACGCAAAGTCCCCTCATCCACACACTGCCCATAATTACTATCATTACCACCTTAAAATTACCACCTTAAGTAGCACCTATGTCACCAACAATAACAAGGTAGGAGCGCTAACATGTAATCCAGGAGAGTGCTCCAACCGCAAGCCGAATAATGAGTCAGAAATCTCAATGGTAACCAAGGCCCATTCATATTACGTACTGAGGTCATGTGTAACAATGTCATATTTACACAGACAGTACGCATGAAAGACTTTAACTCGGACGGTGGCTGTTTTCATCATAGACTGTATATATAAATGGACACAGCTAACCTGCTAGCCGCCGCATTCTAAGTAGAAAGTGAGCATGGGCGTACTTCCGGCTCCACCGACTCTTTCTATTCAAAAACTGTCACCGCTCTCTCCATAACCGCAGCTGTCAGACTTGTCATTTTTTGTCTTAAAATGTTTGCATTAACCCGCTCTACATGTTCCTGGTATTTTGTCTAGTACTGGTGTCTGTAAGTCAAGATATGAACATTGATAACAGACAAATCGGGCGCCTTCTTTCCCCGAGGTCACTCCAACTAGCATCAGCAACAGGTTTGAATAACAGCGTTGACTAGCGGTGCAGGAAAGAAAGGCGTTACCTTCAACAGCCTCACTCCAGATTGGCTCTTTGGTTGCTATGATACTTGTGGTCAGAATTCCAAATATGGAACTTGGCTCCTAATCGACAGAAGACTAGACTGAAACTCTCCTCTGACCTGAGGGACGTCTTTTATCATATTAGAAAAGTCCTTTTAGGGAGTCAACTCTGTCAACACTGATTTGCACGTGGTAGCTTATATGGTAATTTTTGACACATATTTGAGTACTTTTAAATGTGGAAATGTGGAGTGTAATGTTTTTAAATCGAAGAATGGGGGAATGCATGGTTTGACTTTAAATGAATGGACACTTAAATGTATTTTAATAGTTTGTAACCTTCCCGGGGACTGCAGATGGAAACTCGCTTTAGCTAAATCTGGTGTAAAGCATCTCTTCTTTTATTAATGTGTTTGCACATGGTCCCTGTGAAAATAAACCAATAAACTAAACTAAACAAATTCGCCGCTATAACTGCTAGCCTTGATGAGCTTTATTTGACTGGAGCCAAACACTATGGGTGACGTCACTCTCACTTAGTCCACTTCTTTACACAGTCTATGGTGAGCTTCATGATGAATTCTCCTGAAATGGTTTTAATTTCACAGGGCTTTATTTTTAGTTTGCTACATTTGACATTCAGTTTTGATGAGATTGTAGAATGTAAATCATGGAGATAAAGGAAGTTATAGTAGCAGTAATCATGGACATAATGGTATTTGTACTGTACTTAGACCAATACTGAGCATTTTTTTCACAGCAAGATGACACACCACACAAGCAGTTGTAGTATTAGTTGTAGTAGTAGTAGTAGTAGTAGTATGAATTATCGTGACTGCAGTGGTTGTAGCAGTGATGATTAATTATACATATTTCCGCACAAAAACAACTTATTTTGTGTTATGTTGTTTATTGTGCTGTCATAAACGTCTAACAGAATCAAAACTAAAATGCACAACTACTTTCATAGCCCACACTCCAAAGACGTCTCACCATCCTCAAATGCAGCAGCCTCCAGATGTGAGCCGTCTACAGCAGGCACAGTGTTAATGAGGAGGAGACACTTTGGCAACAAGCTACACTTTCCACCATGTGCTCCCAATGTCAGGCCATGTTAACCCTAATTACTTATTTCAATGAACTGTGCCAACATCTGAGCGACTCTCAAGTACTTAAAGCCAAAACCTTGGTGGCCTCACGCTCAAATCAAAGGAAACCACCAACAAAATATTTTTCTTTGACTTTGTACTATAGTTGTCACTTAAAATAATCTAGTGTGGAGAAATAATTGTCTCCACGACTTGGGTCTACTGTCAACTTTAGAGGTACTTATGCTAGTTTATTAATGGGTTGGAGTTGGAGGGTTGAGTTTGCCTACAACATAGTAGTTCAAGGATTGGTTAAGGAGGTTGCTGGTTGAGATATTTCAGGAGGAAAAAAAAAAAAAAAAAAACCCAACAAACAAAAAAAAAAAAAAAAAAAAAAAAAAAAAAAAAAATCATCTTACACAATGCAAGTTGCAATGAATTTAAGTAAAAAAATAATAAAAATAAAATAAAAAAAAAATAAAACATATCATAATAAATAAAAAAAAGATAGAAAAATATAATAAATAATATTTTTTTTAAATCTATATACATAATAAAGTGTATAATAAACTGTATACATGCCCAATTTTACATATGATCTGCAATATCTAGTAAAAGCACTGACCACTTTTGTTCTAAGTCGAAAACCATAAACTGCATAGAAAGCTTGCTAAAACTTAAAGGTCCTTAATTACGCAAAATTGATTCTTGTGAGCTATATGCCAAGTGAGAATGTCGTTACCTCATCAATAACATACCTGGACTTGTGTTTTGTTTTATTCAAACATGTCTGAGTAGCCCTTTATTACTACTCTGTCTATATCTCCAAAGCTCAAAATGCTCTGTTCCACCTTGTGATGTCATAAAGTAGCAGTTTTGAAGTTAACAGCTCCTTTTAGCTTTTATAAAGTCGAGGTTGACAATTCTGGAACTGAAGTCATCCGAATGACTCTAGTGTATGGAGTTTAGAAACACAGTGGAGCACTTCTTGTATTGCCAAATGACATCACAAGGTGGAACAGAGTGTTTTCTGTTTGAGAGACGAACTCAGCCTAAATATGAAGGGTTTGTGAATTAAACATGTGCGAGTGAAACAAACTTTAGGTATGTTCTGGATGAGGAAACAGCATTATAACATAGATCAGAAAACAGAGTGATATGGCGCCTTTAAACAATAAATGTTCTGTGAAGCTGTGATTTCTGACCCCAAATTTTATGGATTATTCGGGAGTGCCCAGGGGCTTCAAAAACTACTACAACCAAACAGAATTATAATGTAAAGATTCCATATTAACTGCTTCCATAAGCCATAAAACAGTAGTATTTTTAGTTATAAAACAGTAGCTTTTTATGTAGGAAAAGTATGTCGGTGCCATCAATGGTGAAAATGGGGTAGAAAATGGGAGCTAGAGAACAAACACTTTAATTAGAAAACAGAGAATATCACATGGCATGAACAGGCAAAGCTCGGAAACCCTGTGAATGCTAGTTGTCCATAAGTAATCCATTTTGACAAAGAAGCTCGGGGCTATGGGGAATCTTGACCCGTCCCATGAAATGCCCCTGGGCCACACTTTGGACCTGTCAGGTAAAAACACACACATCACTTAAGAAATGATTTAAAAATATATAGAGAATTGTAAAAATGTCTAGAAATGTATAGATCTACAGTTACAGTTACAGTTTGGACATTTTAAATCGCAATATTGATGTAAAATTACTCAATATAAGAGTTTTTTGGGACACTGACGAAGCTACATGTATCACCGATTAAGAAAATAAAACAAGTACAGAGAGGTCATGGTCATGGTCACATTTTTATATAGCGCTTTTCCACCTTCAAGGCACTCAAAGGGTATGTGCGCAGACACTAGGGGGGAGGTTAAGTGCCTTGCTCAAGGACACAACGACAGCATTTATCTGTGGGACGTGGAATTGCACCGCCAACCTTCAGATCAGTGGACAAACGCTCTACCAACTGAGCTACGTCGCCCAGAGCTCAGTTGGTAGAACACGCACGAATCACGCTAAATACAACTTCGAGAGGGTAAACGAAAGGGGAAAAACAACTAAAACATGGTTAAAAGCTCTAAAAAGTCAATTTTCACATTCCAGGCCCACTATAAAAGTTACATAGTGCACCTTTAGACGCTGTATTTCACTGATCATAATATTTAGCAAGATTCACACCGAGGACATAACATAACGTGAAACAAGATCTGACTTGAGCGTCTAATTTGGTTTTCGTTTTGTCGGAATAATGCAAACACCGAAGCATGTGGAACGTCACCGTGCAGCTTAATCAACCTAATCCCCCGCGCAAATAGAAGCTAGCAGTGCCACCGCGCAGCGCAAATGTTAGCGACCGGCCAAACTTTATTAAATTTTACAAGACAAACTGATCATTATCGCCGGTCTATGAAGAAAAAGCCAGGAATGGACAGCGCGGTTGATTTTTCTCCCCTTTTTTTGCCTCAAAGTACATAAACAGTTTATAAATGAGAGTGAGGAGTCCGCGCCAACGGTTATAGGTAAAAATAACATTGTCAGGCACAGTTACCAGCTCTGAAGTCGACACTCGGGGCAATAAGTCCAAAGTCAACATGACGCGTCTAGATCCTTAGGAATTTTTCATGAGCTACCACTTATCTTGTCATATCAGATTTCTTCCGCTGGCGTTTTAGCAGGGAACAGAAAAGACACCTCCAGGCCAAATGATTTCTCTTTTAATCAAATCACAAGCCAAGGAGACGAGTGCGTTTCAAGCCACTGGGGCATGGGACACTAACGCACAGTTTAGGAAAAGTTGGGAGCAACGTTGGCGTTAGGGTTGTCTAAAGTATAAAAAGTCAGGTACAAATCGGTGCTAAAACGAGTATTGAAACTAGATACACGTTTGAGCAGGAATTTATACTGAAAAAGTCACATTCACAGGACAGAAATGAAGTCTTAGAACAAGTATAAGACCATATAGACTAGTAGTAGTAGTAGTAGTAGTATGCCCATGGATCAACTAAGGGATTACACAGGGTTTTTTTTTAGTTTTTTTTTACTATGATTGTGGTATCAGAATTGCTATTGAGTGTTGATTCTATTCCATATTATCGAAATCAAGTTGGAAATGTTACTATCGTGATAACACTAATTTAAATTCCTTAAACAATATGGGAACATTTGACGAAAAAAGTCAGAAGTCATACTATTCAGTTTGATCGCATCAAATTTGCAACAATTTGTAATTTGGACACAACAACTGTATGTACGTAAGGCGAGATTTGAACCAGCGACTCTCTGGTAACAGGGAAAACGCTGCACAGTTCCTGCTCTGCCGTTAAAGCATTTACTGAGTTGAGTATTGTATGCATTTTGTTTGGTGGAATTCAGATGGAAGTTGTGTTTTTAGAATTAGCAATCCTATATTCATTCAGTCATGTTCGTAAACTACCACTTCCAGAAATCTAATCTCTAATCTAATCTAATCTCATAGCAAAGACATTTCAAATATAGCTGTATGCCATGAACAACATTAAAGGCCCAAAGTTACGATATTTTCTGATCTGTTATAAAGTTTCCTTATTAAAAACATACCCAGAATCGTGTTTTGTTTCATTCACACATCTTTAACACTCAAACCCTGCACATTTAGGCTTAGAGTTCTTCTCTCAAACAGAAAACACTCTGTTCCACCTTGTGATGTCATCATGTGGTAATACAGGAAGTGCTCTAATGTGTTTTTAAATTCCATACACCTTCACTAGAATCATTTGAAGCATTTCAGTCCTATAATTTCCCATCTTTACTGAACAAAAGGTAAAAGGTAAGTAGCTGTTAAGTTGAAAGCTACCACTTCATGACATCACAAGGTGGAACAGAGCGTTTTGAGCTTCGGAAAGGTAGACAGACTAATAATAAAGGGTAACTCAAACAGGTGGGCAACTCCAGGTGTGTTTTTGAGGAGGTAACAACATTATAACATGGCTTACTAGAGTCAAGTTTGTATAATATAGGACTTTTTAAAGCATAGTCCAACTGTAGCCAATCCCACGCAACTAAAAACAGCACAATATCACTTATCCTTTTACTATCCATCTTACATCACCACTTCATGGACTCTATACAGCCATCTCCCCCTCTTTACCTGAACACAACAACGCGTTTAACCTCGCTCAGATACAAGGAGCAAAGTGGTGTCTGGACTTCCCATCACAAGTGAAAGGCCAGATTTTCACTTCTCATGGAACAGGATCGAAACAACTTTATTCTAGAGCACGGTCGGAGCGGGAGGGAGCTATAAAATATAAATTATCCCCCATAACCCTATACCTCCCAGCTGAGCCATTTGGTTACAAGCGTACTCCTGTTCTCTGCTCTTTCTGCGGCGTGGACATGAGTTATACTAGGGGCCTGCAGAGGGCGGATGGATTACCAGTGAGGTGTAATTTCCCAATCGGACGCCGGCTGCTCAGTGACAACCCAGTGTTTATTTGACACAGTTGCCAGTAATTAGTTCTGGACAGAATCAATTAAAGCCACCCTAAATTTCAACAGAAAACCCTGGATTCATGGAGGTGTCCGGGAGGGGGGAACCGTGGGGTGTATTTTAAAGTTGACTTGGGCCAAAAGTAGTTTTTCACGTTGGGTGTGGGCATGTTTCAGAGGGAAGAGTTTCTGGAGCTTAAGTCACAAGTGATGTGATTTGTAGAGGATTTGGTTTACAGCCGGTTATAGTTGGCTAGTTTTCATAAGCCGGGTTTTAGACATTTGTGTTGGTTGACTTAACAGGCTTATATTAAAGAGGGTTATAATCAGACTAACAGTGACAAGTTAGCTGGCATGTATTGTGATGTCATGTGGTAATACAGGAAGTGCTCCACTGTGTTTTTACACTCCAAACACCTTCCCTTGAATCATATGAATTATTTCAGCCCTGGAACTACTGAACAAAAGGTAAAAGACAGCTCTTAACTTGAAAACTGCCACCACATGACATCACAAAGTGCCACAGAGCATTTTGAGCTTTGGAGATGTAATAATAATACAATAATACATGTGTGAATGGCACAAAACACAACTCTAGGTATGTTTTTGATGAGATAACGGCGTTCTAACAAGGCTTAAAGCTTAAAGAGTCCATTTTGTGTAATATAGGACCTTTAAAGGTTCTTCTTTTTGTTGGAGATGTCATGGTGGCGCAGAATGTTCCACGGTATGGCATCAGACAAATCTCTAGACAAACTATAGACAAGCAGGCGATGCCATCCGGCCAAGTTACAGGTCAGATCTGTGGAGTTGACCTGTAATTGAATAAATGCAAGATATATGCCATACTGTAGAACATTCAAGTTTATTTGCCTGTTAGGTCCTCTTTTTAAATCTGTTCACTAATCTTATATTTGACTGCAATAAGTGCATTTTTATTTTAAAGAAAAGTAGGTTTAAAACATAAAAGTACAACATCTTGGTCTAAAAGATCAAGCCAGCACCACTTGAACCAATATTGTAATAGGCTGAATAGAAGTCGCTTTTACCAATGGCTACATCCTTTATTTAGAATTTTTATCCCCAAACCAAATATTTCCTCAGGCATTAGCTTAAGTAATTTAAGAAGCCTGTATTTGACTGTAAAATGAATTGAAAGCAGACATCGAGGGAACACATGTAAGAAGGCATCTCGGGTTACAATTCAAACACATGCTTAAAATTGCATTACCAGCCTCTCTATGATATTACCATGCCAGTGATAAAACACATCTTAAACGCTTATGTCACAACACCTACTCATTATCTTGTGCTGTTTGTACGGACTTCTACTGTAAATCAGAGCCTGAAGATTAGGTGTCTCTGTCCCTGAGCGCAGCGAGGTACAGAAATGTAATTATGTATATAGTGAATGTGGTTTTATGGGCTCTCCCACTGTGATCTTTATTACATGAGGAGTCCTGCTATCCAGTATGGCTCTGATTAGCCACTGGAGTGTTTGGAACTTTTTGTATTTTTAGGCCCCCAGAAGCTGACGAAGGGCCTATTAGCATCATAAGGATCCGTAGGCGAAGGCGGGGACATCAACAACCAGATCTCCGGGCATGGAAACTGTGTTCTATTTTCAAGAGAGTACTTTTTAATATATTTGATATTCTAATTTTGCGCTACAGTGGTCCCTCGTTTATCGTGGAGGTTACGTTCTACAAATAACCCACAATAGGTGAAATCAGCTTTATTTTTTACAATTATTATATATGTTTTGCGGCTGTAAAACCCCTCACCACACACTTTATACACTTTTCTCATTATAATTTTCTCACATTTCTCTCTTGTTTAAACACTCGCAAAGTTCAAACCTTCGTAGTCGCCTTTGTCAGAACGTTTCAGCGACATTGTGGGTTTTGTCGGGGAGAAAACTTGCAAACATACAGCACTTAAGAGTCACTCTGCGATTGAACATTTATGTAAATTTGGCTGAACACATTCTGTACTGCACAGGAGACACGGCACAGAGGAGACTGATGGGACAATGGTCTACAGTCCCTTAGCCAATCAGGACGTAGAACACAATAGTCTACAGTCCCTTAGCCAATCAAGATGCAGAACACAATGCACGCTCAGACAATGTAAAAAATGTAAAAAAGCATGCAAATTGCACCAAAAAAATAATCTGCAAAACAGCAAGACCGCGAAAGGTGCATCGTGATACAATGAGGGACAACTATACACATTTTTTTTTACTTCCACCTCTACTATCAAACACACAACTTCGAGCGGAGGTGTGAACAGTCTTACCAAAGGGACTACATACACAATGCTGGTATAGTCTGACACAAACCCCAAGCCTCTGTGTCACTAAACCAACTTCTCCACTGGTTGGGCTTCTGCAAAAACCATTGTACACTTTCTGAAATATTAGCTTTATTTCGTTGCAGTAGAAGCAAGATTTTTTTAGCAAATCAAGACGATATGATTATCTTTTCTCCGCTGGACCCTCACTTTTCTGAAATTGGCAGAATCTGACTGACCTATCCTGCTGCTAATTGAAAATCAACACAAACAATCGATGAAATTAGCATGTGGCTTTGAAACGGCAAAAAAATGGAACATTATGTGTAATTAAAAACATATTTCTGATAAGTCTTGAAACCTGCCTATCACTATTATCTCTTTTTGATTGGCTCTCTTTCTGATCCAACATTTGGGCTTGTTTTTGCGTGGCTACATCGTTTCTCGCCCTGAACACAAATGAGCGGTGTTACGGGGTCAATTGGTAATTATTATCTCTGCAAATTAACGAAGAAAAACTACTTGCAAACAAGAAGTGATGAAACACAGACACAAGATCTCATAAATTGTAGTAAGACAAGCCGGCCCGGTTATGGGTATGAGGGGGATGGGGTCGGGATCACGGGGGTCAGATGGGAGCGGCTGTATGAGCAGTGTCTCCTCATTAGGCCTGTCCTGGGCGGAGTGGGCAGCGTGGCCGGCCTCTATACCTGTCCAGTGGATTAGCGGAGCGGCTAACTGGAGCTCAATCTGGCGTTTAACTTCGCTTGTCTTGCTCTTTCTTTCTCTCGCTCCTTCTCTCCTCTCTCTCTGTCTCTCTCCATCTCTCTCTCTCTGTCTCATTGTCTCTTTCTCTCTCTCTCTTTCTCTGTCTCTATTTGTCTCTCCCTCTCTTCGGCTCTCTCTGTGTCTTTCTGTCTGTCTCTTTGTCTCTCTCTGTCTGTCTCTCTCTTTGTCTCTCTCTCTCTGTGTCTCTCTCTGTGTCTCTCTCTCTGTGTCTGTCTCTTTCTCTCTGTCTCTCTCTCTCTCTGTCTCTCTCTCCGTCTCTCTCTATCTCTCTCTGTGTCTCTCTCTCACTCTCTCTGTGTCTCTCTCTCTCTCTGTGTGTGTCTCTGTCTCTCTCTGTGTCTCTCTCTGTGTGTCTCTCTGTCGCTCTCTCTCTCTCTGTCTCTCTCTGTCTTTCTCTCTGTGTCTCTCTCTCTCTGTCTCTCTCTCTGTCTCTCACTCTCTCTGTCTCTCTGTGTCTCTCTCTGTGTCTCTCTCACTCTCTCTGTCTCTCTCTGTGTCTCTCGCTGTCTCTCTCTCTCACTCTCTCTGTCTCTCTCTGTGTCTCTCTCTGTTTCTCCCTGTCTCTTTCTGTCTCTCTCTGTCTCTCACTGTCGCTCTCTCTGTGTTTCTTTCTGCCTCTCTCTGTGTTTCTCTCTGTCTCTCTCTCTCTCTCTCTGTCTCTCTCTGTGTCTCTCTCTGTCTCTCTCTCTGTCTCTCTCTGTCTCTCTCTGCGTCTCTCTGTTTTTGTTTGATTTCCTTACTCATTCTGTGAAGTTCGACGCCTCCATTGTGTGATCAAATCCCACACTGTCTTCCCTTGATTTTAAGGCCGTACTTGTATTCTGAATACCACCACATGAAAAAGTAACTGTACTGAATACAGCTACTCAAAGTTAGTCATCTGAATCCATCATTCTCTACATGTAAGTACAGTAGTTACTTCCCAACTAAATAAAATAAGTAGCTAGTTTGCATCTCTAATGAAGCATAGCCATTATTTACTTACCCATGTACAGCAAAAATATAATGGGATAGTTGAAAAAGTTTCCCAGTAGTACAAAGAAAAAGTCCCCACAATAAATACTGATCCTCAAAAGTGATTGTCCCGTCTAACTTATACAGTATTCAACTCGATGTACAGGGTGTGGTTAGAGTCTCTTTACAATAAAAAAATATATATTACAAAGGCAACTGATCAGATACCTGAATCAGACTTGTTCTATTGTACTCGTAAGTGCTTTTACCTCATTTAACTCACCTCTTTAGTCAATATATCTTATCAATGGCCTTTGTAATTAGATTTTAAAATTGTAATGAGACTTTATGGACACTCTGTGGTAATTATTGTGACAGGCCTACGAGTATGTCCATGTACCCACTTCTAAACCCTTCTCACAGTGACAGAGGCGTAAACGTATCAGACGTGGGTCCAGACACACAAAGCAAGTGACAGAGATGGATGGGTTCTCTTAATAAACTCGGAGAGGACCCCCGCGTGTGGAGGGGACGGTGGCCATGGCGTGTGAGACGGCTCCAGAGACACACAAGAATGTCGATTTACATTCCTCCCGTGTCACCCTCCACTCCGATCCTCCGATCCTCCGTTAGTAGGCCTGACTAAACTAATTCTCGGTCGATTAAAAAGACATGTCCTGCCAATCGATTAAGTTGAGTTACGTATCTAAGTCACGTCAATATAAACCAAACCATAAATCAGAATTATATCCAAAAAAAATACTCTAAATGTACAATATATAACAGAACACGACACTTATGTAGTTACTTTGTGTCTATAATGAGTCATAGAAGTTCAAAATTCAAACTTCCACAGCTCAAAATCTCATTGTAGTACAGAAAAAAAAACCAGCACTTTCCCATTTGTATAAAAAAAAAAGAACATGCAATAAATACTGACCCCGAAAATGATTGTTCCACTTATGATGTGCTGAATGGTAATAGTCGCAATCGTATTTATGATGACAGGACTTTACATATCTCAATGTATCTGACCCGGAGTGCACTCACAAGACTACACCTGCACGGGAATTCATGCAAAAACAACTACGTATGCAGAGAAAAGTACACTGAAACAAAGTATTTATATAAAGACAGATTTAACTTGTCAATCATGAGTTTAATCTGACTTTTTATAAATACCAAAACATATTAATTGTCCAGCTAACTCCCTCACTGTCTCACTAACTTCTCCTGTCTGCTGTTGTCCCATGTAATGTAAATAAAAAGTTTAATCGACTAAGACACAATTAGCATTTACTTACACCCTGTGGAACAATTTCTCAGATTTAACATAAAAAAGTAAAGTAATTGAGATGAGTTTTGCCCTATAGCACAGATGGGCAGTGTAAGAGCAGCTCTTAGGGTCAAAATGAGACCAATGTGCACGTTTTGTATGCAATTATTATGTAGTTTCCTACCTTACTTCCTGTGCGAACCAGGAAGTAAGGGTAGTACTAGCTGTTGTTAGAATTACAGTGACAGCAAAACTCATGTACGTGCTTAGAAATTCATTAAGAAATAAGAAATAACACTGAACCACTGCAAAAAGTTTATAACAAACTAGTTCTGTTTTTTTATAAAGCGGTTGCTCCTCGCTCTATGATGGACACCTGACACATCACATATTGGCACAACGTATTGCCTGAGGACACAATGGCAAAATGGCAAAAAAAATCTGGTAATCAAGATCAAACTGCCAAGATTTGGATTAGCTCGGAAAATCGTAAACATGGGATTTACTTGCGGTTGCTTGAATATTGCCACTGACAAAAAGACATATTGTTCTGCACAGAAAGTGGCCTTGGACATGCACAGGGGCAAGTTACACGGCTGGAAAAATGATATTACGAAAAACCTGAGTTAGGCCTAAGTATACATAAATACATCCAAAGATTGATTTGAGAGAAATTGCCAGACACCGTGATCAAATGGAACTAAAAATACTCTTTACTATAGTCTATTTACAATACAATTTTCCCCAGTCTGACAATACGTCCGACAGCCAAACACTGACACAAAACAGTGACTCCACAAATCCAATAAAACGTTAAAGGAGCAAGTGCAATATGAGAAGGAATTCTGTCAAAGCTCGGAGGCTCGGTAATCTCCCTGGGCCCAGACACAACCCCGGACTTTACAACAGCCACTAAAACATCTGCTTTTTAATGACGCATATTCATTCAACATATTTATGAGACCCTCTATGAAATTGCGTTGGTCCATGTGTGTAATTTATTTCAGTGATTTCAGTGTATTTTTAAGGAAACAGAACAAGAGGAAAGGAAGAAGTAGAAGTAGAAGTAGAAGAGAAACACTTTGATTGCTGCATTTGGTTGCTGTAATGTGTTTTGGGGATATATTTGTGTATTGTGACTAAGATCTGGGTATGGTACTACTGCTCAGAGAGTGTTGAAAATAACATTTAGGCTGTGATTTTCATTTCTTACAGTTTGACAAGGGGGCGTGTGTGTTGTTGATGGACTTAAACTGAAATTTTATTGATCCAGGTTTGAAATCAGCCCTTGGACACAGACATTACAGTTACAATTATATATATAAAAAAAAGGCTTGCGTAATAATAAAATAATAAAATATAGCTTTTTTTCTTGTGTCATTGCATTGAGTCTGCACAGTGTTCAACGTGGATTAGAGGAAGGAAAAAAAGCAGAGGGTCAAGGAAAAGCAACAGGTGAGGAAAAAGTGATTTGAAGCGAGGTAAGACTTGTGCGTAAAAGTTGGTCTGCGCGCGTCTCCATTCACTGATCTGGGACACGGCAAGGAACGAAAAGCAAAGAGACAAGATTCCGCACGGAAAGTAAAAGGCGACAGTCCGCGGCGTGTCATATTTATCCTACCATTGCAGCATGTTGTATCTGACAGAGCCCGTCTCCTGCGCCAAAGTCTGACTTCGCCCTCAAGCGGGGAACTTTGTCCTCTCCAGCGCCGCCTGGCCCCTCTTCACTCTCGGCGTTCAATAAAAGCTCTTCATCGCAAACTTTTCGGCTCAACATCACACACGAAGCGTCAGTCACGTTTTTTTTTCTTCTTGCTGCGTGTGGATCGATATCTCCTTGCGTCACGACGTTTTGAGGAGAGCGCGGAGGAGAGAGCAGAAGGGAGAAAGTCCGCGCGCTGTGCCCCGTGTCCGAAGCGACTGTGGAGGGAAAGCTGACAAGACGCAGGCTCGTAACTCCGGCTCCGTGTCCTACCTTTGTGGAAAAAGTGTTACGCGCTGCCCCTCGTGTGTTGGCTTCCTCTAGGCGGGCGATACACGCAGCGGGCACTCGGAGCGGGAGAATAAAAAAGCAGGGCTCGTCTCTCCAGTCTCCTGCGCCGTGAATCCGCGCTGTGTTTGCGCCACTGAAGGTCAACACGCTGTCTGTGCCCCAGCTCTTGATTTACGATGTGGTGTCAGCGTGTAGAGTCACATCTTTGTGACACAAGAATGTGCCAAAAAATGTCCAAAGTTTGGAGAGAGTGGCGCTTAAAAC
This sequence comes from Periophthalmus modestus, assembly GCA_019594935.1. Taxonomy (NCBI): domain Eukaryota; kingdom Metazoa; phylum Chordata; class Actinopteri; order Gobiiformes; family Gobiidae; genus Periophthalmus; species Periophthalmus modestus. Next base: position 6,593,609 of record JAIEZT010001373.1, on the reverse strand, counting down.
AGCACCAGAGCGTTAACAAACAGGGAGATTCCTTCTGCATTATTCACATTTAGTTAGTTTTTGTCATAGAGCAAACGCGTTTAATCACAGAAAATAAAATGTAGGCAGTTTTTTTTTACGCGTAATTAATCTAGTCCCACGATAACAGTTGATTTTTAATCCTTATCCTCATTTATAGGCTTTATTGTTTCACTTTGTCCAGGTTTGGGCATAGACTAATGAAAAAGGGCAATCATAGACTTACTTTTCCCTGTGTAAAGCAGCAATTTTGTCTGTTCTGGACATTGTAGTGCAGGCCCATTAGAAAGACTCAAGTTTTCAGTCACTCCATAAAGTTTACATGTAGGCCTAACCCAATGCTGTTCTGTGCTATTCACGTCAAATGCAAATTCAGAAGGCAAGAAGCGGTTTATCATCAGAAGAATGAAGAATAGCTGTGTTTCAGATGACATCACAACATGCTATAGGTCAGTCATATTTAAGACAGATGGGGGCAGCTCAAATGAATATCGTTAATACAGTAAGTTCTTGTGTCTAGTCAGTAATAGAAATCAATAGGTTCAATGTTTGTAAATTCACCGTTAGGACATTTCATGTAACAATATGAAAATACAGTCCCCCATGTCTGACGTCATCACATCCAAGAATCTAAAAAAAAACACAAAATAGCACATTTCTGTTCACTGGACCTTGTTATTCAGTGTAATAAATAAACAGCCTCGTAGCCTAGTTTCGTTTTAATCATCTGACGGTGTGATTTCAATGCTTTTCAATGCTCCGTCTGTTATTCAATGACGTCTTCCGCTCACATAGAACATGACTGAGTATTCTGATCTGAATACACACACAGAAACCATGCGGCACATTAAGGGTCCCTTATACAATTAGCCTATATATAACCCACTTGAATGAGCTTTCAAGCATGTTACAACAGTGTCCCCGCGTCATTCACTTACACATTTAGATTAATTAACTCCGAAAATTTCAGTTTTCACATGCGCCCTATTTTAAATAATAATAAAAAAACATGGACGTCTTTTCTGTTTTGCAGTATATAGATCTGTGTACGCTATGTTATCCGAAATAGCAAAAAAAAAAAAAAAAATATGGGGTGAAGAGAACTTATTTGTCATCCGATAGTAAGATGACAACTTGATAATAATTTAAAAACACCTACGTCTTATTTTACAAGTTTAAACATATCATCAGCACGTTTTATTATTTCACTTTAAGTTTTGACGATCCGCTTGCTCTCTGGGTTAAGTCACTCCCCCTTCAGAGCGCTATCACGACACAGTCAGCGTGCGTCCCGCTAATGAAACTACTGCACATCGCATCAGCTTTGTCAAGTTACTGTGTATATTTATGGAGATTTATTGTCATGTGGTAGCTAAGCAAATAGATCCCGAGAGAGATCGTAAAACTACCGAAACATGCGTGTATGGATGACATCTGAAACCTCTTCTTTTTATAACAGAAAGCTCCAAATAGTAGATTTTGCATAACATCCATTCTTTAACATCTTATTGTCATCTGAATATGTCCCATTTTTGCTCTTCCTCCTCTCGCATCCTCGTCTTTCTCTGCCCTCCTGTGACTTTACGCACTCCACGCACATACTGAACATACAAAAAAACAAATACACCAGCGCAGATATGTGACAGTGCTGCAGCTGTGTCCCTCTGATCCTCCTCGCTCGCTCATTAAACTTTCACTCCGCGCGTGTTTTTCAAATTTGCTCAACGTTTCCCTGACTGAGACATCTCCAAAGTGAGGAGATATGAAGGGTGGTGTTTTTGAGTATGCGGCATCTTCCTCCCCTCTTCTCTCCCTCCCTCCCTCCTCCTCTTCCTCCTCTGTTGTGTAGTCCCATGACGGTCGTTTCTATCAAGTTGAGCGTCTGGAAGCCCCACTTGCATGTTTGGTCAACGGGTAAATAATAGATCAGGGATTAAGTCTTGTGCTAGAATCCGTTTTGGGTGTAACAAGCCGGTCGGGGTGTCCTGGGATATGCATATTCATACACTCAAGGCCGTGGGAGAGCAAAGAGCAGCTGCTGGTTCATCAGAGGGCTTACGCTGCTAATTAAATGAGAAATGCAGACAACAAAACAAAAGTTCTTCTAAAATGGGACATATGTAGCAATTGTGCTTTAGTTAGACCCTTTTTGGACGCTTTATAATTTTGCATAAATGAACAAATAAAACAGTGACCCAACATATATTTTCAGTACATATCAAAAATAAGGTTCACTTGCAGCAATTTGGCTCTCCTTTTGAATTCTTGTGTTATATTTCTGACGCCCTCTGCTGGCAACAGTGGGGAGTGAGGCATTTTGAAAAACAAAAAGCAGCAGAGCTATTTTCAACAAGACACGAAGTAATGTAGCTGTTTAACGATAGAAATCAAGAGCAGAAATAATAGGTAGTTTAGTAAGTTTAAAGTTGCCCCGTGTAACTGCTAGTCTCATTAGAGGTGTTCTTGCACTGCCTGAAAAATTCCACAGTATGGCATTAAACCTATATATCTCCATGGTGACACTATTGGGCCATGTTACAGGTCAAATCTGTGGATAGGCGATCTCAGTAATAATGTATATTTTTGGTGTTTTTGAGCAATACAAGAAATAAAAACATGCAAAATATTTTAATGCAAAAACATGTCTATGGAGACGAGCAGACAGCAGACCTCTTCCAAAAAAGTTACACATGCATCTTTAAATTATAGACTTTAAAGGTCCTATATTACGCAAAATTGACTCTTGTGAGCTTTAAGTCAGTTTAAAATGTTGTTACATCATCAAAAAGATACACAGAGTTGTGTTTTGTTTCACTCACACATGTTTGCCTAATCTTTCATTATTAAACTGTCTGCATCCCCAAAGCTCAAACTGCTCTGTTCCACCTTGTGATGTCATGAAGCAGTAGTTTTCAAGTTTAAACCACAATTTTTTTTTACCTTTTGTTCAGTAAAGATGGGGAATTCCAGGGCTGAAATGATCCAAATGATTCTAGTGAAGGTCTGTGGAGTTTAAAAACACAGTGGAGCACTTCCTGTATTACCATATGACATCACAAGGTGGACCAGAGTGTTTTCTGTTTGAGAGAAGAACTCAGGGTTCACGTGTTAAACTTGTGTGAATGAAACAAAAGACAACTCCAGGTCTGTTTGTGATGAGGAAACAACATTATAACAGGTCAGATTACATGGGCCCTTAAAAAAACATATGAGCACTTTTATTTGCAAACTAAAAAAAACATTCTGCTTATAAAAGGTCAAGTTGCCTGTGTAGCTTTACAGCGGCGGAGCTCTGGCTGCATTAGACAGAACTTGTGAAGTGAACCTGAATATTAATTCTCGCCCATAATGGTTTGTTGGAGTGTATTTTCTTGCCCTCCTCATGATGACCCTGCTTAATGTGATCATTCAGTCTGCTGCCTTCTTTCCCTGAGGTCACTCCCGCTAACGCGAGCAACAAGTTTGATTGACAGCGTTGCCAAGCGTCCGCTCCCTGCTAAACCGGCAGTGCGGGCAGGAACCGGCGTTACCTTCAACAGCCTCGGATTGGCTCTTTGGTTGCTGTGATACTCGGGGTCAGAATTCCAAACATAGAACTTGACTCCGAATTATCTCCTGTAACCTCTCGCCTCGATGGGCTTCGTTTGACTGGAGCCGAACGCTATGGGTGACGTCACGCTCACTTCGTCCACTTCTTTATACAGTCTATGGATGAGACACAAGATTGGGTTTTGACAGCACTTTTAATGAATAAATAGTGTGATTTAGTTTCCAGTTTTGGCCTCACTGTGTTTGATTTAGTTCATATTTTTGCTTTTTTTGAACCAGACGGCAGATCTCAAGAGATGTCCCTCACCAGCGTTCAGCTTTGTTTTTATCCATGCCAAATGTAAACCAAGGAAATGATACATCAGCATATTTTTTTCATGTATTAACTTAGATTCTTCACCTGTTTGGCATCGTCTGTGGCCAAACCTTTTTGTCAAAGCCTGATCTCTTCAGATCTCAGAAGCTAAACAGGGCCGGGCCTGGTTAGTGCTCCGAGGGGCAACCGCACCCACATTCCCCAGTGTGAATGTGGTGTTTGTGTGTATGAGTGTTTATGGTGGTCCGATGGGCTGATGGCGCAGAATGGGAACCTGGATTCTGTAAGTCTGTCCCGGGGCAGCTGTGGATACAATAGTATTTTAACACCACCGAGTATGGAGCGAATGAATTATGCACAAAATTGTAAAAATGACTTTGGGTGTCTGGGAAAGCGCTATATAAGACAAATCACCCAACAAAATGATTTAAAAAGCACAGCCAGACTAACTGTACCCGCCTGACAGAGAACAGCAGAATATGTTTATTTATCCAGGTGACAGGATCCCCACTGTTCGCTAATTACCCCACGGGAGCCCTGATAATGAGCTATTGAACCTGCTAGTGAAGTGCTCGGCCTCCTGGGACGCCCCATCAGCCTCACGCACCCTCTCCTGGATCTATCACCCCAGCCTGGTCCTCCGTTCATTAAGTTTCAGTCACTAGCCAAGCAGAGAGAGGGCCAAAAAGGTCAGCTTGACTCTTCCCCCAAGAACAGCGGGATTGGCTGCAAGTTCTCCTCACCATTAGGAGACAGATAGAAACTTCGGCCAGTAATTCTACGCTGCATTCTCGTACATTTAACTTTTTCTTAAATAAGTTATGCGCTATTGTGACACCGAGTCAGGTCAAGTTTATGTACAAGTGCGAGTTAGCCTGAGGGAGCGCCGCACAGTGTCCTTATCAAGACAAGAGGTGACATTAAATATTCATGTACCAGCGCCTTGTGTTTCTTAGTCCTGCTGTACACTATTGACACACTGTCACTAAGTATGGATGTTTTTATTAGCAAAACATACAGCGCTTAAAACTATCTCCGACCACTCAAGATATGATCACTTTTTTCTCCATTGTTCTTATGCATTATTAATTGAGAGTAAATGTATGCTATTCTGCCCACCCAAAGTGCTAATGTGTAAAAAGGATTTAATTACAGGTGTTTTAAAGGCTCAAAACTGTGCGTTCTTATTGGTAGCTGCCATCAAGCCAAGTTATGAGTCAGATCTATGAAGAGGTGAGCCACAGAGGAGTATTTTTAAGTTGTAAAATGTCTTGAATTTAAGTAAATGCTTTTAACTTTTTATTTTTTAATCAACTGAAATGTTACATAGTGGTGCTTCATGAATGGCCGAATGCCATTCTTTACAAAAAATGTTTGAGTTTAAGCACAAATTGAAGTACAGTACAATATAAATTCAAAGTTTAAATAGAATTGGAGTTTATCTTGGTATAATAAAGTCACTCTTCCTCTATTTGATTGAACCAAGACTGAGATAGCATGAGCATCATCGCAGAACATTAGTCCTATCTCGCAAAATCTGCAATTCTGAACGATTATTAGCAGCGAATAACACAATTTGTCTATTATTAATGTTCATATCTTTATGTACGGACATAATAGCGAAATAAAAACCCCAGAATCATATGGAGCGGGTTAATACGAACATTTTAAGACGAATATGACGAATCTGACAGCAGTAGTCACGGAGAGAGAGGTGACAGTTTTTCAATAGAAAGTGAACTGAAGCCAGAATCGTTCACTTCCTATTTGGAACACAGCGGCTAGCAACTTAACTTAACTATGCCCATTTATAAATACAGTCTATGTGCTGGAGTTTGCATCTTTGGACCTATCTTGCAATGGACTATAACACTGTTCTAAATCCCTAAACAAATCTCTCCATCAGACCTTCCTGGTTCTTGTCTAGCATGATTAGTATTCAATAAACACATTCAAATTCAATAAACTCCAATTGTCCCTTATTTCCATCCTCCTAGTTCTTCACCTGTGCAATTGAGTGAGACAAACCTCCGTTATTGGACAAAAAGACAAATACTTTTCTCATCTCCAAGCTGTTTTCTACCTTGACAACATTTACTCAGTGCGATCAATGTCCCATGTCCTTGGTCTCTCTTCTGCCGCGCTGTGCCACCCGGGGGAAATATGAACTTAAACACAACCTCTCCACACCTTCATTTACACTCTCAGCGAGCAAAGGACAAGCTCCGCAGCACGGGCCCGGGGGAAATAGTTCGACTCTCCGTTCCCACCGATGATCCTAAGGGGAGGAGGAAGAGGAGGCAGCGATGGCGGCGCTCAGAAAAATAAGTGGGAGAAGAGTGACTGGCCGTGAGACATTTTGGTTGACCATGCCAAACACTCCTGACTTGCGCCGATCAATGCGAGCTTTATGAGGAAGGAGAAGGTCATCTGATGAGAGTTGAGCGAGGGTCCGCGTGCTGCGTGTCTAGTTTGGGACGTGGGTGATGCATGATGGGAGGGGAGGGGGGGTGTCACATGCGCCCGAGTTATTCTGGAGTTACTGGGGCAAAAGGATGTTGTTATTTTGATAAGGGAAATGTCAGTAGTTTTGTCTGAATTAGGCCTTTTGGGGTTTTTTTCTTTCTTTTTTTAAATATTTGGACTGGTTTAGATCGGATGCAAAAAACAGGTAAAAACATGTAAAAGGGTTGAGTACCTCGCAGCACTGGATGGAAATACCACTCAGGTTTTATGGAATCAAACCCAAAATCTGCCAACAGCTGTGTTTCCCATGAGACTATGGAGCCGCCCTGTAGTAAGTAAAAATACAGATACCGGAGTAAAAAACATACTCCAGTAAAAGTATCACGAGGAAAAAAATCTACAATATTAAAGTAGCTGTTTGAACATATACTTAAAGAGTAAAAAATAAAAGTATTTCACGCAGATTTTGAGATTTAATGAAACTTCATATGGTGTGATTTTGATCAAGATTTGTATGAACATGTTAAAAATAAACCCCTCGGCTTTTTCAGCAGGTCTCGAGCTATAATAAAAGACACTGTAGTGGAGTAGAAAGTACAGATACTGCTCTCAAATGTAGTGAAGTAAAAGTAAAATGTATTCACTGTAAAACTGACTTAGAGTACAGATACCCCACCCAACCCCACCCAACCCACCCACGCTCCAATTATTGTTTTATTACCTATTTCTTTGTCTATTGCGCTTCTCTTTGTTACATATACAGTACTCTATGTTTAAATGAAGCAGTGGTGGAATGTAACAAAGTAAAATAGTAAAGTACTGTACTTAAATCAAAATTTTAGGTATCTGTACTTCACAAGTACATTTTAAAGTGCGTACTTTTTACTTCACCGCATTTTAAAGAAGGTATCTGTACTTTTTACTTCACTAGATTTTCAAACAGGACTGAAAAGTAAAAGTATTAATAGTAACATTAGTATTAACAAAAAAAAAAAAAAAAAAAAAAAAAAAAAATAGGGCTATTGTTAAATAAAACAGCTAGAAAAAATAATAGATTTAATTTTATTTTATTTCTGTTGAACAAAATCTTTATCTTTGCATTTGAAGCCTTAAAAGACCTCAAAAATCTGCATGAAATAGCTTTACTTTTTACTCTTTAAGTACATTTTTAAACAGGTACTTTAATACTTTTACTTAAACAGGTTTTTTTTAAATATATGATACCTTTACTTTTTTACTCAAATATACAATCTGTAATCAGTGCTTTTTGATCAGCAGAGGCAATAAATCACAACCTGGACAGTATAAACCTGTGATAAACACTGAACAGCCACCAATCTGACTAAAGTTTACCCGCTAGCGATGTAGAACTTGACACTAAACCACATCTAATACTTTCTTACTTGCAACCCTCTTGAGGCCATGAATGCCTTCTTACCCCTGTAAACTCCTGCAGGTACATCGCGGCACAAACAAGTCTCATAATGTTTGAAGCGAATGTAATTACATCAAACAGGAACATGCACTGGAGAGGTCCCATTCATCTAGTCCCAACACAAGTCACAGCCTGCCTGCATCATCCCCATGTTCACTAAACGCTGCTCGTCCCACCTGGAGCTTGTACAACTGCTGTACCTCTAAAGCTGGGGACTTGTGACTCTTTAGTAGCGATTGTCATCTCTCCCACTCTATTCTTTCTTTTCCCTCAACTTCAAAGCGGCCTCCCATTAATGCAGACAGCGTATCCCCACTTACCTGAGGCGGCATAGGCGGAGATTTTGCTGCACAATCCTCAGTGGAGTGTCACGTTTTTTTGTTTTTTTTTTTCTTTCCCCCTCGTTCCTTTGCTTGTCATTGGGGTTCTTGAATTTTTTATGGTGCTTGGATTTGCATGATCGCAGTGTGCTGTCACTGGTTGGCGCCGGGAGATTAGGAGTGCGGTATAGTTCTCAGTGAGGCAGAACGCAGGTGGGAAGTGCTGAGTGCGTTTTGGGATTGTCAATACAAGAGCTGTCTTGTTTCAAAGGGGTGGCTCTTTGCATATTAAATATTGAGCAAATAGGCACAAAGGACACTTCAAACTCAAGTCAGGTTACATTTGTTGTATTCACGGTTATGACTATATGAGTATGAGCATGTGCTGATGAAGCCGTGACAAGTGCCAAGACAACCACGGATAGAGCCAAGAATTAGCCTAATGTTAAACCAATGTAGGTTTAAAAATCAAAAGTTCAATTCAAAAGTATTCTTCCACTGCAGAGTGATAAATGCACAGTGCCCCAGCAGCTTGTTGGGCTGTTCCACAACTCTTTTACTGTTACTGTTATGCAAAACGTTGAATGTTATAATGTCTATGTAATCCCTCAGTCGTCCAGGTCTGATCCATAGCAAAAGAAGAAGTTTAAATCGTTGTAGGGTTTGTTCAGTTGACAGATTCAAACTTTGTCTTTTGTTACGTTATAATGCAAAGTTTGAGCGTTATGTGGATAGGCTTATTAACTTATTAACCTCTAGTTAGGTCGACAGGTGAAACAGGTGGTCTTGGAGCAGCTCCACTCACCCTCTGGATCGGGACGAATGTGGTGTGAACTACCTAGAACATGTATGTCAAAGTCAGGCCCTGGGGCCAAATCTGGCTCACGACGTAATTATATTTGGCCCGTGAGATCATATCAAATGTGCATTAGAGCTAGCCCACCGGTATATAACGCATGCACCACTAATACTACAAATCCCACAATGCTTTGCAAGTATGTTGGCACGCAGTCAAGACCGGCGAGCGCCCCTCCTTTTCTGTTGACATTCATTAGTAACCAAGCTACAAGTCACCTCAGCCAAATGAAGTACTACAGAGAGAGACATAATCTCAAACTTAATTTCTCTCTGTTTGTAATATCAAGCTTGAGTTGCTCCGATTTTGTGTTTAAGCAAAACTAAAGTTTATTTCCAGATGAAAAGGTTAAACATTACATATCAGGTGCAGGCAATTTTCAAAAAAAATTCAACTCAATAAATATTGAGTTTGGCCCGTGAATTTGTCTCAGTTTTAAATTTTGGCCCACTGTGAATTTGAGTTTGACACCCCTGACCTAGAAGTAAAGCAGTTGACAGCAGTTGTCCAGTTGACAGATATAAACTTTGTCTTTTGCTATGGATCAGTCCTGGATGACTGAGGGATTACACAGATACCCAGAAGTAAAGTAAATAAAACTAAATCTAGTGCACGCTGGAGTCGGTCCACAGAGTGCATTAACATGTGTGAAATCAGCCTTAGTTTATTCAACTGAAAGTCTGTAGGACAATAGACACGACACAACAAATATATTGACTAACTGCTAAACACTTAATGGAAGATGGTAAAATGGTTGACTCTTTTTTTCTGTTCAGCCAATGATTTAATTTTTTGGGTCCAATTTTGGGTTGAAAGTCTTGCAGTGTTTTGTACATGAGACTTTTTGGTTGAAACTGTATTTATATAATGTGACAATCTTTTTAGTCGTCAGATCATGTAGTACTGCTATATCTATCAACTGTAACGATCTATGATGCAACAAACAAAGTGCAACTGTCGCTAAATCATTCACCAAAACAAAGAGACAAGCTTTGACTTTTGATTGACCCTGTTCATGATCGAATGTGCGCGAATCTGTCCTCATCTGTTTCCATAATTACTGATCTCGTCTGGGCCTGACCTTTGACCCCAGGAGAGGACTCCGCACTGAGGCCTGTTGCTGATGTATTTCGGTCATTACGGCATGTGACGAGAGCGAGTGAGATAGATGCCACGTGTCAGTGCGAGTGCCAGAGCCAGGCGCAGGGCAGGCAGATGTTGTGCACATTATGAACCAGTCCACTGCCTCCAAAATTGTTCCACAAATGAGGAGCTTAATGAGAGGCTGCGTCCATGGGTCAAGGAACAGCCTAATCACGCTAAGTCGATTGCGTCTCTTCTGGATGTGCCTGCGTGTGTGCGTTATGTCGTACAGTGAGCAGACGAAGCAACATTTGTCCGGGCCACGTAGAGTAGTGCCAGTGCTCATATTTCTTCATTTCCCCCCCTCGCCCATGCAGAGTGCAGAATCTGGCCTGACACTTAAGTACATTAGCCACACAATATGGAGTTGTCTTGTCTCACCAGCAGCGCAGATGTCAGGCACAGATCTCTGCTCGTCATAAATTAGGGCAATGTCATGAAGCCTTTCCATCTCTTTCTGTAGACTGTATATGATATGCATATACAAGGAATAGTTTAACAAATGCACAGCGATGCTAAAATAAATTACTTTAGTATACAATGCTTAGTATATAGTTTAAAGCATTGTGACGTTTCTGGTAGAGGGTCCTTGTCTACATGGAGATTATGTTGCTTTGCCTAGAATGTTTCAAAGAATTGAATTAAACATGTCATGAAACTTATCTCCATCACTGAGACAAGCAATGACAACACCAGGCCAAGTTACAGGTCTGATCTGTGGAGACAAGCTCGATCACAGTAAGAATGCGTATTTTTACTTTAAATGGCATACAGTGGAAAGTACCAAAAGTCAAAACAATTATTTTAAGGCACAAATTTGGGTGGTTACTGTATTTATTATATATAGGCTATTATTAATCTTTAAAATGTAAAAGTTTCCAGGTGGCCTACCTTTCTCCATAGGGATATTATTGCTTGCTTTGCCTGGAAAGTTCCATGATATGACATTAAACTTTTTTTAATCTTGTGTATTAAATTGCATGTTTGTAGGCCTATTACTTAAAAATACATTGAAGACGTGCTTTCTTTCATATTGTGGGTGAAACTTCCTCTCTACAGATTTGATTTGTTATAAAATAAATGTATTTCATCCCAAACATAAGAATAAAATTAAATATAATTTAGGGTATAAAATAGTCTATAAGATTCGGAAAAGTCACGTCTAGTTTGGGCCGGCCAAACCGTAAATTCCCTTTATCTTTTAGTTTCCTAAGAAGCATAAACGTTGAAATGCGTCTTACTGAAGCCAAGAATGTATCATTTTCCATCTAATCGAGGTTGCAAACTTTTCATTCATAAAAGTCAAAAACTTCTAGTCGTAAAACATTTGAAAGTGTCGTAAAAGGACGCGCATGCTCAGAAGCGACACCGGAAACAGCGCGCGCGTTTGAAACTCGGTTGTTGTTGACAACTGCGTTACGCACTTACGCATCTGCGTGAGCCGCAGCAAAAGAGACAAACGATCGCTACATTTGTGAACGATTCACTTTTAAGATGCTTGTATCGACGTGACCACGAGAAAAGTGCTTTCATGAAGGCTGTCAGCGGAAAATGTGCTGATTTTACAAGTTTAGATGAGTAGCTAAAGTTAGCTAACATCCTCTTCCCACATTTAAAGTTTAGCTACAGCCGAGGTATCTGAAGAAGCAAAACCATGGACAGGTAAGTGTTATAGATTTGTAACGCTACGCTGTGTCTTACACACTTAATCTGAAACCTTCCTGCTTTTACTGTATATTTGCTAATGGCATTAATGTGTAATAAATTGGTGTGTTTTCCTTTTTTTCCCTCCCCAGTCCCACTATAATGACACATGACAGTGACTCCCGGATCTTTGCTTTGGAGGAGCAGGTGAAGACTTTATCAGATGAGCTTACACAGTGCCAGGTCTGTATTATATAACCCTTAATAACTCAATAATAACGTATGAATGAGGTCACCTGTATTTGTATCATTAATCAGTAAGTAAACAGTACTAGTGGCACTCCACAGGCTGTGCTATTGATTTTGTACTTGTGTCTAAAAATAATTAGTCTATTAGTCATTGCACCAAGACACATAATATGGTCTTTGACTGTAGTGACATTCAATATAGTATCTATCTAGTGTTGTGTGATGTGCATTGCTTACAAGGTAGGCTAATGGGTTTATCTGCATAATGGGTTGCCTTTTGTAGCAGATCGATTTATTTCATATGCAAATTTAAAACTGATATAGACATTTTTTAGTCATTTCAAAGTCTTATAGTCCTTTTTATTCTACATTGCTAAAGGAAAATGTTTAGAAAGAAGGTCCTTATGTAGTCATGACCAGGGGTGGAAAGTAACTAATTACAAATACGTTATTGTAATTGAGTAGATTTTTGGCGTAATTGCACATTTTTTGTGTAGATTTTTAAAATGTACTTGTAATTAAGTATAATAAGTATAATTCTATCCATGTAATTGCATTTAAAATCACAGAAGTTACAGAGTACTGTACAAGTCCCAGTTGTCCCAATCCACGGCTGTCTCACCTTTGTATCTGCTTCTTTCTCAACCCACAAACACGTTACAGCTCTGCATCTCCAGCTCTGATTCAACAGAGCTCAGAGAATATGCAAATTGTGATTTACAATGACTAAATTCAGTTTTACACTTTTTCTTTGATCAAGTTTTGTATGAAATACAAATCTAAAATGTGCTAAAAAGTAATTAGTACTCTGAATAGTATTTTTATGCATACTACTTACTTATGCTTACTTAAAGTAAAATTTTGCAGCAGTTCTTGTACTTGTAATTGAGTACATTATTAGCCATGTAACTGTGCTTTTATATTTTCAGTCCTCTTCCCACTACTGGTCATGACAAAAACATTATTATAAACTATATATTATCTAATGAGTGGCATAAAAGTTTCCATAAATGATTTTCAAATCTTCCCCGCTAAGATGTACAGACTTGAAAGCACCATGACAGCCTTTACCTCCTCTGTCTCAGTGACTGTAGAGGTTTTCCCTGCGTGCTCACCACCAGGTGGTGCCTAAAAGCATGAGTGAGGTGAACTCAGCTCTCATTTTGCATATGCTCATGTTACTCATCATGCAGACAGCTGCTGTTAAACAACACCATTATGAGAAAGTAACACATGACTTGAACATTTGTTGTGGTATTTTTTTCTTTAACAACACAAATCATTGTCATTTTAAAAGTTAGGGTGGCAATATGTTTTTTTTGTTTAGTTTAGTTTTTTTGTCATGCAACATTATTTAAGAATAGTTTAAATGTCACCTTCTGGTCAAAACATTCGTGGATTTACAATTAGTGATGTCACATGGTCAAAAGAACATGCTTTTTTGCAGCAATAGATTTGTTGAAAATACAGATGCAGAGAGTTTTGTGTTTCAACATGTGAAACTATTAAATCAACAGATTTCTGCTCCAAAAATACTGTATACACATAAATCAAACCTATGACAATTTTGACTTTGTGTGTTCACAAACTCTTAATAACTGTAGTAGTGTGTAGTGGCCTCCCATAGTCTAAAAACTATGTGAGCAAAAAATAGTAAAGACTACAATCATAAAGTACAATTAGTTTATCATAAACCTATAGAAGTAACCATTTTATATCTGCAAGTGCTTTTTTTGTTCAGTAAAGCCCACAAGTGACATTTATACACCAGAATATTTTATTCAATAAAAAGATTCCAATACGGATTACAATTTGTAGTATAAACCTGTGGGAAACACTGTAAATACATAGTCCATATTAAACGCTCCCTAATTGTCTTTTTTGCCATTTTGATTCTCATTGTCACTTCAGTGGCTTTTGTCCTGGTCCAGAGTGTGACATTTTAAGAGCATTTATGTTTCTAGTTTCCTTGTAATTGTCAGTTATCCTGCAGCCTCATAGTGAATTCGAGCCCGTCCTTGGTGGTCTCATCTTGGGAAGGCCATCAGTGATTCTGTCTATCTAATAAGGACCTAAAGTCATGTACTGTACCGTTTAAACCGTGGCATTTGAATACCATTGATGTCTTAAGTCTCTGGCACCATGTACTTCTGGACGACCATTAAGGAGAAAAAGGCTGATCTGTCGAGCAGCAAATGATCCTACTAGACTAGTGCTAATGTTATTAATATGTGGCTAGATTCCAGTGGCTCCCTCTTTGGTATGTTTAGCCCATGGTGTTTTAGTGTCTAGATTTTTTCAAATGAATAATTCAGCCATCATCAAACAGACATCCATCGCATGTTTTAAAGAGTGTATGGCAGATGAGAGGGCCTTGATGAGCCTGCCTGAACACGTGTGCACATGTGGGGTGTCTAATGGCAGCCAAAGGCCAGTCGGAGCCAGAGCTCGAGCTTTTTCAAGTTGCTGCTTAATTTGTTGGTTTGCAGTTTGGATGACTGATTTGGATGGACCCTTCACTCTAACTGTGTACACACACAAATGCGTACTGACATGGGGATCCACACTCCTCCACTTTGTATGTTGAGCTCATGGTCTTATCAAGGTCTGCTTCTGCCATTTGACTAAATAATTGATAAGACACTTTTGAAAAGGGGCTTAAGATTCATGTACTAATTGGAGACCAGTAGATTCCAGTGGGAGAGAGGACTTTTATCTTCTGATGATGTGAACATAATTTATCAGATAATTTTATATTAAGTCGATTTGGTATAATTCTGTCTTTTAATGTCAGAAAATGTACTTTTTAGATGTCCCTCATTAAATGTAATGTAGCTTAAAAATGTCTGAAAAAGCAGCGAGACAATTTGAATTGGAAATGTGTCAGGGGCATGGCGGATGCTGCTTGAGGATGACTCTCTCTGTCATCAGTTTGGAGTTTCTTTGGGGCTAGTTACTTTGGAGCGGCAGTGGAAAAACACATCTGGAGAGAGCAATTGATTAATAAGGAAAATGCAGCAAGCTCCAGTTTTGATTTGGACGGCGGCTCCCTGGTCATAAATAGTGCATAATGACAAGTGTCAATGCCTGCTCCCCTTGAGTCGAAGGTCACATCTCAGTGATGAAGATCCCCGTTAAGAGCGCCTTGTAATTAGAGAGGGCAGAGCAGATCAAAAATTATTTGTATAAGATCGTTAAATTATTGATTGCTGGCAGTTCTGTCTTATGCTAATGTCACCGAGAGCCGCTTTCATTTTTGTGGGCTTCTGGCTATATTCAGCTGTTTTTCTTATTTTACATTTCTTTATTTTGATACAAATTTATTCAGGACAGATATGGGCACACTAAATACATGTTAAAATGATGTTTATTTAATAGTTTGTATTCTTCTTCAATACATCTTTCTTTCTTCAAGAGTTGGAGCTGTGTGTCAATTCCAGTAGCTACGGACTCACTCCACTGTTCAGTCTCAACACTGGCACAGTATTATGCGTGAGCAAAGATGGCCAATGCAGCAATAGCCATTCATTTGGGTAGTTCAATGTTAATGGTTCTTCCTGCCCATATGGGACTTACCTGGACAATTGAGGGATTAACATAGACGTATAATAGGGCTGCACAACTTTGGAAAATCGTGCCAATTGTGATTCAATTTGTGAAATATGTTTAAAATATAGGATTCTGTCCAAAGTTCACATTATAAACAACTCCACGATCATTAACTTTTGACTGAAATATGAACTGATAAACTACCTGAATCTCACACATTTTAGACAATGTTTTAGAGGTCTAAACTTTAGGTACAGGCAGCTCTAGCTCATTATATGCTGCTCAGTATATACTGAGGTAGGCTTCATTTATTCATAGATGATTCATGTTGTAGCATCTTATTGGGTAAACATGTCATTTCCTTAATTAAACTGTTAAACTTTTTTTCCACAGGCGGACAAGGAGTTTGTGTGGTCCCTATGGAAACGT
Source organism: Periophthalmus modestus (assembly GCA_019594935.1). NCBI lineage: Eukaryota > Metazoa > Chordata > Actinopteri > Gobiiformes > Gobiidae > Periophthalmus > Periophthalmus modestus. Next base: position 6,577,635 of record JAIEZT010001373.1, on the reverse strand, counting down.
CTACAAGTGGCCAATCCAGACTTGGCCCAGGCTGTCAGTTTGGTGGTGGAGCGGTGAGTACATTCATCTCTCAAATTGCTACCTGAGAAAATTCCTTTATCTCAATGTGAGTCGGAGAAATATGTGTGAAAGTGGTAGAGGGGTGTTTAAGGCACCGCGGCCATTCTGCTGGGGGTTACCAGGGAATCTGGTGCCGATGCTGATTTAAGCCTGCTTATCCCCGGTCTACAGGTTCATCCACGGAAACCCCTTTAATGAAAACACTCGCCTCCGCTGCTCCCTTTCTGGACAGCTGATACTCTGCTGCCAAGCGCGCGTCTTTATCGGATAAATTGTGAGACGGAATATGACCTTTTTGCTGGGTGTCTAAGCTATACTCAAAACAGTGGCATGGGAACTTTCTGAGGAAAGCTGAGGGCTGGTCTTAAAGGACCTATATTATGCTATTTTCTGAACTATGTTATAATGTTTCCTCATCAAACACATACTTGGAGTTGTGTTTTTTTCATTCACACATGTTTAACACACAAACCTTGAGTTCTTCTCTCAAACTGAAAACGTTCTGCTCCACCTTGTGATGTCATGTGGTAATACAGGAAGTGCTCCTCTGTTTTTCAGACTCCATACACCTTCACTAGAATCATTTGCTCTGAAATTGCCAATCTCTACTGAACTAAAGGTAAACGGTAGCTGTTAACTTGAAAACTACCGCTTCATGACATCACAAGGTGGAACAGACCTTTTTGAGCTTTGGAAATGTACGATTTATAATGTACAACAAATACTATTTTATATTCAACTACTATTCAATGGCGCCTTTATTTTAAATCTGAAAACAAGTATTCCCTGAAAAGTGCTCTCATACCTCCAGGGGTGCCCGTATTCCTGGTTGGGAAACACTAATGTAGACAACCAGGTGACAGACCCCTGACCAGAAAAGTTACATAGTGCACCTTTTAAACAATTGACTCTAACTTTCGTTTAAACATGACATAACTAGGCCTGTCACGATAATTACTATATCGACTTACTGTTCAATATATGAAAGCTGAAAGTATATATTTTGGGGCTCAGTATTAATCACATGTACAATTTCTTTGCAAAAATTGGGAGATTTGGGAAATTTTTGTAGATCTGAGCTGTACAAAGTTGAGTAAGTGACTTCTATGGCAAATTATTGGCTCTATTTGTGGCAGCACATGCCTTTTAATTTCACTTTCTCTTTAAATGTATTATCTTGCTTTATTTGAATTGAGTCAGTTATATAAAGTGGTTTCAATGTTATTATTTATCGCACTATCTCTCTGGAGCTTCAAAATGTCTTATTGGGACAGGCCTAGATGTAGCTTTAAACTAATGTAACTTTTATTCCATTTTACTGGAACAGAATTAAACAGAAGGCCAAAGCGAATTATTTACATTAGAGAGATCTAGGTTAAAGATTGACGGTCCGATTCCTACACCTGGCATTGTGCACTGATGTTGTGTCACTGACTTGCCTAAGTGGGAATGAGTCTGTGAGTTTGTGATCAGTGTTTGTTCAATAGTGACTGGTAAAAATATATAAACCCCAAAAACGTGAAGGGCTGTAGGCCTTTACCTGATTATTCGACAGTAGGTCAGTTGGTACAGTGTTTGTCCACTTATCTGAAGGCTGGCAGTTCGATTCCCGCTCTTGACATATACATCATTGGTTGTTTGGTCAGATCCACTGACCCACAAGTTGGCGATGCAGTTCCAGCTTCCACAGATGAATGATGTTGTTTCCTTGGGCACAAGACACTTAACCCACCTCGCCACAAAGGTGGAAAAGTGCTATATAAAAAATGCACCTACAGTTTATCAGTCAAATAATGATTTTACTGGTATGACATAAAGACATTGTTAATAACTATGCATACAGAGAATTACCGTATTTTCTGGGCTATATGTCCCACTTTTTTTCATAGTATGGCTGGGGGCTCGCCTTATACTCAGATGTGATTTATTTGTGAAATATATGTTTTTTTTCTTCATTATTATGCATTTTTTGGCTGCTGCGACTTATACTTCGTTGCGACTTATCCAGTCCTCCAGAAAATACAGTACTAATCCCATCTTGTGATTGTAGTTTGGGTCTGAAAATGGTTAGATCATTATAGAGATACAAGATTGCTCACACCATTCTCCCTTTATTCCATTAATTGATGGACAGGAAATGTCTGAACCAAGAATTTCTTTAGCTGACTATAGCCCTTCGTACTTTGCACCGACAGCAGATACTTGGAACACTTTTCTTAGTAGCATGAGAGAATACCTAGTCGTCAGTACTCCTCTCTCAGTCCCTCTGCTCCTTCCCTACATTCCGGGCCCCTCAGGAAGCCCATCAAAAGTGCGCGAGCGGAGGGAACACGCGCCCAGAGAGTGTAGGTGCACCGTATCACCTGATGCACACGAGGATATTGACATGGTAATTGTGTCGACTCCAGTCAAGCGCCGGCCCCCACCGGGACCCTCCACCCTGCGACCCCTCCCTTTCCCGGGCCGCTCTTGTACAGTGATTGGTTGGATGCTCAGGACATGGTGAATACAGCCCCAATGTACAAGAAGATGTAGTTCCTCCGCCCCTCCTCGGGGACCCCCACGTACTTATTTCAGTGTATGCCAGGGGAAGGGGCGGGTGATCAAGAGGCAGAGACAAGAGGAAAGGTCCCGCGGATGGGAGGTGTAAGTGATGAGTGCTGCTGGGATGGTGGCCCCAATGGGACGTATGTGGTAGAAACAAACAGGTCCCATAACGTGGCTCTGTTTTTGTCTCCCTAAAAGTTTAGCATGATAAAAGAGGAGCTAGCATGGGCTTAGTGCTGCAGTGGGAGTAGTCATCTTTCACTGTAGCTTTCTCAGTATAGTGAAAAATAATCACATCATACTTACATTTAAATGACATGTTAAGTTGAAAGTAATATTTTAGCAATGCAAGTATTAGCAGATAACAAACTTCAGAATTCTGGTTACCACAATCTTAATTATCTTAAGAGTAAATGATTGAATGAATTGTGTGTTTGGTGTTGTTTTCCTTCTTGTAGTACACATCTGTCTCCAGTATATAACCAAACTGTCAATAACTGTGTTCTTTGTGCTAGTCGAATGACATCTTTAGTGCTCTTATTAATAACGATATTTTATATTCAAGCTATTATAAAGATACAAATACGCCAAAAACTGTTTCTCATGACTTGACAAATGTTTTGCATGTAACTTTGTGTTTTCTGCTCTCTAGAGAAAAGCACAAGGCTGAGATGAAGGACAGGAAGGTGCTGGAGATCCTGCAGTCCAAGGACTTCAGAATCCAAGAGCTGGAGCAGGTACATTTTTCAGCTATGATGGAAAACATTGAAAACTGAAAATTTGTACTTAAGAACAAAACGTAACTTGGCTAAAGTGGATTTACAAGTACAACACTGCAGCCAAAATGGTAAAAAGTAACAAGTACTAGTCAAAGTACCAGTTATTAGTTACTTTTGACTGCACTTTTAAAGTTTTTTGTTCTCCACCTTTTATCCAAAACTTGATTAGTTTAATTGTTAAAGCGATAATATAAACCATAGTCCACATTATCTCTGTCCAATCAGATCAGGCAGTGAAGTGTTATGTCTGTTTGTTTTTGGAATTTAAAAGTGCTTTTCTGCTTCATATAAAAAATGAAATGTTGTGTGCAGCCTAATCAGCACGACAAGACTTTTTAAGCCCATAGCAAACAATAATGGCACGAATGATGCCGTTTCCCCCACATCCTCCTCCTCGCTTACCAAAGTCTCTTTCATTAGCATCCCTCAACCAGACTGTACTTAATGAGACTGGCAGCAGTAAAGTCATGAGGTTGCCAGTATTTTCCCCTCTTTAGTTAGCTAAACACCACTGAAGCACTTTATGAAGCCTGGATGCCTAATAGGTTGTAGACTTATGCATAGTTTATGTGCAGTATAAAATAAAACTCACTTTTAGCTCAACCAGTTGGTTATGTTTTTCTAGCACTGAATATAATTTTATTACAAGGTTTGTGGGATCAGAAAAATTCTAAAATGTGATTCAAAATAATAAAATATGTCTTGTGGCTTTTTAGTGAAGGGGTCTACAGTCAGTCCTCTGTAAGTGAAAATATGTTATTTATGATTCTGGAAATATAATATACATGCAGACTTTGTTTCACATTCTCTATGAAAAGTACGTTGGCCATTGCTATCTGTCAGAAGAGAACAACACTGTATACAATGATACTTATACTGTATATTTATTTATTAGTTTATTTAGGGACTTCTCAATAAACTGTCCGAATATCTCACTTGCTTGTTGAACTTTGACATGGGAACTTTTAATACAAGATCTCATGATTGTCTATATCTAAAAACTGGCCACACTAGAACTGAAATAGGAATTCATTTCAAGAACATGTAAAACTGGAGACACTGGTGCCACAAATGCACTTTGATAATCTGGTGATAAACATTTATAATCACACCTGCTCCTGTTTTAATGTTTTAAATGGACCTATGTGGTTATTTGTTTTGTTTGTATTTGTTTGTATTGTACTGAGTTGTAACAGGGTACTCACGGTACTCTCATTGGGCTCTCCCTGTGTAATGAAGATAAATTAAATTTAAAAAAAAAATGGAGCAGGATTCAATTCTTGGAAGATAAAAAAAATACCAACATTGTAAGACATAAAATCTAAAATTATGATGTATGTTTTTGACATATAACGCAGCCCTTAACTTTTGATGTTTGTGAATAAGCCTGTCACAGTAACAAATTTTGAAGAGTGATATATTACTGAAGTAAATATAGACGATAAACGATAATACTGAACCCAAATCCTAAAGCAGAGTTATCCCCCAAAAAGTATTCTAAATGTACTAGTTTGTATCTATAATGAGTTATAGAAGTTTAGTAATTTATTTTAACAGCTCAAATCTCAGAATCCCACTACTGCAAAGAAATAGTACTCTCGACAAATACTGACCCCCAAAAAATATTGCTCCATCTATCATGTACTGAACGAGGCCTAGTTGTGAATGGCTTCTAGTTAGAACTTAAAAATCCATGTTAATTGGATCAGAGCGTAGTTCAGGTAATAATACAACCCCATTACATAATTCAAGTAATGCATTCCTGCCTGGTAATGATTCAGTATTATAGAAGTTGTTAAATGAATATCACCGACCATGATGTGTTTTTCCACATTATATTGTATCCCTTGCTATTCTGTTTCATTTTTGTAACATAATTAGCTTTCATTTTGAATCGCACTGGGAATTTTCCGAATGCTAATCTTTCTGTCCTAGACCTCTTAACTTCCTGGAACCCCCCCCCCATTCCTCTCGTCCATCAACTGAGCCTCAAATTGTATTCGCCTACCTCATTATCAACGTTTGAATTTATTTTCTGCTCGCCAGTATAAATCTCTATTAAAGCCCCTCTGTTCTTAGCACGGCGAGCTCGGAATACGGTGGAACGCTAAATCCGCTATCTGGGTATATCGCTGTGATTTTCCCCCCCATACAATTAATTGCATCCCAGAGCACAGCGTTATTTAAGAGGAGGGTGTACCCAAAGACGGCTTCGGATTACGAGCCAATGCTGAACCCCAGGTGAGACTGAGGAAAGAAGCCAGTCTCTGCCTACTATGGCCACTTCTGCTGCCAAAAACAATGTATAGTGAAATATGCATATGCTGGCCTGGAGTTGAATAAACACGGCGTTGTATAGGGGTAACGGATTTGTAATGATAGCTGAGTGTTAGTTTGATCATTCCTCTGGTAGTGGTAGTGCTGGTAACAGGGCTGAACCATAATTGTGTGTTTTCAAAGTACAGTATAGTGATTGCAATTAGATATGGGATTTAAACAGTGATCACATTTCATACATCTCCAGGAGAATTCATCTTTGGAGAGAGAACAGAAGAATGAACTAGTTATTTTCCGGACTATAAGTCGCACTCTTTTTTTTCCATAGATTGGCCGGGGGTGCGACTTATACTCAGATGAGATTTATATGTGAAATACAAAAGTTGCTGACACTTTTAAATCTTCAATAGCTCGTATAATTCTTAAGTTATACTCACCAAATTTTAGCAGTAGATAAACTGAACCTTCCGTAAATTTTGGCAATATATATGGTTATAATTGTTCACTTAGACTTGAACTTATCACTAATTAAACTAGGGGAAGTAAAAATGACCTAATTTTTTAAAATAATGTTTTTTAAGTGTCCACCATTTTGAGTTTGGCATTGAATAACCCTATCAACATACTTTCTATAACATTTGAAAGCATTTCTGGTTTTATGGCTCTTATTTGATCCTCAATATTATGTTTTAAGTCGTTTATTGTCTGAGGTTTATTCACGAACACCTTTTCTTTAAGATAGGCCCACAGGAAGAAATCAGGACTAGTCAGGTCTCGGGAGATCACATACTGCCCCCTGTCTTTGAAAACGACTTATTATTCCTTTATTGGCATTTACACTTGGGGCATCTCTGGTATTAAAATGTCCACGGTAACACCGCTGGGTTTCTGAATTTGACCCATGTGACTCAAAGTACCACTGTACAATGAGGGTTCGGTCCTCAGTGCTGTATTTCCTCATATTAATGTTGGAAGGGTAGTTCAAAAGGCTCTGAAAAAATAAAATAAAAATATTTAAAAACAAAAGAGCTGTCAGTGACTGTTTTTTTGTATATGTTTTCTCTTCATTACTATGCATTTTTTGGCTGATGTGACTTATACTCCGGTGCGACTTATACTCCAAAAAATACGGTAACTAATACATGAATCCCATGCATTCAGAACATGTTTTTGAGCACTGGACTACAAAGATGGCAGTTCTTTTTTCGTTTCTGTGTAATGTGTACAAACATGGCTGATGACACAAATGAAACAAAAAAAAGGTCTACTGTACACAATGGGTCCCCTCTAAAATTTGGTAGCAATATGCATTTTCCAAAAACCTTTCTAAATGTGCCTGCCAAAAAAAAAATAGTGACACATCCAGAAAAAGGTCATATTATCCAAATGAGTACTTTTACATTTTAATCTATGAAGTGAATTTAGCTGGTTTCATTGTATGTACCTCCTCTAAACCTAACGCTTACATTCACAGAGTAGACACATTCAGAAAAGCATGGTAACATTTCCATATTTTTTTTACATTGCATTTTAAGTTGTTTGTTTTTCTGTATGTTTGTGTTTGTCCTGCAGAAGGTAGCGGTGCAGCAACAGGAGCTGAGCAGCCTGGTACAGAAGGGTCTGACAGCGGAGGAGAGCGCTGTAATGAAGAACCAAGTCACAGCTCTGCAAGAACAACTGGAGGCTCGTAGCCAGGAGCTCATAGTGGGTGAAACAAATGTTCTGTGACAGTGTGAGCCACGGTCCGGTGACACCAAACCCGACAAGTCCCCCTCGGCTATAGCCACGGGCGCTTCAATGATTTAAGGAGCTCATAGCCTCTGCAGCACACGGCATCACTGTCTTCTGCCTTTTCACCCTGTCTCTGCTCTACCTCTGTCTCACACTGACAACAGAGAATACCTAACAGCTGGAGAAGTGTGTGTGTGCATGTGAAGGAGAGGGAGGAAAGCAGGTTGTTAACTTGTAGATAAATACTTAATGATTCTTTCGGTAGCAGAAGTGTCTGTGATGCTGTGGCCTCTGCCTAATTATACTTAGATGGGACTTGGTTATGATTAATTGATAAAGGAGCGGTCCTTACATGGTCTTAGTACGGTCTCATGGAGGGAAATGGTGGGGGACAGCTTCAAAGCAGAGCAGGCCTGAGTCTAATGGGTCTTGCAGAAGCTGCATTCTCATTAGGAGGCTGTCATTAAAGCAGACAGACTGGCCCCTGTACCTGCGTGAGCCTGGCTCCTGCAGCATGTGTCTGTGTGCACCGGCCAACTTCAGGCCATAAGGGGCCCGTCACACAGTCATACAGCACAGGTGACCTTGGCCAATCAGGGGCCCATGCAGCGGCCTCCCACTACAAACCCCATCCACTCTTTACATATTCATCTCACCCACTGCCTGCCAGGTTATTTTTCTTTTTTCACTGGTGAATCTTTTTTGTTCCAAAATCTTTTTTGTGCCCATTGTTTATTTGGCCCATGTGACCCCATCCTCACGCACGTATCTTCTGCAGCAAATGAAGAGCGAGTGTAAAAGGCAGAGGGAGGAGGATCAGCGGGTGGTGCACGCTCTGGAGGAGAAGAAAGAGGGATTAGAGACCCGCTGTGCTGCCCTGCGAGCTGACCTAGAGGAGAGGGAGAGACAAGCCAGCGCCCAAAGAGAGCACAGGGACTCTGCCCAGGAGAGAGTCAAGGTATGGACAGAGGCACGAGCAGGACACCTGTGGTCTTCATTTATACAGCAACTAAGCACTATTACAGTCATTTATCAAAAAATATGTTCATTATATATGTATTTTTAAATTAATTAGTACAGATAAAATACATTGATAAGTACAGATTAGATTAAGTATTACTCATCACTTTATTATAAATACTTTATAGTTATTTGGTATGCTTCATGGCAATGATTTCTCAACAAAAGTTGATATGTATTCAGCTTTTAGTGCCCTCTTTTTCAACTCTTTGCCAATGCTGAAGTCCCAGGATAAAGATGTGGTAGCAGAATCTTACATTTGTACCCTTGGAAACCAATCTGTAGAAAACATTTTTACTTAAGTCCAGTCGAGGTGAGGGGAAGTGCTGAAAAAATCAGTGCTGCAAAGTTATTACACACGGACAGTGACCAGCAGTACTCTTTGCATATCCATCAGCCTAAGACACTTGACCTTTTCTGTTTTTTCAGCTATAGATTACAATTAAAACTGTTTATGACGATTCAGTCATGCAAAATACCACTGTTATTTCGGACAATGGAGAATCCAGTCTTCATTAGTACTGTGTACCCTAGTATGTACCTTGCATTTTAGTATATTGTATTTGTTGTAAAAGCCAAAGTTAAATCTGTCAACTGGACAAAAGTTCATCCAACTGAAGTGAAGAAACGGCTTGGATGAGCAGCGAAACGTCTTCACTCCTACAACGTTTTATCCAATTGACAGGTTTAACTTTTACGGTGGATCTGACCTGGACGACTGAAAGATTACACAGATATACTGTATTTGCAAAAAAAAATTTTTTTAAATCATGTATGCAATGTATTTTAGATATTACATTATTGCTACACTTTCTTACTCTTCCTTAATAGATACTTTAAATACGACGAAATGATATGAAAAATACACTGAATAATTCCAATCTTGGTAAAAATAAATAAATATAAATAAATAACTGGTTCTTGACCCGGTCGACTGCAGTGAATACTGGAACACATAGATACACTTAATAATACTTTTTATTTATTCTGTGCTTTTTTAGACACTCAAGGCTGCTTTACAACAATAAACAAATACTATAACATTCATAATACAACAAAGTTAAAAGCATACAGTGAAACCACACAGTTAAAAAGCGACAGTACAGCTATGGAAACATATGGCTTTTGAGTTTGGGAGTGAGTCTGTGTTCCGGACTTTATTTTTACTTTATAATTTTATGATTTAAAAGTGAAGTGCCCATAAATTCTGCTTTGTCTATTGCTAGTAGTATAAAATATGTTTTTGAAAACTTTGATGTCTTGACCAGGAGCTGGAGGCGGAGCTGCACAAGACCTGGCAGGAGCTCTCCACCTTGCAGAGCCACAGCAGCAGTTTGGCAGCCCAGCTCTCTGCCAAAGACCGGGAACTGATGACAAAAGAGGCTCAACTCACTCAAATCCGGTCAGCCAACTTCTGCTCTGACAGCGATGGGCCTTTCTCCATTTGTAACGTCAACTACATCAGAAATAGGGATGTGACTTAAAATTTCAAACTCTAAGGAATAGACTTGATACTTGTTTCCGATACCACAATAGTACTTTTATATTCCCATGTGGCCTTATATCTGTCTACCTTCAGTCGTCCAGATGAGTTCCACAGTGGTCTAGGGGCGTCTTTGTAACTCTGATACAACTGAAGATCATTCTAAAGCTATTCAGGAAAGATTAATTTCTGTCCAGTGACTTTTTTTTTGTATCGATACCTGCTCAAACTATCTGAATGCTAAGTAATATTGAGATGATGGAAGCCAAAAGAAACAGCACTTTACATGAACTGTACTTTTTGAAAATGATGTCACGATTATTATATTTTACTTCTTACAGTTATATTGTGATCTGAATAATTACGATCGATTAACCTAATATTCTTGACATCCCTGATCAGAAGTAATCTTGGCTGTAGCTGTAGACTGAATGCAGTAGATGGTATATTTCACACTATGCTGCGAGGCTTGAGGGTGACACAGATTTCTTCCACTCCGGCTCACCTAAAGCCACTTGATAAGCCCTGCATAGTGGATGTGCTTTAAAGGAGGGAGGAAAGGGAAACGGGGCAGGCTTTGGCTAAGCTTTAGTCGATATGATAAAAACTGTGAGAACCGTTGGGGTCTTAGCGGTAATCTCAACCTTTTTTAACTACTTTTCTGTTTTAATGCCACTGGAACTTTGACATGTTAGTCACACCTCGACTGGAGACCGATCTGAAGGGTTTAAAGTGAGGATTAAACATGTCCTGAGAAGTTAGCAAGACGAGTGGAATATGAAAAATTTAAATGTGTGCTGATAAAGAATTTGACAATTGATTGTTCCTCCTATTGCTGGGTCTCGGATAACATCACAACATTCTATAGAGCTAGATTTTTCTTTTGGGAATGCATATTAAGTAAGTTATAATCTAATCAGTGAAGCTGCAAAATCACAATCAAAACAAAACCGCAATTGGATTGGTCACAATAAAAAATGAAAATGAATATATTTCCCTCTGCAAACAGCTGAATATCCTGGTTAATTATGTGTGAAACCTGCTAAGGCGGTAGTTTAAACCTCTACAACATGTTTTGAAATACATGAGACTTGTCACTTTAGGAGAGACACTTACTTACTGTTATTATTATCATCTCAAATGTTAATGCTACTGGACTTGTTTGAAATGTGCACTCCAGCTAAAAATGTTATTACTGGGTTTCGAACAACATAGCATCATTCTATAGACCAGTACATTTTAATACATATGGAGGGCAGCAAAATGAATATATGCAGATTCTTCTTGTAATACAGCTAGTCAAAGGCTCTAGTCTAGTGTGTCAGTTATAGAAATGATCAGGTTCAGCGTTTTTGGATTCACCTTTTAGATATTTCATGGTACGGTACATTGTAGTCTACTGGGAAATTTGAGCCCATCTGGGAGTATGACATCATCACGTTTGAGAACCTGAAAACCACCACTAGAAAACCTCTTTACTTGAAATAAATACATCTGATAGTGAATAGTTGTCTCTCTGTACATAAAAGGTCCACTAATGCTTTTGTGTTCTGCAGGAAAGAATGTGCAGAAGTGCAGGCCCTGTACAGACAAAGTGCAGAGCATGCAGCGGATCAAAGCCACCTGATCCGACAACTAGAGGGCCTCAACCTGGACACGCAACGAGTCATGAGGAACCAAGAGGAGGCACACAACGCAGATGCTACTTCTTATCAAGTGGTATTCACAAGATTATCAATCTACACTTCTGTCACTGGAAATGTTACTATTCGTTCTTACGCTTCTCATGTCAGTTTCCCTCATAATGGGCATAATTACCAGAATAACATATTGGTGGTTTTCATTTTCTTGATTGTAATAATGTCATACTCTAAGATGGGAGGCAAGAGCCAGTTGATTACATTGTACTTTGCCATAGCTCAGTTGGTTTGTCAACTGATCCGAAGGTTAATCTGAAGCTTGGCGGTTTGAATCCTGCTCTCGACATCTTTATTAAATATTACTTGCCTGTAGAATGTTGTAATGTAAATAAATATTATTATGCATACAACATAACCTTGAAAAGTGATGTTTAATGAAATTGTATATGCAAAGTGCTTTTTGATGCCCACTCTTGTGTTTCCCCCTATTTACCCTGTTCTCTTCTCTGTTACACAGTTGTACACAAAGCTGAGCCAGAGCTACCAGGCCCTTGTCTCCAGTGAGTCCCAGCTCCGTCAGAATCACCAGGACATCAGCGACCAGTTAGCTCAGAAAGACCAGCAGCTCCACCAACTACAGTCCCAGATACTGCAGCTGCAACAAGCCCAGACTGCACCACAACTCCCCCCACAAATGCCGCACACCGTTCCTTCTCCCAACAGGCAGACCAACTTTAAGGTGAGTGCACTGCATTGGCATCCTTAAGCATCTCGCCTACGGAGGGCACTCTCTTTTTTTTATTTATTAAACGCTTTGCTAACTTGAGGCTAAGTAGTGTTTTTTATAATGCCTGCTATCTGTCAAACTTTGACATAGATTTGTGTGGGTATAGAAATAGTTATGCAAGAGTTATTTATACATTAAAATGTGGCTATGCGCTCTCTATAACCTATGCATGTTCTTTTCCATAATGTCATGACCTCGCTGTCAATCATGAAGAGGAGGCTTGTGTCTAATTGTCCTGAGGTTGAGTAAATGTGATATGTAGGTGGATGAGAGCTCTGTAGACTTGTAACTGACAAGCCTCAGCATGGAATGTAGTGGTAGTCTATAACTAAGCATCACTGGCTCAGCTCTGGCCTATCACCCTTGATCTGTGTACCTCTTTTAACACTCGTGTCTTTCATGTCATTTTTCTGATCTTTCCTTACATTGGGTAAACACGACTTGGTTACATGCTGCTCTCTCCACCTCCGCCTATGCACCTGGCCTGGTACTACTCAAAGGGAGTAATTGATGGTACAAGATGAGAATTGATATAATGGGCGCCATGAAAAGGTCTCTTGATGTCTTAAATATAGAGTTAGAGGTACAGTTCCGAGTCCAAGCTCCAAACCTTTGAACCCCAAGGCAGAGCGTGCGTGGAATATATTTAACACCAGAGCTGCAGTGTAAGTGGCCTTTAATAGCTTCAAATGAGCTGCTTCTCGGACCACACAGTGTCACAGACAGACAGGGGCGGGAACAGTAACAGGAGCTCCCAAGCCGCGCGACCTCATTCCATCAAAGTGCGATATGGTTTACTCTACACCTACTGTCCCCCCCACACATTTTTGATGGAAATTAGTATTATTAGTATTAACATTTTATAAAACACTGTAGAATGAAATGTAAATTATGGCTTGTATAAATTAATGTTTTGTTTTTACTGTGCAGTGGAGTATAGTTACCTGGGATCCAGAATACACACTTCTACAATACTTTACAAAGACGTGAGTCTGGTCACTGGTGAATCTCCCCGTTTTCAAATGGCCGTGATTGACAGGTGGATTAGCCAACTGGGGATAGGCATGGTCCGTTTTTATCGAAAATAAAGGAATATCACTGGGGGCTGAAAAACATCGTGGATTTCTGCAAAGTCAGTGAGCAAAGCACTAAACTCTGTTAATCTGAGGTGAAATAAATGTTCTTTGTAAATTATAGGTGACCAGACCAATGAGCTCCGTCGTTTCACATGTGTCACTGAAAAAAAAAATAGATCTGATTGCACGATCATGTTTGACCAGGCTTGAAACGCAGCGGGTGACGTGGGAACCAGACTGACATCAAGCTGTATAAAAAATACAGAGAGATATCATTCTAGATTTGTCAAGCCAAGAGTAGTTTTTCAATTTAATTTAATGGACATAAAAAAAATAGGCAAGGCAAGGTGCATTTATTTGTATAGCACAATTCATAATTACAGAATAAAAAAGGCATTAAAATCACACTACAAACAAATAAAAAACATAAATAATCATCATAAAATTAACAAGACATGCATCTGTGCCATTTGACATGAATGCAGTCTTAATTTCTCCTTCTAAAGTCTGAACTTTGCCCCAGTCCACCATGCTGTTATTGACAGAGGATTGTAGACCTCCATTTAAAAATCCAAATTGATTATTGACAATTCCAAATGATTGGATCTTCATTAGATTGACATTCAATTAACTGCTCAACCCTTGTGACAATGCCACGTTTGGCATGTAGAGCTTGTGGCGTGGATACCTACCATATACCAAATATGTCTTGACTATATTACCCATAATGCCATAAGTGATCTAGGAGCTGAGAATTACCCATACATGTACTTTGTATTTAGTCACCAACTAAAAACAGTATTTGCGTTTTTCCTTCCGCTGCATGTGCCAATTGTCTAATTTGGTTGTCTGATGTGTTCTGACAGCGCTGCCCTCAGACCGTGGAAGTTTAAAGATATCAGCTCAAATGTTAAGTGAGCTACAATGGCTCCGTCTCACTTAACCCTGTTCATTTAGCCGGCGGTGAAACATAAATGGATCACTTAGCCGGTAATTAAATACAGTACTGCAGTGTTTCTCCAGTAATTAATACAACATTTAGCCGGGATGCTGTTGGCCCTGGGTGTGTGTGTGTTTGTGTGTGTGCGTGTATGGTAAGAATGGACAGTGAACATTGTATGTGTTCATTATACACATTCAATGGCCCCAATATTTGATACACAACCGACCAAATTTGACTGTATTTTTATTTTTTTGTTATCCCGTAACAAAACTTCTTGATTAACTTATATAAAACTTGATTTTTTTTAAATTTTTTTTTTTCCAGTAGGCATAACATACTTGCTAAAATAATAATGTAGTTGTAGGTCTCCTTCACCATCTCATATTATCACCATAATGAGAAAAAATATATAGACCTGCTCAAATGATTCATTTTTCTTGTTGATTAGTATCTGGGTTTTGCTGTGCAGTTTGAGCTGCACTTAGTCCTGATTTAATCTTGCTTTGGTCCTGTTGCAGTCATGATTTGGTCTTTGCCTTGCACAGGTTTACTTCTAGCTTTAATCCCAGTTTGGTCACAGTTTGATGTAGCATGTGACCTCAGGTTTAATTCCCAGTTTCGTAATAGTAACACTGCAGCATGGGTTTTCACTTAGATGGATTCATCAACATTGAGATATTTTAACTGTTGATTAGAAATGTATAAATATTACAGTGGCCATTGAGAGTGGGGCATGTGTGGGTGGGCCTGAAAATGAATATCTCCGTCATCTGCTTCTTTTGAAAGTGTGCATTACATTTCATTTATTAAGTTAAACTGTTCCTCACTCAGAGCATTGCTTGGACTGACCAGTGTAGGTATGAGTGGGGAAAAGTGTCTTTGTTTGCCCATAGAGCTGCATTCAAGAGGAAACTGTATAATAAAGAGGAATAGTTTCTTAGTATGTCACAGGAATGAGATCATAATTTGATTTTTATTACCAACCATACCACTGAGTGTAAGCATGTCAACAATATCACACTACAACAGTGGGTCAAAAGTAACACCCCAGATCACAAATAAAATGTAATCACCAAAATATCAGGATGTAAGTTATGAACAGAGTGAATGTGAACTTTTGTTTACTCAACACATGTAGCTCCTGTCTGACTGATTTGTTTCCTTAACTTTCTTACCCACTGACATCAAAGTGAACAGATCAGATATCCCATGGTATAGCCTCAGTCAGGAGGGCTCTGTGCTTCCCACTCTGTAATTTCACTGACAGCCTGTTTTGCTATGTGCACATCTCCCGCTAAAAGTGTATGTGTGTACGTGTGTGTGTGTACGTGTGTGTAGCTGAGCACATAATCGCAAATTCTCTAACAACTTCCTTCCCGAACACCTGTTAAATTCTAATGCTCAGGTTGTTAAGGCAGATTTGATTTTAATTTTAAATGTTTGGGTGGAAGTTACCGTCGGAGGTGATCAAAGCGCCGATCGCAACAGGAGCAACAGGAGGGGGGAAGACGCCAAGCTCATTTGAATACGAACCATAGCGACTCCTTTGAACGCCCCTCCTGTGGTTGGGGTAGGGGGGTGAAGGAGGAGAGAGGAAATAAAACCCATTGTAGTGCCATGCTGTGCGCTAACACTAATGCTCTGTTCTGGGCCACCTTACGCCAACTAACTCTCAGACTACAAGTATTTGAATAAGAACATCTAAATGTTTTTTGCATTGCCTTTCAGAACCTAATTTTTTTTAGGTTTTAATTGCAGGTCATTTGCCACACATCTCCCTGTCCTCTAATGTGACAACCCAGTTTAAAGGTCCTATATTACACAAAATTATTCCTGTTAGTTATAAGCCATGTTATAATGCTGTTCATCAAAAACATACCTGGCAGGGTTCCCACACATCCTGGAAAACCTGAAAAGTAATTGGCCTCCTTTCCAGACATGGAAAATGTATGGAAAATGAGAAAAAACATATCAAATTAATGCAGGAAATTGCATCTATTTTGCACAAAATTTCTTGGGGGAGGACTCCCAAACCTCTACTACATGTCTTACATCTTATCTGCTTAGTGGGACCTTGGTGTCACATAGGCCTCCTGAGACACTCAACTCAACTACCATTCACATGCAGAGAATGAGTCTTCAACACTTACTTGTTTGTTACTAAAAATGTCCTAGAAAAGTCCTGATGATTTCAAGCAAAGTGTGAGAACCCTGCCAGGAGATGTGTTTTGTTTCACTCACATATGTTCAGTAACACTTTATTATTAGTCTGTCTACAAGACTCAAAATGTTCTGTCCCATCTTGTGATGTCACGTAGTGGTAGGTTTCAAGGTAACTGCTACATTTTACCTTTAGTTCAATACAGACAGGCAATTCCAGGTCTGAAATCATCCAAATGATTCTAGTGAAGATATATGGCATTTAAAGACACAGTGGAGCACTTCCTGTATTTCCAGAGTGTTTTCAGTTCGAGAGAAGAACTCAGCCTAAATATGCAGGACTTGTGAGTTAAACAGGTGTGCATGAAACAAAACACAATGCCGGTTATGTTTTTGATGTGGAAACAACATTATAACATAGATCAGAAAATAGTGTAATGTGGGACCTTTAAAGGTGCAATACGTAACTTTTCTGGAAGAGGGTGCCTGTCTCTATAGAGATATATTGCCATGCCTATAATAGATTGGCATCAAACTTGCATTTATTGAATTTATCAAGAGTGCTCAAAAATACCTTAAAACAATCATTCCTACTGTTAGTAGGTTCACCCCATCACAGATGTGGTCTGTAACGTATCTTGGTGGTGTTACATGCTTGTCTCTGTCTGGAATAATCTTCAGTGTTCAGTGATCCACAGTATAGTACTAAACTTACATACAGTTTAAAGCTCTTTTATTTTATTTTTTTCAATAAACATCTTACAGTTTACTGTAACTTCAACTGTAGAAGATTGAGCAATACATTTTCATGACCATAAAGCAACTTTTCGTTATGGAAGTGAGGGTATTATACTTGTATGGGGTATTAACTCCTGACACATAACATAATTAGATCACCATGTTACCTCTTATTGTTTTGAAAATGCTATGTTCACCACAGACAATGTATTAGAACGTCAAAACTGAACTATTAAATACACTGAGTCGATGTGCATTTCACTAATGAAACTACGGCACATCGCATCAGGTTTGTCCAGTTGTAGCGTGTAGTTTTGTACCATGCTATTGTATATTTATGGAAAACTGCTATGTGGGAGCATGGGTGACGACGTCTTGTGGGCTGAGCTTTGGACAGAATCATTCTGCTAACTGTAAGGAGGGTTCGAGTAGGGCCTGGGAGAGAAAACTAGATTACTCAAACATGCATGGATTACATATAAAACCAGGCATGTTTGTGATGCAGGAACAGCATTATAACACGGTAGAAAGCTCCAAAAAACTGATTTTGCATAACACTGCCTCTTTAATGTTTGCATTGTAACCGTAGAGTGTGTATATATAAATGGACATAGCTAACGCGCTAGACGCCGTGTTTCAAATAGCGAGCGATCATGGGCGAGCTTCTGGCTCCATCGACTCCAATTCACTTTACATTGAAAGATTGTCCCTCCCCTCTGTGTAACCGCTGCAGTGAGTCATGTTACTCTTAAAATGTTCACATTAACCCGCTCTACATGATCTTGCTGTTTTTATTTCGCTGTTTTGTCCACGACTCAAGATATGAACATTAATAACATCAAATCAGGCGCTTCTTGCCCTGAGGTTATTCCCGCTAGCGTTAGCTACAGGTTTGATTGACAGTGTTGCTAAGAGCCCGCTCCCTGCTAAGCCAGTGGTGCGGGCGGGAAGGGACGTTACATCCAACAGCCTCAGTCCGGATTGGCTCTTTGGTTGCTATGATACTTAGGGTCGGAATTTCTAAATTAAACTCTGCTCCAAATTTGCTCGTGTAACTGCTAGCCTAGCTATGGGTCACACTCACTTAGTCCACATCCTTACACAGTCTATGACTGCAACACATTGGTGTCCCTTATGCATTTTATTGTTTTAGTAAATCACATTATTCCATCTATGTCATTCTCTGATGAAACAATTAGAAACAATTGTAGTAGCTCTTATCACTTAGGCCTGCTCATTTTTGTTACTACTTACATTCTACTTTCAAAACATTCAAATGACCTTAAACAAGTTGGTTAGTTCACAATCTAGAGTTCTCTCATTAGCAACTATAAAAGTAGCCGCGGTGAACACTGAATCATTATCAAATACTCCCCCTAACCGCACCATTGTATTTATAGCAGTTTAGCGTTTGGCCACTGTCAGGGCTGTGCAGTGATTAAAGACCAACATTATCCATAGCAGACCTCGGGCTTTCTGGAACCTTCCCCACACTAAATGAATGGTAAGTTGTTAATTGTGTGGGCAGTCATTCAAAGTCCGCCTTATTCTCCCATCAGCAGTGGAGATACATTAGGCATGAGCACTCTCTGCATGGAAGTTGAGTTGAAGTTGTATTTATGTGAGAAACTTTGTAACAATTAGCAACATAATAATGTTGTAATTATTCACACATCTCTGCAGTTTTGTTTTTCATATTATATAGAGGGGCTTTACAATTAAATCCAAATGCCTTTAATGGAATAAATGCAATACTGCTACTAATATTACTGTTCCTACTACTGCTACTGCTACTAGGCGCTTTTCTAGACACCCAAAGGTGCCTTACAATTAAAAAAAAAACCCTGAAGTATTCATATATAACAAGTTTAAATATACAGTAAAAGCATATAGTTAAAAAGGGATATTGCAGCTATGGTCTGGTGGAGTGAACAGGCCAGTCCAAACTATCTAATAACACACTGCGGAACATTTCAGGCACAGCAAAACAGCTGATGGAGACGAGCAGGCAGCAGTGCACCTTTAATTAGAAGATAAAAAATGCACAGTGATCAATGTGAGAAAAAAAAGTCAGTCACTTTATCCAGTTTTAACTTCTCTACAGTGTCCTTGGCTGTTTTGAAAAGCTTATAGCAAAAATGCATTACTCTTATCCTCAGTTATGATTAGGCATGGGACGATATTGAAATTTGGTGTCACGATTATCATGGCCAAAATAATTGCAGTTAACAATTATATTAAAATTAAAGTTGCTGTAAAATGTTATGGATATGAATAATTATAATTTTAATGTTATTAATAAATTCCTTTTTTAAAAAACTTTTATACAGGTTACTTTGCTATCAGTGAAAACAACTATGGTCTAGCGGAGAACATTATGGATAAGTAGCTTTTTCTGCACATTCTGGAGATACACTGTGGATTATTTTTGTTACCGATTCTCACAATTACATGAAAATGTCCCACGAATGATTATAGTCCACCCTTTTAGTCCCATCCTTAATTATTATGCCCACTCAGCAAACAAGTAAGTAAAAAAACAGTTTACTTAAGTACATTCTAGAGTATATTCATAAAAAAAAAAAAAAAAAATTCACCTATACATAGGACTGTCACAATAACACATTTTGTTCAATATATTGCTGAAGTAAAAATAGATGATAAACAATAATACACAACAACCCAGAGCAGATTTAAACCACAAAGCGATTCTACATTGACAATATTGTTAAAAAAAACATGAGATGCAATAAATAAATGGCAGAATTAAACACTAGTCATTAGTTTGCATCTGTAATGAGTCATACAAGTTATTAATTAAAACTTTTATGGCTTAAATCTTGTCAGATAGCCAAAAAAATAAAAAATAAAATAAAAATTACCACAAATTTCCCAGTAGTGCAAAGACACGCGACACAGGCCTACCTATACATTCATGCAGTGTGTAGATTAGACAGTTGGAGCACAATCCAAGGACGTTACTCACTCATGATACTTTTCCACTATGCTTTTCACAGCATTTTGTATGACTTTTTGTTGTTTTCTCACCCCCGTTTATAAGTACAGCTTCAAGTATTGATTATTTTTAGTAGTTGGCCAGTTAGAGTTTATTTTTGTCATTCCACTCCATTTTTTTTTTACATTTTAATCAGATAAAGGTAAAAACATGCAGACTTAAAACAGACTCCCGGTATAAATAAATAGTATTTTTCATGACTTGTTGCAGCTCTTTTTGTAAATATTTCACCATAAAAACTAACCATATTACACTATTAACACAAGCGAGTCCCTGGCCGTAAACCTTGAAGCACAAGTAACATTCCCCAAGGTGACCAGGGTGTTTTCCTCTCCATAAAATGCGAGTAGCCCACATGGTGCTTCTCCCTCTGCTTATTGAGATGGTTTTTAACATCTGCTGCTGGCTTGTTATTTATGTTAGCCAATCTAAATGTTTTTAGATGTATAATTAATGCGCGGCTCCGGCACGCTCGGGCATGCACAAGTACACCCACCATTTCGCCGGGTCATGCTTGGCGTAGGTGAGGCTCCTCTTTGATCAGTATCATCATTAATAGCAACCGTCGAAAGAAAGACACGGAACTGTAATAGTACAAAGGAGCGAGAAAAAGTTGTCTTTGAACAACAAGCTGCGCTAACCGTATCAGCGGCTACAGGGCTTTTATGAACTTATGTGCAGAGTGGGTCTGTTATATTTGGGTTGTTAGATTTGAATGCTATGCTGTGGATGTAATTACGTCTTTGTTTTCCAGCGTGGTATATGTATGTTGTGTGCGTTTGGTACTTTAAAGTGAGGGTCATTTTTAGACGTTTTTTTAGAATTCAAAACTTTGCATTCGAATAATTATGGAAGTGATGCTTTGCCGATGCTGCTCATTATTTTTAACATACAGCAGTGGCAGCGCGATGATGAATTGCTCTGAAACAAACAAAACCAAGCTCAAGGTAACTATCAGCGAGATGACACAGAGAGATCTTGGAGATGGAGCACCAGTAATGGCTACAAAAGAAGAGGTGAAGCACATTAAATGACATGAAGAAAAACGTAGACTGAGTTCATTAGTGATCCAGGTTTTTCTTTTTTCTTTCTTTTCTAATGCCAATACTAAGTTTTTAAAAAGTACTAGTAAGTATTTTGAGGTGTTTTGGGCCAGCATTGTTCAGTAAATTGTCTTATTACACCAGTTTTTAGACCAACATGGGATATTGTCTAAACCTATATCTAGGAACCAATACCCGATCCACCAAAATGTTCAATTTTCAATAATGAACATTCACAAGAAGGAGCTAATGGACAAAGTAATTTTGCTTGAAAGTGAGGAAAAGACCTGGCAAATGGAAAGAGAGGACCTTCTGCAAAGACTGAAAAAAATGCAACACCACAAATCAAAGCTGAGGCTGAACTAAACGGCCTTCACAGCAGCGATGGAGTGTCTCTTCTCAGGTTCAACTTTTAAGAACAAGAAGAAAGCGCGTTAAAGAATAAGTAGTAAAACAAACTTAAAGAGGGGGTATTTTGCTTCTATGGGTTTTGATTTATGAGTTTTACATTTTTGACAGTCTTCCCTCTCTTTGCTCTCCGGATTACACACAATCAGTGTTCATCCCACTAATGAAACTACTGCACATCACATCAGGTTTGTCAAGTTGCTGTGTACAGTTTTGTATCCTGTTTTTGTATATTTATAGAAAATTGTCATGTAGGAGCATGGATAAACTTAGGCTTGTGAGCTGAGCATTGGACAGACTCTTACAGCTAATCGTAAGGTGGATTTGAATACGGCCAGAAAGAGATCGCGAAAATACTCAAACATGCATGGATGACATCTAAAACCTCTTAAGGCATGTTTTTGATGAGGGAACAATGTTATAACACGGCAGAAAGTCAAAAAAAAAAAAAATCTATTTTGCATAATACCCCCTGATTTCATAATTGTTGCATATTTTCGTTAAAGATACTGAATTAAAGGCACTGTACCTGACTTTTACTGTCTATAAAAATGTGAAACTAGATCCTGTTTAACTGTTTACAGCCCAGAATTAGTGATGAGTTGATGAGCCCATTTCACAACTATGAGTTTTGCCATGATGCTAGAAAGTAGCATGCTAATGGCACATTATAATTTGATGCTGCTTTTACAAAATATATATGAACTGGGGAAATACATTTTTGCCTTTAATTGTGTGAAAAATCAGATACAGCCTCTTTTAACAAAACTAATAATTGCATTGGGATAAAGAGTATGAATGCATTTCCAAATATTTTTGACAACGCGACTTTATGCAGGCGCCAGTGTTTGGATCCGGGCCACGTCCAGGGCCAAAGACATACTAATGACATGGACTCCAGCGGTGTGTTTTACCAGCTCAACTGCTCTCATTAGACGAGAACCTCCGTGTAGTGCCGCTCGCCTCATTAATGAAGCACATCTCTGCCTCCCGCCCCAGCGCATACACCCAGGTCAGAGAGACTGCGCGTGTGTGGGCGGACTCGGGGCTATACAATGTACACACCAAACATACATCCTACTCACCGCCGCACTGTCCTTCTATAAAGTCCCTCTCCTTTTGCACTCCGCACTCATGCATATATGCACGCTCGCCCTCTGATGAATAACTGTGGCGTGAATACAAAGTGCAGCTGGCTTGGATGCATGTGAGCACAAGCCTGTCACGATAATACATTTTGAAGTGAAGATTTGTTGCTTAAGTAAATATAGATGATTAACGATAATATTGAAGCATAAAGCAGAATTAGCACCCAAAAAGTACTCTAAATTTACAGCATTGTTAAAAATATTTGATTTGCAACACTTAAGAAGTTAGTTTGTATCCACACAATAAATGCAATAAAACAATTTTGGGGGGTATCTATCATATATTGAATGATAAGCCGATAAGGTAATTGTTGTGACAGGCCTATGTGGGCATGGTCCGACAAACGCCTCCTCAGCTTTCAAACATCTGCGGATACAACTGTGCAAATAATCGGTTCCATTTATTTTTGCATAGCCCAAAATCACTTTACCCGCTTTGGCAAAACTTTACAAAGACGAGCGGATCTGGAACCATCGTCGATTTCAGTGGTTGTATTTGACAGGCGGATTAACCAATCAGAGAGACACGTTGTCCGTTCATGTCAAAACAAATATGGCGGCTTACACGTAAAAATAGGGGAAAAAAACAACACTGACAACTGAGAAACAGTGAAAGAGGCATTGGTTAGTAAGACACAATCAGAATTGGAAGATTTTTTATCTCTCTTGTGGTGAGCAGTTTAACCAACATTCACAGGAAACACGCAAATGGATGTCTGTCCCCAAAGCGTCCCCTGTCCTTAGACCCACCAAAAGAAAGAAACAAAAAAAACCCCAAAACATCGAGAACCCTAAGAAGGAGCGATCCATCCATTTGCAGATAGTTCAAGTCCATAGAGCCAGAGACTGACGGATGTACGTGTGTGTGTATATGTGGCCCCTCCTGATCGTAGCTGCTCCATAATTAACAGTGATCAGATTTGTTTTGTGGCATAAACGGTGCATGTGTAGAACATTAGGCCTGGCAAGTCTCATTTCACATTCAGCTCAAGGGCTCGGCAGCAGGCGGGTCACGAGCATCGGGGAGCACAATCACAAGGCTCTCTCCATATGCTGCTGCCTGCCGCATCCTCACCAGCTAGGGCCGCCAGTGCCAGACGAGCTCCCACAAGAACCTAATCGCGTTCAGTAATTACCAAGAACGCCTTTTTCCTTTTTTTTCCCCCCCTTCTCACAGCTTCCTCGCATCAGTTTTTTTTCCTGTTATTTGCACCTGCGTATACCCTCTCAATCCCATCCTTATCTGCGCTAACTCGAGATACAATTTTTCCATTTTACCGAGTTGATATGTTTATTTACTTTCCAGTTTCGCACAGGATTAAAATCAGAAGTGAGATGAAAACTAGTATACGCACTCTCACATCGCTTAATTTCTAAATTGCTTGATGCTGAAGAAGCCAGTCCATTCTCCTGACTGGCTGGAAATTATAAATAATTGTAACAGATGTGCCAATATGGCCGGCCTCCAATAAACGAGGCCCCAGATAATTTGACCGGCCCACTTTGACAGGCCAATTTAATAAAACATGAACAAAATCTTCCCCACTAATAATTTATCATCCCCTCTCCCCCCCTTTGGTTAAAGTTGATTACCCTGGCAGTTAACAAGGTCACGCCCAGATGCCAGCTTTCTGATAATGCAATGAGGACGGGCTGGTTTAAAAAGGTGATGACATCCATTGCGTTTTTACCTGGTCTGGTGGTGAAGATAAACACTTGTGGTTGTCTGAGGTTTTCTGCAAGATTCAGCTGAATGTGTTGAAATGCTGATAATGAAAGCAGGGGAAGTTAAAGTTTTGTCTCACCCTTTTTTAAAATAACTTTTTAAAGAACCAAATAGTGTAAATACATGCACATAAAGTTCCTTGTGAAGTTTGGTAAAGTGGTGTATTTTGGGTCTTAATAAAGGGCGGATAAAATCAATTGTACATTACGGTTAGCAAAAATATTGATACCCAGATATTAATCAATACTGAAACTATCAAAACTGGATTCTTATTTCAGCAAGTGTCAATACTGCAAAATTAATTTGAACCTTTCCTTGAAGGAGCAAGATCCTTGAAGAGCACATGGTCGTTTTAAAGAAATGACTGTTAATGTGCACTGAAAATGATAGTATTGAATGTTTTTTTATTATTGTGATCTGGAGAATGGACCTTTTCCCAGCCTTTTTCTTAGAGTTTGAAATTTGAGATTACACAAGACTATTGCACATACTCACATCAAAAAACCTAATTTGATTTATTCTGAACATCATTCTGCCACTGTTAACCCCTCATTATTTGTGTTCTGCTAATCTTGGTAATTTCCTGTCTCCTCGCTCCGCAGGCAGCTCTGTCTGAGTCGACTCTGAGACGTAGCTACAGCTCGGAGCAGGTGTCTGCTCACGAGTTTGACCCAGGGGCGCAGGAGAGGACCCTCAGACACCATTCCAGCAGATCTGTCACAAGACACAAGGTAGGCTAACACCACGCTTGGATCAAAACCATACCGACAGGATGTGAGGGCCAGTGGTGCGGAGTAACTCATGTGATTTATCAGTCCCTGTCTGGGCCAACCTTTGGGCTGGAGTTTCCAACACACACTATCAGTGTGCAGCCCCTCCCACTGCGAGCGGGCAGCGTGGTGCTGCTGGTTTCACGCATGCCTTGGGCTCAGGCACTGGCTAATTTACTGCTTCAGCAGAACATTATGAACAAAACACAGGCGTTTGATCGGCTCAGACTTCCACCCAGATGTGTGGCAGGACATGCTTCTCAATGGCCTCACACACTCCTCACTCACATGTCATCTGTTCTAATAGACGGAGCAGAAAAAGAAGCCTTTTAAAAAAAAATATACACAGTCCAGTTTCATATTACTTAATTATGACATTTAAAACACACATTATTTTTTTAAAAACAGGATTACTTTAACTCAGTCATTTGATTTGTAGTTGGACCATCATTTCACATTGATACATGGCATACACATGATACATAAATGAAGACAACAGTAAAATGTGATTCGTACTTGTGATAATGACAAGAATGCCAGCTATAAGCACAAACTTTGTGAAAAAATTGTGAACTTCATAACGTGATGCTCTTTTTCTATGAAACTCCCAATTCACTTGGTTTTGAGAAAGCCTGTCTTGAATGCTTATACATCCGATATATTTATGCTGTAGTTTTGCTTATATGGTTCAAAACAACATTCCCATTCACTCATTCAACCTGAACAAGTTGTGCTTTGAGAGCCTCAGACGCACATGACACACGGCCACAGCCATAAAAGAGGCCCATTGATGACAGTGACCCTCTCTGGGCGATGGAGGGAAGATTCTGCTGAAATGTTTCTTCTGTACTCCACTGCCTGTGACACTGACCTCTGAGTAAATAAAGCTGTGCCCCTCCTCACATACAGTGTGTTTGCTCTGCCTCATCTGTACCCTCATGTTTACACAGCATTATGGGGTCTATGTACAGGTCACCTCATGACTGTGGACCAACTGCTAGGCCTGTCACAATAACACATTTTTAAGTCTGATATCGTGCTGGAGTAAATATAGATGAAAAACAATAATATTTCAACAAATTTATGCCCCCCCCCCCCCTCCCCAAAAAACCCCATAAGCTCCAATAAATAAAAACAGCAGAATGAAACACTTTAGTAGTTAGCTTGCATCTGTAATAAGCCATGAGTCAAGTTATTAATTCGATCTCCTATGGCTTAAATCTTATATTGCCAAAAAATAAACACTAATTTCCCAGTAAAAGAAAGAAAGTGTACACACGAGAAATACTGACCCCCAAAAAACATTGTTCCAGCCTTCATATATAAACAACAATAAGTTGGTATAGTATTTATTGTGACATGCCTACCAGCTGCATCTTCTTATCCCATTGTGCTCTCTGCATTTACCCCGTCAGGCCTGGCCACTAATAATGTCACAACATGTACACAAGCAGAAGGTGCTCATGTGTCTTCCCGACCTATGGGAGACAGGCGGCCAACTGGACCAGAGATGACATCTGTAGGACAGAGCCGTCATCTGTCACTGTCCCATTCTTTCACTGTCCCATTCTTTCACTTTGTCCTTTGACAGCAACAAAATATAGACAGTTATTTACTAAGGTAATTTGTTTAGTTAAAAGTACTATATTTATTATTTAAAAATAGTCAATACCTCTATGTAGGGCTATGCATTGATACGATACTGGTATTTGAAATATTTGCTGCATCGGGTATCAGTTCCACGATATTGGTTAAGCTGATATTGTGATTGGGCTTTAACTGGATGTAATAAGACTAATAAGACTTACAAAGCTGATTTGAGGCTAGAACGTCTCATAATGCTTTATGTCTTTTATTCATAGGGATAAGGATAAGTAACATTTGGATCTCTTGTGTAATAAGTTAACAGGGATGTAACGAAACCCAGATTTCACAGTATGATATTGTCATGATATCATGTAATTTCATGGTAAAATATTTATTGTCATATTGTAGAGATGCTACCAGAACTGTAAAAATGGTACTTTCCTTTTTAAAAAAAAACCTTGACAAGCCAAAAAAGACAAGAAAAGTTCTTTATAACAGTTACTTCTTACTGTCTGAATTGAAATGGAGCAAAGAATTATAGTCTATGTAGTTCCCCCTGTTTTTAACAATAAAACTTTTAAGTTTAAATCGTAGCAGCCCAAGCTATTGCTCTGAGCTTTTTGACGATACGATATTTCAGTCATTGTTACATTCTCATAAGTTAACTGTAGTTTAAGGAAATAAGAGTCATTTTCCGTCCCTACGCTGGTATCTGTTGATATCGAGTATCGTCAAAGTCAAAGTACCAGTGTCAGAACTGAAAAAGCTGATGCATCCCTCCCTAATATGTATTTCATTTTAATTCTGTACATTTTTACTTTTAACTTTTTCACAATAAATGTTCATGGGTGGATGATACCGATGAAAAATGGTCTGAAATGATGTTGGTTGCTTGAAAGATTAAACTGCAATTTCTTTTGCAGGTATTTTAAAATTAATATTGTACTTGATATTCAGATTTTGCATGTTATCTTCAAAACAACAACTTTTCTCTATTCCTGACACAACTCCCTCAGTCCTCACTGTTGTGTTTACAGTCTGTAACTGAAACTAAACCATTACATAATCTGGTTTCAAATGGTAACATACATCACAGTTACATGCAGTAGTGTATTCCCAAATGTCTATCCTTTTTGAAGTTCAGACTGTGTCAGATTGGTCATATTTGTTTTCAGCTGCTGTGGAATCCCCTTTGGCCTGGTACTTTTCCCCATGTACACATGCACTAGCCAAGTTGGCCTGCCACTCATCAGAAATATGCAGATCAATCTGCTAATTAGTGGCATACAGTCATTAAGGCTGAGCACCAGCACATGGTTGGCACCCGTGTTTGTATGGGAGCAGAAGTAGAACGTCAGGTCACGTGAGTCAACTGCGGCCCTCAGGCAAACAGTTTACAATACTGATCAAAGTGCTACTGATCATGAGAAAAAATGTGTCTATTAACATCTTCAACCTGCAAGAAAGTTATTATTAATCTGACTTGTGTGCAAACAGTTTGAGCAAATAGTTTAAATTTAATGTAGATGGCCTAGAGTTATCTGTAGAACTAAAACTTTAACTTAAGATAAAGTTTTCAAACGGAAAACCCACAAATGTTAAAACTGGTTATTGTCAGGGGGTTTGTTCCTCCTGACAATAACCAGTGCTGTGTTTACATCAAAAGAATTATTGATGATTGAAACACACACACAGCACTTTTTGATAAAGTAAATATTTTGAGCAAGTTTGGCTCACGTTTTTTCAATGCTACCTTTTTAAACTCGTTTAAAAGCAAAATATGAAAATAATAAATCAACATATCACTGGGTAATATTGTGTATGCTTTCCAAACTGAGTTCCCACAAACAACGACAAAGCCTTTTTGATGTGCAACCTGTTTTTCGAGCCAACTCTGATGAAGTCACTTAGCCAAAGATTAGAGTGATTAACTTTAACTAAGAGACACTATGTTTTAGGATGATGAGCTCATTCTGGTTAACATTCCCATAATAGGCCCCTCATTCCATCATCCACTCCAGCCCAAGGACTGTTGTGCATTTAGTGGCAGTGCATATTTTAGCCTGCCATCTGGTCAGCTCTGCTCAGGCACCGCGGGGGAGCGCCTTTCCTCCCATATTCATATTCCACTAGCATATTGTTCCCTCTTTTTCTCTCCAGCTCTAAACCACAGCCGTGTTTATTTATTTATTTACTTTACACCGAGGAGGAAAAGCTAGCAAACTGCAACTCCCCCTCCTACTCCGCCGCTCTTTCAGTTGTCCTATCAAGTGTAACCTGGAGGCCCCTAGTAGAGCAATTAGAGCGGCCTCCCTGCCCACCTCTTGTAATGAAGCCCAGCACATTGTGGAATCTATAGCCCCTTTAGTCTCCCCTAATGGGACATCATTATTGTCAAAGAAACAATGTAAATGGAAATGAACATACTCATTAGCCAGTTGTAGGGAGAAACCTTTGGCGCTCTCAGCTTGCAGCACACATCCACACACACACCAGGCTTACCCCCTTCAGGTCGTAGCCAGCACCGCTCCGGTTTCTTTATTCCTCCGGTAGTATGTTTGTTTGTGCGTTTCACAAGACGCCGTGTGTGCTGTGCTCAAGGTGAGGAGGGGAATGGAATGAGCGCAGATAATTCCACTATTGGCATTCGCTCAGTGTTTCTACAGATGTTAATTGTTGCATGGGCTGGTGCCCGGGTGTAATTGAAGTGTGCTCAAGTTCTCAGCGTGTACTTCCTTGCTTACCTGTGTGCAGCGCTCCCGCTCGCTGTCCCCAGCCGGCAGTGTGGAGCTGAGAGGAGGCAGAAGACAAGATGCAGAGGAGAGTATCCAGGCACTGGAGGAGCTGCTGCAGCTAAAGGTACATGCTTCATAGCTTATGGCACATATTTATTACTTAGTTATATGAACCACACAAATTTGTATTTTGTTTGTTCAAAAACATGATTTTTTTAGTTTTTTGTTGCAATGGTTCATCACAGTGGCTAGCACTTTTTCCTTATGGCAAGAAGTTCCTGGCTTTGCTCCCCACCAGCAACTACAGAATACAAATACAAAATACTTTTAAAGGGGACTCATTAAAATCTTCTTGACATTTCCGCAGTTTTGATGTTTCTCTGGCTCATGTTTACACATACATGGTGGCTGCCAGTGCCACTGGGCTCTAGAAGGTCCACTCTCTGTTAACAGTCCTCTCTCCAAAGGTTCAGTTGTACTACTGCTGACACGGCCTCACCATGACCTTCCTTTAACAATGTAGAGAACACACTTACACACACCTACAGCACACTCACCTACCGCACACTCACCTCTGTGCGTGGGCTGTGGAGGGAGTGCACTGGTCAGGTGGATACTGTGGGATTTTCGACTCTCTTTATTGGTCATTTAACCTTCAAAATACTCCCAGCTTTTGAACGATTATTCTTTACATCCTGTGCAGAGATTAACAGTTTATTCTTTTTTTTTCAATTTTAGCCCTCACCCTTGTCTTTCAAGCCACTCCGGTGAATATGTGATTATGCAGAGGTCATCTCCCTTTTGAACACAACCCCGGGAACACTTTAGGCGCCATTTTCTTGTCAGATTTGAAGTGTCTGAATTACATCATTGGCAGACCCATTCTTAGCCGTTAATGCCCATCAAAGACTCAAAGGACACGCTTGGCTGTGTTAGTTAATAGTGCCATTTACGTGTCTGTTGGTCAGGTACGCGTAGAACAACTAACTCTATGCGGTCTGTGACTGAATTTAATAAGGGCATGAGGCCAGTGATGCCATTTAATCATCATATTCTTTTCTATGATTTGATTTAAAGAAACATGACCTCCCTGTTGTCCCGATTGTCCCCGTGTGCAAAAATGTATCGCTGTATACAACATGCCTATAGTCCGTGTTTTAAGTTGACCACAGATGCACACAGACACACTGAGAACAAGCAATACTCACTCAGAGACTTTAGAGAGTCAGATATTCAAAAATAAGGCCACATTTCTAACCACTTTGCGTCAAGTTTGCCAAGTTGCTGTGCACAGTTTTGTATCATGCTTTTGTATATTTATGGAGAATTATGTGGGAGCATGGATGACGTAGGCTTGTGGGCTGAGCATTGCATAGAAATCTTACAGTTAACCGTAATAAGGGTTCGGATAGGACCTGGGAGACATCGCTAAAACACTCAAACATGCTTCGATGATGTCTAAAACCTCTACAGGCTTTTTGATGTGAGAGCTCAAAAAATTCTGTTTTTTGCGTAATACCCCCTTGTTAAAATATACTTGTCATTCAATGGTGAAAATGTTTTTTATCTATGTACTATTTTGGCCAAGATGTTTTTACTGCACTCTTTATCCACTCTTTCCGCAATATAGAGCGCTGTTCAAACTGGATGTAAAACTTTTAAACAATTGACACATTGACCCTAACTGCTGCAGACAGTTGCCTCTTTAGCTTAGCTTTTTGTGTTGTTTTTTCCCCTCACACTTCACGTAAACATTCACTGTTGCTGTGTAATTATTTTTCAGCTTGAAAACCTCCACAGATGTGTACGCGGGCTGGGAAGGGGGCATATTGATCGGTGGGCAGGGGTCTGTGGCCTGATGACCAGAGCGGAGCAACCCGGGGAGGAACGCTATAAGGAAGCCTGGGAATCCATGATGTAGCTAATGCCCTGCCACTAGCGCGCCCCTCCTTCTCTCCATCCCTCCACTTCTCCCTTAGCTCCCACTTTCACCAAAGCCTCGCTCTGGTCCTTGTCATTAAAGTGTTGTTTTTGAGAGGTGCGTGAAGGGGCTCAGGATGCCTTGCAGATGTCCTATGTGGATAAAGCACGCAGGGGGGAAATCCATACTTGTCACATTGGCAGCTGTACGTGTGAGCGTGTCGGCCTTCTCTGTATGTGTGTGTGTGTGTGTGTCCAGTCCATGTCTGTGCACTCTCTCTGTTCTCTTTGTCCTTGTTAATAATAACAGGGCTGAGGGCTCGCATTTCCCTCTCTGCAGGGCAGCCGTGTCATATCAGCAGTAAACAAGCTCCTTCCCTTCAGAACGCGCTCGACAACTCTCCCCAGCCCTGGCCACTCAAGCAGAAACCTGTCCTGCACTCTCTCTGCTTCTCCTCAACTGCCTCTCTCCGTCTTCGTAATTCCTCTTTTCTTTCTTTCCTCCGCACATTTTCATCCTCCTTTTCTCTTTATTTCACCTTTGTTTGTCCTGCCTGTTGAAACGGTTCTGTGTATCACCCTCTCTGTTAAGGTCAGCGTGATGGGGAGGAGCGGCGTTGTGCCCCTGACAAGCAAAAAATCCATACGTTGTCTTCTCCCGCTTTGAAGCCGCGTGCCCAATCTTTGCCGCGTTTTTTTAATAGCTGTCAACAACATTGTCAGCAACAAAGCGCGTCCGGTCGTCAGCTCTGTAACTCCAGTAAGTGGGTTCAAGGATGTGAATGTGTCTCGTGTGTCTGTCTGTTTGATGGTTTGGGTCCTTTTTCAACTGGCCATCTAAATATCAGACTTTAATGATGTTTCTCACTTGTCAAGAGGGAGGAGAAGAGACAGATGTGCGGAGTTGGTGTGGACTTTTGTCAGGCTCAGGTGCGCTAACAGTGTGCCAAATTAAAAAATAAAAAAGCAGAGAGGACCCTAGCAAATTAGACTTTTTTTTAATTTACTTGTTGCTTTGTTTGCTCGTTAAAAAGTCACTGCTTATGTTCACATGCACATCAAAAATCCTGTTTAAAAAGGAGATACAATTTTTCAAGGCGTGTATCTGATTTTTTTCAATATATTTGAGCAAAATTTACAGATAGATTATGTAAGCAGCTCTTGATGGCACAATATGTCAGCTGTATACTGTCTACATCCAATTCTAAAATGTTTTATTGTCAGAAAAAAAAAGTGTGCAGTTAGCATGGTAGTTGCATCACCAAAAGTCTGCTTTGGACCTCAAAGTAGTGAAAAGCACTTTTAACATCATAACCATGAATGTTGGGAAAGTATAAGGTAGGAGCCAAACTATTTAAGATGAACTTGTTCTGTTTTTTTTCTGTTTTCACATGTTAAGACAAATCAGGAGATTGTAGGAGGTCATTTACAAATCTAAGTTATCACATTACTGTAGTTATCTGATTTTTACTTGCTATGTAAATGTGCCCATTTTCTTACAGAACGAAGAAAATGAGGAGTTGAGGAAGGCCCACGATAACCGCCGCGAACGTCTACGCCTCATTCAGAGCAACTACAAGACAATAAGAGAGCAGCTGAAAGAACTGGAGAAGGCCAATGGCATGTAAGGACTATAAACAATAGTGTTATACAATGGCTCACATTAACTATAGGGGAGGTTAAGATGCAGTTTCCACCAATTGTCGCTAAAGGTTTAAGCAGATGTCAGACTGATTGAAACTTTGTTGAGAGCTCCGTTTTAATGATTTGAATCTCAGACCAAACGTGCAAATCAAAATGTGTTTCCAGGATCAGGTCAGTCAGCGTCCTGTGCTGTGTGCACTTTGTTTATTTTTACAGGAATAACTACTCTTTATATTCTGTCTGGCTGGACTTCTCATGTTGGAGGTTCTATAAAATACACTACCAGATGCTGTAGTCTAGACTAGGCATAAAGGAATAAGAGGTCATTATCAGCACAACTTGACTCTCAACAAGACAAAGATTTTGCATTTGACTTTTTCTGAATACCACTAAATGAAAGAGTAACTGTACTGGAATGCAGTGACTCAAAATGTGTATTCTGAATGCATATTCTCAGTTACTGCTCAACACAATAGAAAGTGAATTGGAGCCAGAGTTGATGGAGCTGGAAACTCGCCCATGCTCACTTGCTATTTGGAATGTGGCGGCTAGCGGACTAACTATGTCCATACTGTCTGTGGTTTCAAGACTGGTAAGGAAGATATCAATATATGGGGATACGTATCATATTGTGGACCCTGTATTGGGATATGTTTTGTATACTCAGCTTTGTGGCAACACCCAGCATTGGCATGATAGGATTACACTTTTTACTAATGATCTGCCCCAGTAAAGTTGATTAACAATATATATATATTTGACAAAACCCCAGCATAGTCTACAATCCATCCAGTTTACCACGTCTGTATTGAGCACAGCCACCATCCATTCTGGTGCTGTTAATCTTATTCCCTTGTCCATGACTATATTTAACACCAATAACCCCACACTGAACGTCAATGGCCTTTATTAAATTTGTTGAGTGTCGTCTTTGTCGTGGCTTGCAGTTTTGATAATATACTTTATTATATAATCAAAACAGTTAATAAAACCCCCACTTTACAAGACCTGTGCACATGCTTACCCGTACCTTTTATAAATCACTTGAGAAGAGTACATACCAAGTCGTTCCACTGCAGACGTCGGGAATGAAATAACTCAACTTTGTCTTATGTTAAAAGCCTGTGAAACTATATCGCCCCTGAAACGGCTCACAAAACAGTCTGAGGGTCTTACTCGTCTCTGCGTGTTGTCTTGACAGGAGCCAAGTGCTGGATTTGGGTAAGTGGTAGGAATTTTACTGCCTTTGAAAGAGCTCAGGGGTTTTAAGCCCAGTCAATTTGGGCCATTTTGTGCCAAGCGCGTCTGCGTCGTCTTCTCCTCCCACCGCGTTCATTAGGACGTGGGAGCCGAAGATAGGAGGTGTCTGGTCCTAGGGGGAGGGAGGGTGGAGGGGTACAAGGTGTTTGAGAAGGCATGCGGAGGAGACAGAGGAGGAGGAAGAGGTGGGTGGGGGGTGAGCGGGGGGTGAAGGCCATTTCCTGCTTCAACCTGTTATCTTCAGCAGAAACCACAGGACGTTTGATCCGCAGCAAGAGATGTGTGGATTCTGTCATAGTCATCAGTGTGTGCAGAGTTCGTCATCTGTTCCTCCATTTAGCTTTTGTTACTTCAGTTTCACTATTAATCATTTAGTATTGGATTGTATTATCATCTTCTCAGTCTCAGTTTGTGAAGGCAACATATAGGGCAATCTATGAGTGTTTTGGCGGTTTGCAAAATAGAATATTGATCATATTAAAAACCATTAAAAAGGATAAAATTACCTTTTTTGTAATGTTTCATT
Source organism: Periophthalmus modestus (assembly GCA_019594935.1). Lineage (NCBI taxonomy): Eukaryota > Metazoa > Chordata > Actinopteri > Gobiiformes > Gobiidae > Periophthalmus > Periophthalmus modestus. The sequence goes on along the minus strand of JAIEZT010001373.1, from coordinate 6,542,611 downwards.
TAAGTGTAATGGACATATTTACCCTGTTTTAGATTATTTGATCCACTTTTCTTACATTTTGTGGAATATTCAGACATCAGCGACATTATTTATGGGACTGTTTTGGCACAATCCTGTAATATTACCTGAAATTGCAATTGGGATTATATACATTTCAATATGAACCACTGCTATAATGACTTCAGAAGACCAATTAATAACTAAATTTGGATAAACAGTAGTACTCCCATTAGTGATCTGTTTCAATGAGCATGGCTTTCTGAAAGGCTGGGAAATACTAGATATTTTTCCAGTCTTTGACCAGTATCCTGTAGTTCTTGAACTGTTTGTGAATATAGACACAATATTGGTCCTATTTTGATTTGCACACTCATTTCTCCTGCATGATGTCTTTCCTCCGTAGTATTTCATTAAGAACGATCCACATATTTTAGTTTATCTTTCCTACCAGAATGACCTGTGAAACATAACCTTAAACATTACCCGTTTTAAACTACACGCTTCCCCTTTAAGGCCATTTTAAACCGTGTAACTTAAAGGTGAGTGTTCGGTGGCCACGCGGGAGCCAGCTTTGACCCTGTCAGATGTTTTCTCTTTGGGTTAATTAAAGAAAACAGCGGTGCAACGTGAGCCCGTGTGAAAGCGCTGGAAGTGAGGGAGCATGTGCGGCGGCAGGCTCCTCTCGGCTCTTGTCAGCTCAGCTCGGCTCAGCAGCTTGTGTCTGAGGCAGTGGGAACAAAGAGTCAACACCTGCCGCATGTACAACCGCCGCTGTGTACTGCACGCTTTAGCAGCTTATCAGGAAGTCTGGGGAAGTTGTCAAATTGTGGATCATAACCTTATAGCACCACTTAACAGGAACCCCGCCACTCTCCCACAACACCATCACAACCTTGTATTGTTTTATTTACAGAATATCTACTTTTGCTACTGTTAAGTCAAACACAATCTCAACTTTACTTTTCAGCCAAAATCTGTGTATTTGATACACCAGTGGATTTGGAAGTTATTTCTTTGTTATGTTACTTCGCAAATGGATTAATATCTTTAAAGGGCTGTACACAATTTTTTCCATGTAAAAAATTTAAATTAGTTTTGCAGTACAGATGTATTGTAAAAGCAGCTTTTAGGGTCAAAATGAGATGGCTGTGTGCTGTCCGCATCCAATTATAAAGCTTCTGTGAACCAGGAAGTGTGCTGTTAGCATGTTAGCTGTTCTTAGGAATGTTGTGAGAGTAAAACTTCACTTTAGCCACTGAAAGTTATGGAAAGTGCTTATAAACGTATTGTGGTTTATAATTAGTATGCTACGAATGTGTTAGAGAAAAAACAATAATCCTTGCAAACTATTTAAAATGAACTAGCTCTGTTTTCCACATTTTCAAGACTGCAAAAATTATGTACAGTGACTTTATCGGTTAGAGACAACTGTATTGCATACAAAGCGTGCATTTTTAAGTTTAAAGTTTTAATTGTTTAAGGCCAAATCAATCTAGAAGATGTTCTGGCACTGGTGTATACTCTTGTGCAGAATCTAACTCAAAGACCCCACAGAGTAAATGAGTTTGTGGTTAGTCTGGCCATATTTGCGTTTCATGTCTGTTTGGACACATAATTGATGCAATAGGCAGCTTTGCCCTTTTCACTCAAAGGCTTTCCATGGCACCAGCCAGTCACTCAGTGTTATGATCCTTGTGTTCATTTGGCATCACGCCCCATCTCTAAATAGCTGCTAAGCCCACTGGGGTAATGCCAGCGAGAAGGGAAGACAACAGAAAATGACTTAAATACTCCCATTATTGTGGGAAATCAGGGCCCTAACAAGTCAGTGGGGATAGGCGTCGAGTCTCATTGCATCTCTAGCTTGTTAGGGAGTGCCTCAGTAGCTTCCATGCTGTGTTGTTGCCTTTTTGGAAATATGCAGGGGGGCTGGTGTCCTCCCCTTTGGTGCATGGTACATAAAATATTATTTAAGCTCACGTATACTTTATCACCAATTTTATTGTCCTTTCTTTGCAATTTAAGAAATAATTATAAATATTAACAAAAATACATTTGAGTGTTTTGTTGGTAATGGACTCCGTAAAGTGGCTGCAACCAACTTTCTTTCCATGTAGTTCAGCAAAACTTGTTCTGCCCTAGCACATACATATTGTGTATAAGAAGCAATTACGCTGTGACTGCTCTGTGCATCTAATAATAAAGTGTTTTATTGTTTGAGAATTGGAAAGTGCATTGTTATCATACTAGATGGTCTTAGCATTGCCCTAAAAGCAAATTTTTGCTCTGGTCTCTGATAGTTGTGACTCTTGACTTGACTTCCCTCTTTTATCAGAGTTTGTGAGTGGCACATTTATAGTTTGATACTGTAGAATTAAAAAAAAAAATGCATATATAATTCATGGTCTAAATGTAATTGATTTTTTCTGATGTGACTTGAGCACAGATTTTTGCCTAGTTATGTACTGAATGGCGCCAACCTTTTGCTCCGCCTATTAGCCAACAACTAGCCAATCACCACACACCTGAATATTTCATTAGCTAATCAACATGCAGGGGCTCAGGAGTAGCCTGCCCAAGTGAAAACAATCTGCCAGTCACCATTACTGCCTTATTCTCCCAAAATGGCTGAAAGAGAAGGGGGGAAAAGGCAACTTCATATTTATATTAGAGAAGGGAAAAAGTTTTTTAATCAGACTGGGGATGATGGGGGTGAGCAAATAAAATTAAAGGCTATTAAGGCATACGTTCTCTGATCAAAGTTGCGCCCATAAACAGATTCCCCCTGAATCAGAGCAATTAGCCGCAGCGGTGTGGAAAAGTTCTCTGTATTTCCTCCTGCTTAATAATGGAAACCAGGATACCACAGGGAGGAGCGCAGTGAGGCCTGAAGAAGATCGCTCTCTCAAGGCTCTGTGTTCAACAGCTTTTAGGCCGACTGTAAACAAATGAAAGCTTTACCATGACTTAATCACACGCCCCGCACCTCTCACACTAAGCAGTTTATATGTTTAACCACACTTTTTTTTTTTTTTAACAAACCCATCTTAACATATGTAACACCTGCATAATTTAGAGTGCTCATCTGGTCAAATACACCTATTACTAACCAAACAGACCGCAGTGTGCCCCATAATAGAGGAGACTATGATGGCCCCCAAACGTCAGATTTGTAGTATTGCCATAAACATTTGGAAGTAGCTATATTTATAATGCAGTCAGCTCTTTTATTATCAGTAGAGGCGTAAGTGACATTTATACTCCAAAAATTGTATAACATTCAAATATGAATCACCTGTGCCAACATAGTCTTAGTATAAACCTGTAAGAAACACTGGACGCACTATTGCTTGCCAACCCTACTTTCTTCTTTTGGGCAGTCAATCGCAGCCATCGATCTACAGCGCATGTAGGAAAACGTGTGTTCTTTTTTATTTGTCCTGTTTCATGCATGTTTCACTGACCTATATTACACAACATGGATTCTTGTGAGCGTTAAGCCATTTTATAATGTTGTTACCTCATCCAAAACATACCTGAAGTTATGTTTTGTTTCATTCACACATGTTTGAGTAATCCTTTATTATTAGTCTGTCTACATCTCCAAAGCTCAAAATCCTCTATTCCATTGTATTGTGATGTCATGAAGTGGTAGTTTTCAAGTTAACAGCTACCTTTTACCTTCAGTAGAGATTGGCAATTCCAGCATTGGAATTATCTAAATGATTCTAGTGAAGATGTGTAGAGTTTAAAAACACAGTAGCGCACTTCCTGTTTTACTACATGACATCACAAGGTGGAACAGAGTGTTTTCTGTATGAGAGAAGAGCTCAGCAGAAGTATGCACGGTTTGTGTGTTAAACATGTGTGAAGGAAACAAAACACAACTCCAGATACGTTTGATTTGTTTGATGATAAAACAAAATTATAACATAGATCAGAAAATAGTGTAATATGGGCCCTTTTAATATAAAGGCTAACAACTGAAAGAACTAAAAAGGTAGCTTCAGTATGGCCTCACATCCACACGTATACACTGCACACACGCGTTTGAGGGGATTTCAAATTGCTCACAGGGGCATTAGCTGTATTAAACGAAAACATTTGCAGTTCTTTAGTAGCTTCCATCTTCCAAGCACATCGGTTTAAGTAGTATTAGCATAGCATGTTGGCATCCACAAAGCCAATAATGACCATGTGAAAGAGTCTCCGCTGTGACCCTGACAATCCATTACTACGTCGTTTCTCATTGATTGAGTGAAAATGAGAAACTATCCACTGTGAAAAATTGTGTTGTGCTTCTATCTGCTACTTTTTCAATCTAGAATCCTCACTTAGAGTAGCTTTATTTGGCAAATGAAAGACTAATTGGATTTGAATGTGACGGATGGATGACGGGGCGAAGGGATGCCGCCGGGGCTGGTGCGGGGACCATATGTGTGGAAGAGGTAGTCAGAGCTGGACTTCAATGGAGGGCCTGGCCACAGCACAAATTGTCATTAAGTATTCATAAGTGAGGTGTAGACATTTGAATGACCTCGTTTGCAAGTGTGTTTTTGCCATTATTTACATTTGCATGGTGCACAGGGAGCGCTCCACTGCCCTGCCACATGAGCAGTGCCCAGGGCTTTAGCAAACATGCGTGCGTGTGTACATGATTTGCCACTGAAATGTCAAAGTCAAGGCTGCTCATTTGAATACTGCTAAAGATGGCTGAATAACAAAAACAGAGGGGAACTAAGGGGCCTTGTTACCCCATGTGAATCTGCATGAGGCAGCTAGGTAACATTGTACCACCCAGGTCCCTTGTTATTGCATGTGAGCATTCTGGGCAGCATTGAGGCTAAAGTATTTATAGCAATAGAAAGTACTACAATCCATGTGATGGTAACTTAAAGTGTGTTGACTTTAGTGGTGAATGAATGTTCTCTCATATCACAGGTATATTGGCATTTGTCAGCTTTTATAGTTATACTCATCAGCCTGGAATTTGGGTAAATAACTGATCCAAATTTACAAATGGACAGTGACGATAGAAGTACTCAGTTTTGTTAAGTGCAGTGCAGTGCAGTGCAGATAGAAGGGCAAAACATTACTCAAGTAAAAGTATCGTATAAAAACATGCACATAAGTAAAAGTGAAGTACATGATTAAATTGTATTTAAGTAAAAATTAAAACAGATTTGTTTTAATTATTGTGATATTGATAAAGAAATATTTGATTTTTTTCAAGTAAATTTTTTGTATATTTTGTTTGCTCAATGCCAGGACTTGCTCAAAACCTTTACTTGAAATGTCACCATGTTCTAAGAATAACCCTCTGACTCATGTGAAATGTACTTTTTACTTTTCAATCTAGTTCAAGAATGTAGTGGAGCAGAAAGTACAGATACCTGCTTTCAAATGTAGCAAAAGTATCCACTTTACTTGAAATTTTGTTAAAGATCCTTTATTATGCAAAATTGAGTCTTGTGACCTTTAAGCTATGTTATAATGTTGTTACCTCATCAAAACATGCTTGGTGTTGTGTTTTGTGTCACCCACACATCTCCAAAGCTCAAAATGCTCTGTTCCATCTTGTGATGTGATGAAGTGGTAGTTTTCAAGTCAGGATGCATGATAATATCAGTTACAGATCATTATTGGCCCATAATGGCCATTGTGACGTCATAATTCCAATAGTAAAAAGAATCACAGATAATTTAATCTGATAATTAGAAACCCAAAATACACTGATTCAGCTGCTTCTCCTCTGAGGTTTTCTCTCTCAGAGCGCTCACTCTGAGCCCCGACCGAGCCCCCTGCTCTAGCGTTACACACACAGAGCAGCCCCGGGTCAGGCAGAGAGCAGAGGACACATGTTTACATGGTTTCTTTTACATTTGGAGGAAATATATTGCAGCAGTTCCACTTTGTACAAGCCTCATGACGCAGGAGGGGACACTGCCTTCACACATGAGATCTAGACAGATCTAGATCTAACAAGTCAACTAAAAGTGAAAATGAAAACATGGGGCAGCCAAAACATTTAGTCACATTTATGCTTATAAACTAAAACAAACACATAAAAAAAAGTTTTACAATTCAAAAGTCTGGGTCATTTAAAATGTTTTATTGGTTTTACTTTGTCAGTTATCAGTGACAAAATTCCATTATCATGCATCACTATTTTCAAGTTAACAGCTACAGTTTACCTTTTGTTTTTCAGTAAAGATTGGCAGTTCCAGGGCTGAAATGATTTTAGTAAAGGTGTATGGAGTTTAAAAACACAATGGGGCACTTCCTGTATTACCACATGGCATCACAAAGTGGAACAGAGTGTTTTAGTTTGAGAGAAGAACTCATCCTAAATATGCAGGATTTGTGTGTTAAACATATGCGAATGAAACAAAACACAACTTTTGATGAGGAAAAAGCATTATTAACATATATCAAAAAATAGCGTAATATGGGTAAAATACAGACACCTGAAACTTAGTTACTTTTGGACTTGCATTTCCACCACTGCTAATGAAAGTAGTGATTGCCTACATACTGTGACCGCCTATTATCCCCACAACAACAGACGAGTGATTGTTGAGGTTGTTTCTCTGTTCTTTCACAAAGCAGCTCTTTCATTCAATCAAAAAGAAATCATAAAAAAGGAATTCATGAAAAAATACTATATGGATATATGTTAATTGTTGCTCTTAATCTTATCTTTGTACCTAGTGGCCGAAAGAGCCAGCGTGCAGAACCATGGCAGCTGAGACAGGAGGACAGCGATGCAGTGTGGAATGAACTGGCTTATCTAAAAAACCTCACCAGGAAACTCTCTCTGGAGAAGTAAGTCTCGTCTCTGCACTCACACATGAAAAGTGGACACTTGAATCTCAACTTTTATCTCATTAATTTGCCTGCACACGCACTCACACACACACACACAGACTGGCTCTCCCACTGTCCCTTCTTGTTTGTGGGTGTTAAGATTTGAGTGTGTGCCCTTCCCAACTTCACAGCGTTCACCTAGCCCTCCACATCATTACCAGCCAGCAGGAGCCAAAGCAGGATCATTAGAAACTGTGCTCATTTGTAAAATTGGCCGCCCAGAAATTCACACATTAAAGTGCAGGCAGTAATATGGCATTATGAAAATTACTGGCTGGATCTTTGTGGGAGAGGAGTCTGAAGTTACATCCACGGCAAAATTATAGCACTTGATAATACATAGAAACATGCCAAATGTCACAATTATTTTCACTAACACACCATTGAAAACTTAATATTTCAAAAGCATAAAGTTAATTTGGACTCAGTAAAACATATGTATAGTAAACAAGACAACTAGATTGAACCTTGATCTACAACTTTTGATTATCAAAGTTATGGTTACATTTAAGACTAGCAAGGTATCCATAAATGTGCTGAAGTATAAACCAAACCAATTGATACATTGCAGTGACGTCATGCTGGGGGTGATCTGCATGTATCTATGGCGTAATGTTCATCAGTCACGATGATGACATAATGCAAATATTACCAAACACAACCAAAAAATGTTTTAAGATGACCTGGGTCTGAAAAAAAATACAAAAGGTATTTAAAGACTATACTTTCAGGTGTCTGTGATCAAAACAAGTGTTCATGATCCCATTTAGTGGTTTGATTTTCAACAAAAAGGTGAGAGTGACTGACTGAGGAACTGTTGGCTAATGCTAGCTAGTGTATGATTCTATTGTTTTTGAAGACTGACTTGGTTAACAACACAAATCAGCTCACCTGTTGTAGTTTTAGCTAAGTCAGTTCTTTATGATTAATGATTGTGTTAAACAAACTTCAGATATATTATAGTCTAACTCGAGAAACAGAGCCTCAGACAGAGCAGTGCCTACAGTTAGCCTCACAGCCCTAGAGAATGTTGATGACATCAGCTGCAAAGTATCAATACAAGTGTGACAGAAATCTAATGAATGAACTGTATTTTTGGGGCCTGTACCTGATTTTGGACCGTGAGTGAACATTTTAAGTGTAAACTGTTAGCCTTAGTTCACGCTACTTAGTTCCTTCTCTCACTCTGACGTTGAACCGTGACAAAGAAGCAACTGTCTGGTGATAGTTACACGTAGTAACTAGTAGTAATTGTAATCTCATTTCAATCTGTTAGTTGTCCATCATACTGTAACCAATCCACAATAATTCTACACTTGCTAAGTTGACTATTAGTAGCCCTTTAGAAAACCATGTAGCTTCTCTTATGTGAAAGGTGTGGTTCAGATTTGGGCTGAAGTTCCCGAGTTGTCCAAGTCGTGTCTAACCCAGTCTTTGATCTGGAGGTATCCCGTGTAACCGTACTGCGCACTGACCCTCTGCGATCCCCCCACAAAGCCTGTCCTAAAGCAATAGTCCTCCTCTCTCCCATTTCCCCTCGCCTTCACCTCTCCTCACCTCTTCCCTCCTCTATCCCATACCCCTCTACCCTCCTCCTCTCCTTCCCAGCTGCCCCCCTCTGGCCCTCTGCGGCGCTTGCACTTGGCCAGAATCCTGCTCCTTGCCACCCCCCCCGCACTCCCCTCCTCTGGTTACCCCCTCTCCCGCGTTCCCCCCGCTGCTCTCACCCCCCTGCCCTGTCCTCCTAATCCCAGCTGAGCTCATTATGATATAGCCCGGCTGCCTCTCTCCAAGCCTGAGCTGTCCGAGCTAATTACAAGCTAGCAGCCCCAGTGCCGCCGTTGCTGCCTGTTAAGGGATGTCTGTCCGGATATCTAGCTGGTTCGGGCCGAGACTTGGAGCAGAGCCGCAGGACCGCAGCGTCTGGGGGCGGGGCACGGGGTCAGCGGACTATTCTGAACACGAAGGGTCCTTGGAAGTGACCTGCGAGGGAAGCCACTTGGGGGCAGAGCGCACTGGCCTCTTACCTGGCCGTGTGAGTGGGGCGGTCCACTGGGGTTTGCTCTCTAATCTCCTTCATGTGCCCCTGACCGGCTCCACCTCGGCTCCCCACTCCATGTCTCTAGAGGCCCTCTCCTTACGCAGATGGATAAAGCAAAGTAAACTCCGCATGGGTTCTTTAAACTTCTGAAAAAGTGTCAGTTTCAGGTATCTGCCCAGTGTCCATCTCTATTCCACTGGCATGTGGTATTGTGCCTGTTCAGAGGCAGGAGAAGACAGAATGAACTCTTTTATCTGTACTATCAAAATCAGAAACTTAAAAGTGGAGTTTCTCGGTTGTTTTTAGTTGTACTGAGTCGTTGCTTTGTAAATATTATACAGTAGTCCAGTTGTGATGACAGTGATTGGTTGGGCTGAATATTTTGTAGAGAATTTGGATTTTTTTTATTTTATTTGTCTGTTGTTTTGAGGCTTTTTGACAACATACAAATCAAGAGTTTGAAGCATTACTCTTTTTAAAGAACACACCTTATGCATTATTTGTTTATCGAAAAATGTTCTTTAGCACCTTTACTTTGGCATCTCATATTTTAAAACTTTTAATAATGTCTTTGTAAAAAAACACACGTTATTTTAAAGTTTGGGCGCAACCCATACTGGAATCTAGTGTAGGACTCCATCTACTGGCTGCAGAAGGAATTACCATGGGGTGCAAAACTAATGTTATCCAATTAAAGAACATGCCCTTACATGATAATATAAACGTGTAGTAGTGAAGGCAATTTTTACGGCAGACACGCTTAGAATGAGTCTAGCGACAGTTTACTTGCAGGGCATCTGCAGGGTTTCTACCTGTGACATTTTTGTGATGGCTCAGGGGGAGCGGACTTACAAGGTTCATCAAACAAATGTCACTGAAGTAAATACAAATCCAGATATATATATATATTTTTTTTTTATCAAATATGTCCTTTAAAGTTATTGTAGCCCAAATGCATTATTAGACAGTACAGCTGGAGGGTGTAAAGGGGAGAGGGGATAGAAACATCCGACAAACGATCGAGGCCAGGAGGTGAACCTAAGACGCCGAGGTGGTAAGGACTATGTACATATGTGCAACACCTTAAACCACTACGCCAACAACAAGCACCATTTATGAAGCACTGCCAACATCCTGTCTTCAGCAGAAGCCCTATCTTGGCTCATAACCTCAGACAAAGTACTGCTAATTGAAAAGTGCCCATTGACGTGCAGCTACAACTAGTTTAACAACATAACTGCTGCGAAACACAGGGGCAGCCGTTTAGAGCTTGTTGTTCCGATGACCGCGTTCTAATGATTGTTCTTGTGAAGGTTATGCTAGATAAGTGTTAGCAATGATCCGCTAATGGCTAATTAACAACAGGCAGCAGAAGAATTTAGGAGCGAATAAAGGCCTCATGTAAAGTGTTTAATACCCAGTCACAGGGCCTATTTAAACACACTATCGTCTGAGAGGTTGTTCACAGATGTTCCCCATCACTACGTCCTAAAACAGCACTTGTAAAACAGTGTCTCAAGGCTCACATGACCATTTCCCACAATAATGTTTGGATTGATGAATCTGGTAAATCCCAAAAGACTAGGAGGACTATCAAGCTAAGACATGTTACCAGACTATTGGCTGTGTCTGATTTAGGAGCAGACATTTGGGTCATAATGGGCTTTTTGGTTAATGCATCTTAATGCTCAAATACAATATGCTGTTAACTTTTCCCCGCCCACTTTTCCCTATTGGCTAACTTGTTTTATGCCATCCTTGAATAACAATTGCATTTTTTCCTCTTTTTTTGCTCTGACCTGTGAGCTCTCAGAAGCAGATGGATTCAATGACCACTTAATGCAATAGAGAGCTACGGTTGTGATTAAAATCTAAATTATGATACGAGTCTCCCTATTTCACCAATTAACTTGTACATGTCTGTGTTTTTCCCGTAGACTTTATATGTAAATGGACCTGGCTAACCTGCTAGTTGGCAAATTCTAAATAAGGAAGTGAGCATGGGCGCTTCCAGCTCCATCACGCTTCTGGCTTCATCAACTCTGGCCCCAATTCACTTTGCATTACATTGGTCTTAGTATGTTCATATAAACCAGCTCTACATTATCCCAGAATTTTTAATTTTCTATTTCGTCCGTAAATCATGATATGAACATTCACAACAGACGCATCAGGTGCCCTTTTTCCCCTCCGAAGTCATACACACTAGTGCTAGCAACAAGTTTGATTGACATTGTTGCTAAGCATGCAGGCGCAGGCGCAGGGAAGGCGCATTACCTTCATCAGCCTTGCTCCAGATTGGCTCTTTGGTTGCTATGATACTCACAGTCAGAATTCCAAATATGGAACTTGGCTCCAAATTTGTTCCTATAAACGCTAGTCTTGATGTCACACTCCCTTAGTCCACTGCTTTTTACGGTCTATGGTTTTCCCTCATTTGTGCAGGAGTGGTCCATGATATATTGATAGACAGGAGATGTTTTACTTGCCGTCCAGAAGACATTTTCAATCCGAGGATACTAATCTGAGGAGCCCTGTCCTACATTTTTGTGGTTGTAGTGATGGACAGGAATGACACAAGCCTTTCTGTGCTCAAAAATATAGATTTAAGAATATACGTATGTCTAATATTTCTGTACACCAGTTTCACAGCCCACTGAAATCTGATTAAAAATAGACCTTTCATTAGATTAATTGGAAACTGTCTCCCTGAACATTTGACACCGAGGTGTAGTTTTGATTAAGATTTCCATTAGTGGTGGTGGATGGCTGGCATGTAACCACGGGCCGGGTGGGCTTAAAACACTCACACAGGGATCGTTTTCTGGAGCTCATTATGCATCTGTCTGCTGTACTGCATGTCCTCGCCACTTAATTGTTGTTAAAGATCTGTTGCTAAAATGAGGCAGGAATTATTTAAGCCCAGTAAACAAAATAAACACGGTATATGACATCAAAGCATAAATTAACTAGCGATTACTGGGGGAAAAGTGACCATCATTGACATGGAGCTCCACAGCTAGCGACTTTGACTCTAATTAAGTTTAATAAAGTTTAGCCGCATGTTCCTTGTGTTCATCCATTGCTACGCGTTTCATCTGCATTTGCTTAAAGGTATTAGGAGTAATGAGGGTCTTTTGCCCCCAGATCCAGGGCTGAGCTGGAGGAGGGACACGTTTACACAAATAGTAGGTTTTCTGCAGAAGGGTGTTTTTTATGTCATTAATTATTTGGTCAATTAATTTATGCATGAAAAAAAGCTCCCTTAAGTAATTACATACATGTAGTGACACTAATTGCATCCCATAATATTCTGTATGCAGCATAATTGCATGTAAGAGGGACCTTAAAGTTTCACCATATGATATATTATTAAACATTTATGAAAAAGTCTATAAAAAAACAATAATTTAGACATCAGCATGTGCATTTTTTTAAATATTTTTTTTCAAACTTTGTTTGAAAATTGGTTTTAACATAAATTGCAATGGCTAAGACTTAATGGAACTTTCTAACTTCAACCATGATGTTCATTTGTACATTTTGGTTTTGTTCACAGTAATTGTTATATTTTATTATGGAGACAGGCATAGACATCACTGCATACGTACTATATCTACTTTCAATATATGTTAGACGGAACAAGTATTTTTGGGGGTCAATATTCTAGCTACTTTTTCTTAGTACTAGATGGGAACCTTTTGTTATTTTTCCTGTTCTGTGACAAGATTTGAGCTGTAAAGGATTGAATAAATAACTTCTATCACGTATTATAGATACAAACTACTAAAGTGTGTTTCTGCTACTTATTTATTGCCATTATTGCTGCTGCCGTTTTTTTGTTTGTTTTACATATCACATATTTACAATAATTTTTGGGGGATAATTCTACTTCAGGAATTTTGTGTCAGGTATTCAGTTTTTTTTAAATTTTATTTCAGTATCATCATTTATTGTCTATATTTTCTTCAGCAATATATCGCACTTCAAAATGTGATATTGTGACAGGCCCAATGATGTCTACACGTGAATCCTTAATCCCAATGTGCATTATGTAGTGCTTATAACAAATATTGCTTTCAGACGTTTCAGTAGCAAAAGTCTGCATTCAGAATTTCTGTTTGGGAATCTTTAAACTGGAAAAACAACTGTCATTACGGTATCACATCTACTTTAAAATGAAAAAGGTAACAATGTCATATCCTAAGTTATAAGTATATGTATAATGAGGTAGTTATTCAGTTTTTTATTTTGATTTTGTCTGCTTACATACAGTTTAAAGAGGGGGTATTTTACTTCTATGGAGTATTAACCATTAACACATAACATATTTAGATCAGCATGTTATCTTTTATTGTTTTGAAAATGCTATATTTGCCAAAAACAATGTATTAACATGTTTTATAAGTTTCACGTTCATTTTTGACGTTCTTCAGTCACCCCCCATGTTAAGTAACTCCCACTTCAGAGCGCTACCACAACAATAGAACTACTATTGCACATTGCATCAGGTTTGTCAAGTTGTTGTGTACACTTTTGTATCATATTTTTATATATTTATGGAGAATTGTCATGTGGGAGCATGGGTGACGTAGGCTTGTGGACTGAGCACTGGACAGAATCTTAAAGCTAACCGTAAGGAAGGTTCGATTAGGGCCTGGAAGAGATCACAAAAATTACTCAAACATGGATGGATGACATCTAAAACCTCTTCAGGCATGTTTTTGATGAGGGAACAACATTATAACATTGTGAAAAGCTAAAAATTGCATAATACCGCCTCTTTAAGCAAGTAAAATTGACTCGTTCTAATTCCTCCTCCCCATCTTAAACACCCTCTAAATTCAATTCCCCGATATTGTTTTATTTCACAATAGGATATCCAGCGGCATCAACAAGCCTTTTAGAGACAGAATATCTTAGTTATTCTGGGTTGTTTCCACCAGTGGTTAGCACATGAATCCCTGTTTACCTCATATCTCCTCCGCTGCTGCCCTTGCATCGCCTGTAGCCAAACTCCACCAGTCACCATTTCTGCTGACAGGAGTGACTTACCCAGCCAAAGTAGCACCATGAACCATCAGCCCTGCAGCTCCACGCTAACCATAGGGGAATCCCCACCTCGCACCCCAAAAACAAGACTCCATCCCCAGCCAATCAGATGCCAGAGGTGCTTTTTGCTTTCTCACCCCATTTCCCTCCCCGTCCGCGTATTTTTATGCAAGAAACAAGACAAGGCAAGGATCTAAAATCACAATGGCGCCGCAGATGATGATGTTGTGGAGACCCTTGTGGCCCAGAGCTGGAAGTGTGTGCTCTAAGCTGTGTACGGTGCAGCGCAGGTACCAGACGAGATCAAATGACAACAAATGCGTAGCTCAGGGCTGGAATTGTTGCAGTGCATAAGAAAGAAGGTGGTTTTTTTTAAAGGGGCCAAAAGGGCGACGTGAGACAGACCACATCATTACCAAACAACACCTGAATGTTGACTCTACGCACTTACTGCTTATTCTTTTGTCTGCTGGCCTTCATAAGAAAACCATGACACCATCTTGTTTCTTAATGATACAGATAAATGAGTGGTGACAGTATCTCTCAGCTGTGAACATACTGTTTAGATACTGTCTAAATACTGTCTGAAGTATCTTGAAGTCAAGCACCCCCCAAGATACTTAGAAATAGACTTGATACTAAGTACTTCGCAACCACAATGATAATGAAAAAACACCCCTTTCTTTAGACAATAGAATGTAAATTTGAACATAAAATTATACTATTTATTATGTTACCATGTGGGTTTATACTTGGAGTTCAAGATTATTCTATATTATTATTATTTTCAGTATTGATAATTCTTCAAATTAGTATTTCGTTTCAGTACTAGTTTAGTATCGATTAGTAACTAATTTTCATTGACAACTCTATTCTGTAATACCTCATAGGATTTGACCATGACCTGAAGCCAAATTATTTGAAAATTATAAATTCTACCCCCATTAATGGAGATGAGAAAAACTTGACTTTGAGAAATTAACCTTTCAAATAGTTGATGCATAAACGGTGTCTTCTTCAGTGTTAGCATGGTAATTCATGTTTGTCAGTTTAGGCTCAATTTGATAATTTCTGATCCACCTGGGCAGATGCATAGAGCATCAGCACAACAAGGTCACTTTGGAGGAACTAAGTATTTAGATGAGAGTTTGAATGAGACGTTTCTAAGTCACCTCCACAGAAGGCTTTAGTTTAGAATAGTTTTGTCTGTGTAATCCCTCAGTCGTCCAGGTCTGATCCACGGCAAAAAATGAAATTTAAATCTGTCAACTGGAGAAATCGTTGTAGGAGTTCAGTTTTGCTTTAGAATTGTTTTCTAATTAAAGCTACTGAGCCTGATTTTTACTGTCTTTAAAAAAATTGAAAAAAACAGAACAAATTCATTTAAATGGGTTGCAGTTGTCTAACGTTATTCCTCCTCCTTCCTTACCTTATACATTCTGAGCATCCTAGTTATTCACTGCAGTGACTTTAGAAGAGATTTTCAGAACTTTGAGACGACAAACTGAGTTTTGCCGTCACTGTAAGCTGACAACAACTATCATGCTAATGTCCATTTCCTGATTATTGGACCATAAAACTGCTTTATAATTAGATGCATACGGTATCCAGCTTACTTAATCTGTGTAAAATAATTTGGCAAAAAAATAATAAATTTGCTAAAATATAAAGATAAGAACACCACGTACAGGCTCTTTAAAACCACATGGTAAATTGCATTTTATGTAAATACCATAGTATTATTTTCCTACAGCACATGACACCTCTGCAGTGACAAATACTGGAAAGAGCATTATCCTCCATCTCCTGTGTGTTATGATGTGAAACTAGAGGCCCGTAGCCAATGAAGTCAATCTGCAACCCAATCCCCTGCATGGCCAACAAACTTGCTTATCCTTCAACAAAATGGAATGTTTTGTATATGAACTTTGGTGTAGCATCAATACCATCAGCATCTGAAAAGGCATAAAAGAGAAACATGAGCTGGAACACACACTGCATATTTCAGCTCATTTGTCCCATTAACAGCCGGGACACATAAGGCAGTGCCGGGCTTCATCGACTTGGGTTCATTTATGGAGGAAAATCTATAGAGAAGCGACACGTATCCATCTGCCTCCTCCTCCTCCTCTGGGACACTCATTTGTGGACTTATTTAAGCTGCAGTCAGCCATTAGAGCCCGTCTCCGCTGCTGGGTGGCCTAAAAGAGCACTGCTGCAGGCTGTACAATGCTGTATGGTCCTTTTTCATGCATATCTTAATTTCTAAGAACTACAGACAATACAAACTCATTGTAAAATCTTCACCTTACATGCCTTTATACGCCATTAAAAATAATTGTTCTGTATAGTTCTGGTGTTCTTTTGTAGCATTTTTGACAAGTCTGTTTTAAGTGTCCATTCAAAGCCCACTTTTGAAAATTGCAACATGTGTTTTTTTCCTGGCTAAATAAGGCTAAACTCTGAACATCTTGGAATTAAACCACTTTTAAATGATACGCGTTTCCAAACAGTTGTTTTAACTATGCATCCCAAAGCAAAGGGACAATATTCTTGGATATGAAATGTACCTCTCCTTTCCCAGGCAATTGGGTGCTTCAGGAAGGGCATCTGGTATAAAATATATGACAAAGAAATCACTTCAACAAAGTCATGTTATTGGATGGAACCGTGTCACGAGAATGAAGAGTTCAAAATGGTGGCAGTTTATTCCCAGCTCTTGTAGGTTATTGTGTTGTTGAATCTTTAGTCAAGATACTTTACCCAGTTTTCCACCAGTGGCTATGTATGCCAGCATTTACATGAGTGTGTGAATGCAAATGTGGCACTTTAAGGCATGCTTGTGTCTTATTTAAACTAGATGTATTATGCAAACGCAACTTATAACCTTATAATGGTTTTACCTCAGCATTAAGTCACTCAAAGTTGTATTGTGAGTGGTTCTTGCATGTTTGAGTGATCTTTAAAGTTTATTGTCCTGCGCTCAAGGCACACGGCTTTGAAAATTCCAGTTTTCACTTGCCCTCTATACACGCCCACTGTTCTGTACTTATTTCATGTGAAAACGGCGCTACAAGTCAACTGCGTTACGTAGACATTTTGCCTTAGACTGCTCACAATTGAGTCTTAACAAAGGCAAGGTTATTTGTATAGCACAATTTGTACACAAGGAAATTCAAAGTGCATTATATAATAAAATAAAATACATTAAAATCACAATACAACAAATCGAAACATAAATAATCATCATAGAATTAACATTAAAGGAAAAAAGTACACAGCTAAACAGAACAGTTTTGAGCCTGGATTTAATCATTGTCAAAGTAGAGGCCTGTCTCACATCATCAGTCTCACAACCTGTTCCAGGTTTTAGCTACATAAAACTGAAAAAAACAGATGTGAATGGGTCCATTTTTATAATTAAGTTAGATTAATATTGCAATTAAAATTAACTATCCAACAAAAAATAAATCTTCCACATGCACTGTCCCAGTCATATAAACAAACCAAAATATCACACAACTGTAAGAAGTGCGCGGTGAGTTTGTATTGAGGTTAACCAAGGGAAGAATGCCACTGCAGCAGTAGCACTAGCAGCCTGTGTGCAGCCTGTGTGCAGAGTTTATGGAGCTAAGGGGAGGAAGAGGCGTGTGTGTATCAGGTGTGATCGTCTCCCCGGGCCTCCCTATCCCCAGCAGAATACAGCCAGGGTCCTAATAATAACTTGAAAGTGCAAAGTCTCGAGCATGGCTCCACATAATTAGCCTTTAGCAGGAATCAAGCTAATTGTGGAAAGGTAACTAATTGGGCACAGTTCCTAGTCTACACATTGTACTTCCCTACCTTTGCGTTTCATGTTGCTTGTCACTTTGATTTCTCTGTAAATAAAAACAGTTTAATTAGCCATTGTGGTGTCATTCTATTTTCTGTAAAAAACAAGGCTGTTCAGATCATTACTGGAGTCCTTTGTTGAGATTCCCTTGCTATTTGGGAGTAAATATTTGACAGTAAACATCTTTGTTATTGCAGGGCGGGTCTTGAAGAAGAGCTGGACATGTTGCGAGTGCAGGCAGCTATGGACCGGGCCACAGTAAAGGAGGTCCGACTACGTCTTGCTAGTGAACATAAAGGTGAGTTTTGTGTTCAGGTTTTAAAATGACTATTGTTCTTTGTTTGTTCTTTCCTCTAGGTAATTTAAAAAGGTTTTGGCATGTTTCTGTTTGATTGACATAATATCGTTTGAATAATGTTAACGCCAAAAAATATTGAGATTAATTTATATCAGTGTTACCCACCCCTAAAAATCTGAATAAACCTTAAATTTGTAACTGCCAGATAATTGTATAGCATTATTAACATGTGAAATCATACTATCAAAGCACATTGTAAGTGGTCGGAGGGTAAAATCCTGCTTATCACGGCCTTCTTGAGCTCTGGCTCTCCCCCGCTCCGAGTGCACTTGTGAGCAGAATTAATAAGATAACCCCCCGTGGAATAAAGAGGACAACTCAATTAAGGCTTGATCAACTTGCAAATTGATTAGGAGATCAAGTGCTGTTGGTCCTGTCTGCATACAGCCCTCCTAATGTTCAAAAGCACTTCGCTCTCAATCCAATCTGCAGCCTTTGTCAAACTCTGACCACCACACCAGTGTCCTTAATTAACCAGCTCAATAACAGATTCTGTCCTGGATCACTTTAATTTGCTCCACAAGAGGTGATTGTGTCTGCTGAAGATGTGAGAGTGCGATTTAAAGCGTGTCACTAATTAAAATACTGGATTTCTCCTATTGGCAGTTTCTCGTCCAAAATAAATAGAGCTCATTTACCTCGCCATGTGGAAAGTATCCATGGGTGTCAGAATGATGTGAATTGTTAATCACTTTTTTTCCCATAATTCTTTTGAATGGAAAATAGTCCTCAGAATCACTACGTGTTAAAGTGAATTTGCTTTTAGCTATGTCATAATTTGCCTTTATTAGCATAGTTAGCATATTTGTATTTTGAGTGATTCTTGCATGTCCTGTACTGTCCTCCTCATGTATTGTCCTGCATTGGAGAGAAAATTCACCTCCCCACCTATCAAATATCCTCAAAACCAGAAAAAAAAACATTTGTGTTCTTGTAATTTAGGGGGAAAAAATGTGCACGTGTTTCCGTTTAACTGCTTTATATTAAAGGGCCCATATTAAGCTATTTTCTGATGTATGTTATAATGATGTTTCCTCATCAGAAACCTGAAGTTGTGTTTTCATTACATTTACACACGGTTAACACAGAAATCCGGCATATTTAGGCTGTTCTCTCAAATGCCAGACACTCTGTTCCACCTTGTGATGTCATGTGATAATACAGGAAGTGCTCCGTTGTGTTATAAACTCCATACATCTTTTCGAGAATCATTTGGATGTCATGGAGTATTTTGAGCTGGAGATGTAGACAACCCAATAATGCAAGATTGAGAGAGTGTGTATAAAACAAAACACAACTCCAAGTATGTTTTTGAAGAGGACAATGTTCTAACATAGTGAAAAACTCTTAAAAAAATTTAAATCTTTAAATGAATGTTTATATTTTAATAGATCCAAGTCCACATAACGATTAGTAGCAGTCCGGTGTTTCCAGGGTAGTTCTTTGCATTGTCCCAGTCACAGGAATAAAAAGAAAAAGTGAAAGAATAAAACTGCAATTACAGCAGCTGAGTAAACTAAGAATGAATGAAACTTCAGCCCAAAATTGCGCATTCAAAGAACTTAAGTGACCCGATCAAAGGCGTGGCGGGTTGAGACTCCTCCACCAGGATCAAGCTTAACCAAAGGCAGCAGATGAAAGGAGCCGGTGCCCAAGAGGACACAAGGGAGGGACCTTAATATATGCCGCTATGCCAGGACCTCCTCCTCTGACTGGGGGTGACTGGGGAGCCACTGCGGCCTTTTTATCAAGGTAGAGTACCGAGGTGCCAACTCCCCAGCCACCAGCACAGGGAGCGGGCTAATTGTCTCCCAACCTGGTTATGTACCCAGCTAGCATGGCAGCCCTCCTGTCCTATTTGGTGCTCTGTCTGATTGGATGTGACATGCTGGGGGAGACAAAAGAGCAAGCTAATTCACAGTAACAAACTTCCCTGGGCACAGTGTCAAATGCAAAGCAAGAAAGCAGCTCCTGGCAACAAGGCCCCTGCCCCTCTCTTCTGTAACCTCTTTTTTTACTAAGGATGTACTCACCTGAAATGCCAAGGGCTACTCAAAGTTCAAGCCTTGTTGTGTTATTTTTGTGGTCACACCAATGAATGTTTAACAAGAGTATTGTTGATCTGCTACATGTTGGGAATGATAGTGGGCATTTGTGGAGGCGTTTTATCCAGCGACACAAAAGCATTTATTCCAGTCAGTTAATCTTATTAAAGGCGCATTATTTAGATGTTGATGCTTTGAATGGATTGTTGCACAGTAGGGCATTAAACTGATCTCTCTCACATTTATTCAATTTCAGGTATTTTATTTGTTAAAATTAAAAGCATGAGCAGGGTTGCCTCTCCACAGATTGGACCTATAACTTCGCTTGGTGATGTTATCTGCTTGTCTCCTTGGAAATGGACAAATACAGAACTTCTCTCGCTGTATGGTCATGTTCCTGAACACGCACTATGAAATGAATCTTGGTTTTAGAAATATAAACAGCCCTATCACATTTACTTTTCATATTTCGCATTGTTTTCATGTTTTAACCAAGCTTGCAGTATGTACTCTTTGTGTGCGCATTAAATCCCGGAGCATTTAAACTCTAGTACACTGCATGTTGTTATGATAAAACCTTACATTTGCTACGGCCAGTATTGAAGTTCTTGGAAGAAAGCACAGTTTAGTCTGCAGAGATTATTGGTCCTGTGGGGAAACACAGTGGACTACAAAGCAGCGCGGCCCGGGGGCTGTGTGCTCACTGGGGACTTAAGCACTTCTCCTTGGTTTGTTTAAGGTCCCGGGAGGGAGGTTGCACATCGCATGCAAGGCTGTGTGCTTTTGAACACTACTCCTCTTCTATTTCCTTGCGGAGTACTAAATAAAATACCTCATTGTCCACTGAATAAAGCATAACAATGTTTTATAGATTTTTACATTGAAAATTTTAAATCCCCTGAAAATCGTGTTCTTGCTGGAATTGACTGGCGAAAAATGGGAAAATGGACCTTAGGAGGGAAATTAGACCTCGGAAATGCTAATTGATTTAATGTAGCCACTTTTTATCACTCTATTGATTCAGCAGCCCGGCTTTGACGCTGGATGTCACAATAACGTGCTTTGTTCCCTTTTGCAGAATTGCTTCACAAAGTGGTGAAGGAGCGGCAGGTCAAGAGCAGCACTCCGAAAAAGCATTCTGTGTCTTTGGAGCGCTTGGAAGAGTCATTTAAAAAGGTACGCCACTTCGCCATTACTAAGTGTTCTTTGTCATTGCCCATAAAAGAAGCCAAAGAGAGAAGAGTAACTGCAGCACAATGGCTTTTTCACATAATTTGGCCTGATTTTTGCCATCAGAGACATATTATTTGTGGTGACTTTTGCAGGTAGATCTCTAAGTAGCAGGGAAGTAGCATTGAACTCAAGACTCATTTCAATCCTCAAGTAATGTCAAGTTCTTAAAGATACACTGTGTTAATTTTATTGTGGAGGGTCTGTCACATGTCTTTATAGAGATTCTATTGCCCTGCCTGAAATGTTGCCTGAAATTACATTAAAGTTATGTATCTCCACAGAGAGAAGCAAGTGACACCACCAGGCCAAATTACAGGTCAGATCTGTGGAAAGGTGACCCCCGCTCCTAGAATGCACATTTCAATATATTTTTGCGCAATGAAACTATATTGCATTTATTCAATTATGGCAGAATTTATCGCTCAAAAGCCTTGAAAAACATGCATTCTTACTGTGAGCAGGTAACCTCTCTATAGATCTGGTGGTGGATCGCCCTTCAGAAAAGTTACATATTGTACTTGTACGTTTTTGTAAGATTGTACTTTTCAATTTCAACTATTTATATGAAATTTGATGCATATTCTAAATGTAAATATGTCATCATTCTTCATCCAATCTTTAAAATCCCGCTTGCAATCATGTATACATTTACAAGTTCTACTTTCCTGGCTCTAAATATTCATAGTTAGAAGCCACCTAATTATGTTAGAATGGTACCAGGCTGCTGCAGCAGAGTGAGTGCCAAATAAAAGGGAGAAACGCCCGGAGGCACAGACCCAGCAGGCATCCACTGTTCTCTTAAACACTCTCCAGCAAAGATCTAACAAACAGTGCTAAGTGCTCATGGTTGCTGTCAAGTTTGCGGCGATCAGGGCAAAAGGCTAACAGTCAAATGGACACAGATGTATTGGGTACTCTAATTCTTTTAAGATATTATTAGCACAATTTTGAACAGTTAAAAGGCCTGTGTAGACCAATAGGCTAATGTAGTTTTGTTTAATGTAAACATGAATGTCCATAGCTTCCAGTGTTAATGTAATCTTTTTTTTTTT
This sequence comes from Periophthalmus modestus, assembly GCA_019594935.1. Taxonomy (NCBI): domain Eukaryota; kingdom Metazoa; phylum Chordata; class Actinopteri; order Gobiiformes; family Gobiidae; genus Periophthalmus; species Periophthalmus modestus. Next base: position 6,520,131 of record JAIEZT010001373.1, on the reverse strand, counting down.
TTCCAATGATCAGAATTGACTCTTTTTTTTTTACTCTACATGCTATCTGTTTAGAGCAAGAAAGAGATAACTTTCTGTGTTTTCTACTGTAAGAAGTTTTTGTACATTGAACCTTTGTGAGACTATTACCCAAGTGCAGTGATAAGACTTAGACAATGTTGTACCACTGAGAGCTCTTTGCCTCCTCAGATTGAGCTGCTGGAACAGAGGATGGAGTCCCTGGAGGAGGAGACGGAGCGACTGAGGGAAGAGAAGGAACAGTTACATGAGGCCAATGAGGAGCTGGCTCATAAGTGTTCCAGACTGCAGGCCTCTCTGGACCAGTGTCGAGCCCAGGACACTGCTCGCTCTGAGGCGGCACAGGCTCAGGCTCTGCTGCAGGCGGAAAGACACCGCTCTGAGATCCTGGCTGTAGAAGGCCGTCTGGCTGCCTCCCAGAAAGAGGCTACTCAGCTCCATTCCAAGCTGCTCAAGCTGAGGCAGGAGCTGGGGATTCTGCGTGCAGCCAGGGACTTCTATAGGCACCGCGCTGCAGGGCCAACGCGGGCTGCCGGGATTACTAACAACATTAACAGCAAGGTCAAATTCAAAACAAGTCGACTCCGTGGTCCGCTCCACCAGTACAGCCACCCAAGAGCCAGCCTCAATCAAGCCATCAGCTGGCACCACAGCAACCCCAGTCCCTCTAAGGATGAGTGGGAGGACATGAGCGCAGATAGGTAATGATACACACACACACTCAGTGGCCGCGCCTCATTATTTTTAGGCAGGAGGATTGGAGCGGCTGGTGGGTATAAATGTGGGGGGCCATGCAGCATCGAGGGGACAACGTGCATATGCAAAGCATAAGCAAATGGGTGATTGAATTTCATCGTCTGTCTAGTTGGTATTCTGAAGCCAAAAGAAGAATGTGATAGAAAGAAAAGGGAGAGGAGGGGGAAACTACTGTCAGATCCTTTGAAATATCCTGGGACGCCTTGCTTGGAGCTTATTGACTGAAATTTGCATGCAAAATTAGCCACCTCTCCGCACAAAGTTGAACCAATGCCAGAAAAGCCGAGGGATAAGGGGCCTGGCCAAGCCTTCATACCTTCCAGTGATGCCATTTTCATGCACTAGTCACGCTACCTCCAAATTGACAGTTTGGCAGTTTGATTTAATTTACTGGTCCTTTGCATATTCACTAACCCCCCCTTGACAGCACTAAGCATCCCCCTGCTAGTACCCAGGCTGCACCTCTCCCGCCCCACGCTCACCATCTCTACCTTCTCTCTAGTCTCTCTGGTTATCTTGTGATCTGTCAGTTCACTAATGCTCCTCTATTTTCCTCCCACCACCGGTCTCCTCACTCTTCTCCTGCCTCTCCTCTCCTTTAATTTAGTTGGATAAATTTTGAATGACCCTACTCGGCTCCGTACCAGATGTCTACAAGCTGTTTAACACCCTCTAAATTAAGAACCATCGACAGTAATTATTTCATGTATGTTTTATGCAAAGAAGCCACTGAGCCAACGTTTATTGAGTGATGGCTGGAATGATTTGATTTCAAGCTATTTATTTCCCCTTGCCTCTCTCTTTTCAGTCTTTTTTTTTTTTATGCCTTCCTAACTCTCCATCCCTCCTCCGAACTAATTCATCAGTCCGTAATCCACCCCAGCCCTATTCACGAGAGGGCGTTTAGCAGCGACCGGGTGCAGCGCTGCCCTGCCTCTCTAATGCCTCTCCATGTGGCTAATAAGGAGCAGTGTAATATACTCTTTACCTGGGAGAAGGATCTAAGTGGATTTGTGAAGAAGGGCCCTAAACTGAGATGTTGTCTTATTTAAGGCACCTGTCAACTGATTTGTTACTGTAAAGCCTCCTGCGCACAAGGGTCCTCCCCAGCAATATGTCTTATAGGCACTTCCAGAAATACACTACGTCTGCCTAAGGACTTCCTCTCCTAAATAGTACAAAATGAAGATGTCAGTTAAGGGTGCTGACAAGTCTGTGTGGTTTTTTTTTGTACTTTTCTTTTCCGGCTGCCTCTGGCTGCCTCACAGGTTTTGAGCTGCTGGAGCTATTCTGAGCAGAGCGGGCAGTTTTTAAGGCAGGGGAGAATTTAATCAGTTGGATGTTTTACCTTGTAGTACATGAGTATACAAAGCTGGAACTGTATCACAAACTGTTGACCTATGGCTATGGATGAGGTGGTACAATGCAATAACGTGCACTGTGCAAAAGTAGTAGTACTGCAGAAAAAACGTCAGTAAATACACTTTATGGGCTGCTTACACTTGACATGTAAGTAGGATCGTGCTGTCTGTAATTATGTCAAACCAAGTTCAGTCCAGCTGATCCAAATTCTCCTTCAAACTGCTTGCTTTCAGAGAGATGTTATTGCTTTGCTTGGAATTTTCCTTAGTATGGCATTAAACCAAAAGAAATTCAGTAAAAAAAACTCCATTATTACTGGAAGCAGGCTCGCCTATCCACATGTCTGACTGACGGATCTTCAAATGAGAAAATAAGATCCAAATGTACGATCTAATTATATATATTTTTTCATTTTGATTTCATCCTCACATGAAATTCCACAAGTTCTAGTTTTCTGACTGTCCCTTTGGTGCAGGCGATGATCTCTTCTGCCCAAGTCCCTGTGCCCCTTCCAGGCCCTGGCTTTAACCCTAACTAGCCCCCAGCGCTGTCATGTACCGCTCAGATCCTCCCTCGCTTTCTCTCTCTATCTCATTCTCTCTGTGCACTCTTTACCTCTGTTGCTTCTCCCAGGCCCCACCTTAATAAACCCCGCCAGCGTAAATGTCACTGGCTTCCACCTTCACGTCAAAGGTCGCCGTCAATAAACCTGTGTGAGTGTGTGCGTGCGTGCATGTGTCCGTCAGATACAACTTGCCTCCTCTCAGCCGTCTGTCACACAGGGCCTGGGCTAATGAAGGCCACAGCCACGCTCATACATGTTGATGCATTCACTCCTCACTTAATTTAGCAGCGCATTTACACTTCCAGCTTCAGAAATTGGACGGGACATTGATTTTCTGTTGGTAAGGGGGGATGCACATATTTTTGCTTGATGTCAACTAAATCAACCATAAAAGGTAAATTGGATTTTTGTCCAAGGGTGGTAAGTTTGAGAACCAGGGGTCTTTGAGGCACAACTTCTGGCCTATGGTAATGTTGTGTTTGCCTTTGGTTACAGTGACAGTGGAGATGAGTACTCGGACAGCCTCAACAGTGTGACGTCGAGGAGTGAGCTTAGAAGGAGATGTGTACACAGAAAGGTAGGTTCTTGATAATGGTTTCTCTAGAAGGGGGATTTTACTTTTTTTTTTTTTTTTTTTTCTGTGGAGTATTAACTGCAAACACATAACATATTTAGACCATGTTTTGAAAGTGCTATATTTGCTGAAAACAACGTATTAACATGTTTTATAAGTTTTGCTTACGATTTTTCAGTCCCCCCTCACTGATTTAAGTCACTCCCCCTTCAGAGCGTTATCACAACACAATCCCACTAATGAAACTACTTCACATCACATCAGGTTTGTTAAGTTGCTGTGTACAGTTTTGTATCATGTTTTTATACATTTATGGAGAATTGTTGCGCGAGAGCATGGACAAGGTAGGCTTATGGGCTGAGCATTGCACAGAATCCTACAGCTAACTATAAAGTGGGTTCAAATGGGACCCGGGAGAGATCCTAAAATCCTCAAACATGCAGTGATGATGATCTAAAACCTCTTCAGGCATGTTTTTGATGAGGGAACAATGTTTTAACATGGTAGAAAACTCCAAAAAGTTGATTTGGGAAAGTGAATAAGTACATGATATCATTTTACTGGGTGGGTGGCAAATCTGGTGATCCTCAGTTTATTTTTATTTCATATTTTTGAAGTAAAAATGTCACTTTGGACATCTTTTTACAGCTTGTTTTATGAATGCCCTCATTCAGTTTTAAATGCCTGTACCTGAAAAACCGAACCAGTGCACTTTAAACTGCTGTTAAGCATGCCGCGTGTTATTCACTATGATGAGTTTATAAGCACTTTTTTACAGCGCTTAGAGACCAGGACGGAGTTTTGCTTTGACAGTAAAGCTCACAGCAACTAGCAAGCTAACATGCACTTCCTGATTGACTGACACAGCTGACTTTTCACCTCAAGAGCTCCTTATTCAGTGTACTGAGGCAAGACACATTTTGCTCAGATACATGAAAAATGAATTGGGTACAGGGCCTTTAATGGGAAAAACTATATATATTTATTTAGTTTTTCAATATATTCTATTTTAGAGAGATTTACAAAGGTGTGTGCCTGTGTGTGCCTGTGCGTGCCTGTGTGTGTCTGTGTGATTGTATGTCTCTTGAAAAGACCAGCTGAAATCTAAGCAAAGCCGTTGTCTGGACTTGGTGGCAGGCTGTGAAGGTGGATTGTGAGGGCTTTGCAGCTCAGTCTTATCCCTGTCTGCCTGAATACCTGGTGGATGCAGTGGAGATGAGCGACTGCACACAGGGAGCTGCTATGACACCTCTGTGATGGCTCTGGCTCAAGAGTCTTTACACCTGCCAGTACATGCTTGTCTAAGTGTACTCTGGATCTACTTGTGTTAGCTGGGGCTTGAACACTCCCCGCTACGAGCCTTTAGCTGCTCATACCGTACCTTCATGTTCTAATGAGCCATGCAGCCTATAGCGGATCCCTCTTTACATCTATACAAATCCTCTATAAATGTTATGCTTTGTGTCACTTCGAAAATGTCCCCATAGGCATCATCTAAAAAAATACATCGACATGACGTAGTAGAGAGTGACGTTACAATGTCTAGAAAATAGTATTGTTATAGATTTGAAGAGATATTACGTGTTGTCTATATATATAACAAGTTGCACATATAATTGGTAGATATAAAAAAAAGAACACACAATTGAATTTCAGTGTAGGGTGATATTTTTGTACTTTTGTGTTTAATTTTATTAACCTCAGCCTAGAAATGTAAAAGTTGAAAGACACTGCTGGGTTACATAACATACTGTTAAACAATTGTTATTGGTACAATCACTCAAAACAAATAAATAAATAAATAAATTAGATATTATCAATATCACCCAGTTTTATATCCTTTATCACATTCAGAGAACATTTAACCAAGGTTGGTCAGAAGTATCCAAACTTGGATAGTAACTGATACTAAAACTTGCATCGGAACTAGATACTCTTTTGATACTTGACACAAAAAAAATTCAATCTGTTCCTTAATATCAAAATCAAAATTGACTTTTTGTATCGTGAAGAGGACTTGTACCTTAGTACCTTAACAATGCCTGCTTTTCGATATTGGTTCCTGGTGCCTGTATTTTTTATGTAAATGAATGGCCAGTAATATTAAGAAAATATATTTCAAACCTTAAATTATGGTACAACTATGTTCATTCATATTTAAACATAGTAGAAGGCTATAAATGTTTGGTTATAACTTAAAACAAATGCTGTTTGTGCCATTCGTTTGTGCAGAGTGCAGATGTGATGCATATGCACTTACGCTGCTGTTAAATAAATCAGTGCTGTGTATGTATTGGCTCACTGGCACGGGCATTTAAAGCCAAGGAACCAAAAGTTGGCATCGAACAAACCACTGTGCTACTCCCATAGACCATGAGCTGTCAAGACACCTCACTCTTGCAGCTCATCCCCGCACAGTTTCCTCATTCCCAATCGGACTAAACGCGCCCATCAGCTCCTCCCGGGCTCATCGCCGTGACAACCCACACCCCCCCAAGCCCCCTTGAACCCTAGCCCGTCACAACCCCAAAGCTCCTGTCTCCTCTCCCCCCTCCGTGTGATCAAACCTGGCACTGATCAAATGCTACCTGACCTTCGATGCAGAGAGGGGGCTCCTTTGATGCCACTACAAACGCCGTAGCAGTTGGGAGGTGTCGCCCGCATATGGACACTTCGAAGCACACGTTCACGCCATACAAATGAACAGGGGCTTTTAGACAGTGATTGAACAAAGGAAGTGTTCGCAGGCATATGTCAGGGGCGATATCCACTCGGAGAAAAGCAGGAGTTGGAGTCTGGAGAACATGCTCAGGTGAATTATTAAAGCTCTAGGTGATTTGTCTGGTGGAGTTACACAGTGAGCGCCCTGTGATCATGGTGTCATTAGGAGAAACGTTCCCACAAGCACGACATGTCACCGGTTATGTTAGATTAAACATATGTCGTCTGATTTAGGCAGGGGGTGGAAGATTTCAGAACAGTATAAAGAGACGTAATGTACAGGGATGCACTGATCCAGCTTTTCGATGCTGATACTGACTTTGATAATATAACTTTAAGACACTGCTGATACCTGATATTAACCGATAGCAGTGCAGAGACTAAAACAACATTTATTTCCTTTAAACTAAAATAAAATGAGACAAAACTGATCCAAGTGTAGCTGTTATGTAGCTATCGAAAACTTTTTAGAAATGAAATGATATCTAGGAGCTGATATCTGATCCAGGAATGTTTTGCCATCACGGTAATGCTAAGAAGAACTAGCATGCTAACAGCGCACCAGCATCACTTCCTGGTTCACAGACATGAAAACGCCACATAATAGGATGCAGAGATGCAGAGAACACACAGTGATCGGGTTTTCACCCTAAGAACTGCTTTTAAAATATTTCTGTACTAGGGCAGGACACATTTTACTTTATTATGGGAAAAATGGGTACAGCCAGTTTAGGAATAGTACTCAAAAGAATTGTGAGGTTAATCAAAGGTCCCATATTATACTTTCTGATCTGTCTTAATGTTATTTCCTCATTAAAAACATATCCAGAGTTGTGTTTTGTTTCATTTACGCACATTTAACACACAAACTCTGCATATTTAGGCTGAGTTCTTCTCTCAAACAGAAAACCTTCCATCTCGTGATTTCATGTTTTAATACTGGAAGAGCTCTACTGTGTTTTTAAATACCATGCACATACTTCACCAGAAACACTTGGATGATTTCAGCCCTGGGTTTTCCAAACTACTAAACCAAAGCTAAAAGGCAGCTGTTAAATTGAAAATTGCCGCTTCATGGCATTTAACTTGTATAACTCGCATGTGGCACTAGTGTTTGTTACGTTGATGCCTCCTACATATTTGTCAGCTTGTGTTTTGTAGTTTTGTGTTTTTTATCTGACTGTTTGGGTTTTTTTTTTTTCTTTTTATTTCACAACTCAGTTCAGTTTTGAAACTCCGTTAAATGTTCTTGTTTCTCTTGCAGTCTTACAGGCCCGCACAGATTTCAAAGACTAAAGAGCTGCCTGTAAACTCCTCCAGAAACAGATTCCTAAACCAAGGTAAGTTTCTCAATCCTCATCCATGCCGAACTACAAAAACTAATCGACTATTAATCAAATCCAAAAGAACATTCACATACTGTTGATCGGAAACAAGTTTCTGGGAAGTCTACATGCTTTTTTCCCTGTCCTCCTCCCCTGAATTATTCATAGATGTTAATCATTCAAGTTGTTAAATATATCACACTTGTTACCCACTTGTGCGTACACAGACACACTCCCAGCAGAAGCTTTCTAAACAGGGATTTGAAGAACTTTTTTTTTCCCCTTGTACTTGTCAACTGCGCCTATATGTATAACTTCTTTCCTGTTAGATGATGAACAGTGCGAGTCCTGGGAACGGGGAGGAGAGAACAGGAGGTGGAGGAGACGGAGGCAGAAGGCACAGCTCTGCCCCTCCTCTTCTCTGCAGCAGCGTTTCGGTCCCTACAGCGTCACAACGACACGCTGAGAAGAGCCAGAGAGGAGGCCCTGGTGTCGGCCCGAGAGCTGCGTGCCGCCAATGAGAAGATAACCGAGCAAGTCAACTCCCTCGCTGAGAGGCTGAGCAGCAGCAAGCAGATCACACAGGTAACTCTGGAGATACAAGTTTTTTTGTGTTCAGATGATGTGAGACAAGAGAGCCACAATAGCAAATATGTTCCCACCACCGTGCCTATATTCAGCCCACAGTCCACAAAGTTTTTACTATTTTAACATGGATATATGCGTTTTTTTTTAAAGCATTTTAAAAATACTTTTTAAAACATACCTTTGCTTTAGTGAGAAGCATAGTAGTTGGCAGTCCAGCAGGTCCAGGGTAGAAATTTGCACATGGAAAACATGTTTCCCCCATGGTTTCCTCTTAATGCTCAAGGTATCTTAATGCTCAAGGTATATAAAAAAAAAAAAAAGTACTAAATGATGACGTACATTCATAAAGTGCCATAAACCAAGCATATGAAATATTAATAATGTTCTAATGCATTCACAGTAGGCACAAGCCAGCATGTATTCTGTGCTACTTGCAAGTTTAGAGTATAAAAATGGGCAGGGTTTCTTACAAAAAAATGTATTCCAGAATAAATACTAATAGTACTAATAATACTAATACTAATCAGTGCGTACTGTTGTTTATTACTACAACATAAAACAAGTTAAGATGAGGAACTTTATTTTGCCGTCCATCACTTTCTCTATCTTTCTATAGTGTAGTTTGTGGGCAGCAGTTGCAGGTCCTTTGCCCTTATCATGCTTAATAAGTTCAGCTGACAGGCCAATACACCCGTCTGTGGAGGTCAGCGCCATGGAGCAGAGAAAAGAATCTCACTGCCTCTGCTGTTTTGTTGTCCTGTTGAATGTTTTAAAACAGACTGGGCTCTTCTCCACAATGTCACTAGCACCTCTTCTTCAGATGCGAATGCTGCTGGTTTGCCACTCACCCATTAAGTTATTTAGTACCCGCCTCCAGGTAGAAAACTCTTAGATGGGTCCAAAGTATAAATAAACCACTGAGCACTTTGGCCCTTAAACAGTATCTTTCCTGTCCGGCACACTGACACAGACAGATAGCCACAGTCCTGACAGGAGACTTGTTGTGCATTGCTGGCACAGGCACTGGGCAGCTGATTAGGAAGCCTCTGTATATTTACTACTACAGCCAGTGTGTCGGACTTGTACACTGGGGTCAGAGTGGAGACCTTATATTGTTGCTGCACAGGAAGTGGCCCTGGTGATCCCTCCCAGGCATCTGACAGCATGGCCCGTGCTGGGAGGCCTTAGACACACGCTCGCTGTAGTGTCAATGTGTGGACAGCCTGCACAGGAGTTGTTGTCTTCTTCCTGTTTGTTTCCTCCACTTTGCTGCTGCAGTATTAATGCCACTCTGCCAGAGAAAGTTGGAGCACACTGGCTGGTCAAAGGCGGGTCTCGTTGCCCTCTCCGGAAAGGGCAAGAGGTGATGGACTCTGGGCTCGTTCCAGCCGGTCCTAGCCAACTCTCCAACTCAAACTCTGCTGGTAATTGGCCTAGGACAGCCTCCACAGGGGCCATCATGTGATGAGGAGTATGGCACTTCTACTACACTACACTTGTTTGTGCTGCACACTCAGGCTTGAGCCATTCTGTCCTTCCCCTGCTGCCTCTAATCTTGATCATGTTGTCATGAATTATTTTCTTTTTATTCTTTATGTTTTCTCTTAACAACAGAATAGATATAGTCTAAGGCTGTCGACTAAAGAGATTCTTGGTCATGCCCTACCAATTGATTAGCCAACTAAAAAGGACGTGTGGTAAAAGCTCTCAAAACTATTACATATCTCTTTGTATCTGACCCAAACTGCACTCATAAGACTACAACTCCATGTTCATGCACTATTTATGTAGACAAAAATCTTTTATTAAAATGTATTTATATAAACACAGATTAATCTTCACTAACTCACTCACTCCTCCTTTTGACTGTTGTCAAATATAAATCCTTATAATCTAAATAATACAAGTCTTGGACAACTAAGACCCCGATCGATCAATTCATCGACTGAACAACTACAGGCCTCAGCCTTAATATAATCCATATCAAATAGAAACTAAGATAATTTGTAGAATTTATGTAGATAATTACGTTACAACATTCATTACAAATTCTGTATATTCTCTATATGACAAACAACCACAGCTTGTTTTAAATATGTATCAGTTAAAATTGTTATAGCGTCTTTAGACACAGTTACTTGGTTAAGATGTCATACTCAGACGGGGGCCACGAAATATCAAAGATAAATTCAAAAAGGTTGAATCTGATCATTTCTGTTCGTGACTAAACACAAGAACTCACTGTATTGCAACAAAAATCTGAATTTTAACAATATTAATTTTAGCTGCCATCATCTGTATTAAATATTTTTGGCCTTCAGGATGTTGTGATGTCATCTGAAACCCAGACATATCCACAGATATTTACCTTTTATATATTGATATTTATTTGTACAATTACTGAAAAAGGTTGCATCTTGCATCAAGTGTGATACAAAACCAGATTTGCTTTAATCCTCATTGTGCTGCATAAATTAATGTTAATAACTTAAACATAATTAATATTATTAATTGTATATTGATGTGATGTTTATATTGTGATTTTATCTTGTCTTCAGTAGCATTATGAATGTACTGTTTCCATCTCTTTTTCTTTGCTAAACATTTTCAGGTCTAACCGTCTGTGTACTACTCCTCTCTCTTCCCCCCATTAATCTTTATTAACCTGTATTATCATCAAAGGCAGCTTAAGAAGCTTTAAACCAGGTGACAGATGAAACAGTTTGGTATCAGCTCCACCCTTCGTGTGAAATGTGTCTGTCACGCTTTTCATTCCAATAGAGGATCATTTGGTTTCCGGGATTATCTATACTGTCATTTTCAGTGATATCCAAATTTCCTGGTGTTACCTTGTTGTATGTGTTACCCTCCTTTTGCATGTAAACGTTTGGGATTATTCTAGGATTAACTGAATGTACAAGCCTTTCACGCTAAAATCAGAACATGTTTGGGCACTCCTTCTCCAGCCCAGTTTTACCAGTATTATTGCAGTAAGTACTATAAAATAATGAAGGATGGAATTTTCCATGTTATTGCTCCGAAATGTACAGTTACATAATTCAATTAAATTCTCTATTGTTGTAACATAATCCCCAGACTTTAAAGATTGGTATTTTTCTTCTGTGGGGTATTAACTGCTAAAATAACATATTTAGACCATCAAGTTACCTTGTATTGTTTTGAAAATGCTACATTTGCCAAAAACAGCATATTAACATGTTCTATAAGTTTCGCTTTTGTTTTTGACGCTCTGGGTGCCCCCTTCCTTTGCTCTCTGTGTTAAGTCACTCCCCCTTCAGAGCGCTATCACAACACAGTCAGCATGAATCTCGCTAATAAAACTACTGCACATCACATTGGGTTTGTAGTGAACAGTTTTGTATCACGTTTTTGTATATTTATGAAGAACTGTGTTGTGGCAGCATGGAAAAAGGCCTGGTACAGATCGTTACTCAAACACTCAAACATCTGTGGATGACATCTAAAACCTCTTCAGGCATGTTTCTGATGAGTGAACAACATTATAACATGGTAGAAAGCTCTAAAAAATGAATTTTGCATAATACTCCCTCTTTAACCAGGCATGTTGGTTCGTGGGTAAAATGCTCGATCCATTCATTGCACACAATGCCCTTGTAATTGTGTAGAGTGATTAAAGTTTTTCAGTCATCCAACCCTAAAAATGTATTAACAAAAAAAAATAAAACGTTCAGGTTGATAACTTCTGCACAACAACTCCATGAGCATTAGCATTTGAGAGGAGACTGAAATAACGTCAAAAACCATTACAATAATCCCATGCCTTTCAGAACATGCTAACTAGTGTCATTAAGTCATTATGTTTTTTTTGCAAAGGACATTTTGTCTACATAATTTCACTCTTTACTATTTCATAATTATGCAAGCTCAAACTGTTGTACAGCCCTACTGAAAATCTAAAGTTGAAAACAAAACAAAAAAACATTCTTAAAATTTGTAAAAGGGCAGTATGTACATGCAGACCTCTCCTCTATGTGTTCACCAGGCTAATTCAGCAGAGCGGTTGTCTTTATTTATCCTGCTAATGATTGGGTATCACTTCGGGGCCGGGCCTGACCACCGCTGGCAGGAAAGAGAGATGACTGTCCTCTCCCCCGCGGGCCTAATGGACGCACATTATTCAGCCAGTGGAAGTGTCAGCTCACCAGTGCTCAAAATGGCCCCTGGAATCAAAGCTTGTCTTACCGGAAGTGTCATCCATGCCACCATCAATTCGTGCACCACTGTCATTGCAGCTCGAGCCCCTCTCCCTCTATCAATCCCCTTTGCTCCTCTAGGGACGGGCCATGTTCTTCATCAGGAAACCTAAAACAAGAGGATTCTATTAAAAGGTGTCAGCCAGCAACCAGATATCAATAACCTCCATGTATGCAGAGCAGGGAGCAAGCCCGGGGGATTCTGCGGTTTCACTGGGGTGTGTGTGGGTGTGTGTGGGTGTGTGTGGGTGTGTGTGTATGCCTGCGTGTGTGTGGCAATGTTTGGCCCTTCTGTAAGCAGCATATATCTTCATGTATCAAGTCTCCTATTTGTGCCATTAAGCATGCTCCATGTTTGATATGATACCAGAGACAGAGAAACTAATTGATGGCTGTATTGAACCAACTTCCAGAGACATATTTCTGCCCTGTTTTACTTAATCTGAGTTTTTTTTTTTAAGAATCCCATGTGCAATGCCGCCATGGTGTAAGCAGGGTGAATGAACAAACAATTGGCAAATCCAGAATGATATATCTCTGTTCTGTATTTTTATACAGATTGATAACTACAACAGCAACAAACAACTGAGTGAATGAACAAGTAACTGCATCACTTGCCCTCTTAGTTAGCAAATGTCCTGGTGCCGTTTTATCTTAATTAGCCATATAAAGCATGAGCAAAGACTTAAATCATAATGAGCAAATACTTTATTAAGAATGATTTGTAGAATTCGATTAAATTCAGTTGTATTTATATGGCACGTTTAATGCAACTTCAGCTGCTCAAAGTACTTCACATGAAAAGTTAACAAAAAACAAATATACAGATATCATCACACACGGAAAAAGTACAAAACAATGAAACAGCAATAAAACGCCAAGATATCCTGTCTAGCTCGTATTAAATGCCAGGGAGATGAGATGGTTTTATTCTAGTCTCTGTCACCTCTGGTCTTGAGCCTGACTCTGGGCACAAAGGGGTTAATTAAGGGGTTAGTTAGGGTTAGGAGTCGGGGTTTGCTGTACTATTTGGGTAGTAACAAAGCCTGAATTATTCATAGTAAATGATTTGTTCCAGATGAATTAAGTCTTGTTCATGCTTTACTAAGGCATGAGTAAGTGTTACCATTGTCTTATATTTTTAAAGGATTCTATAGTTCTTTGTTGAACTACTTCCATACTTTATTTATTCATTTTCTGTCTTTCTTTTCACCTCTCTCAAATATGTATTATAAAAAAAACAAAACGAATCAATCCTGCCATGGAGTGGAGTTTGTGATTTTTTATTTTTTTAAATATATTTTATCATTTTATGGGTGTATGTTTTTTTTGTTTTGTTTTTTTAATGGGTTTCATTTAAGAAAACTTCCCATTTGTATTGCAGGAATAATGTGAGCTTACCTTAAAGTTCTTGGACCAAGTTTGGCATCGGACCATGCTTTTCAACAGTGTTCCTCAGAAAACCAATCTAAGGGTGTCTTCTAATGATCAGGGTGTTACAAAACTATATCCTACTTATTGATTTTACATAGCTCTATATATCTTTGCCCTAATAATCACAACACTCAAAGTTTCTATGTGTTAACTCAAACTTTATTATTGTTATCTTGTCAGAACTTACCTAGTCATCCAATTTTGTCTGTCGATCGACCCACAGAAGCTGACCTCTGACCTGGCTGGAGTAGAGCAACAGAAGAAAGTTCTGGAGATGGAGCTGATGCAGTGGAGGCAGGTATCTCTCCCCCCAAAACCTGCACCTGCCGCACCAGCCGCACCCGTGTGCTTCTGCCAGGGCCGACCATGCCCACCTGACCCTGCCCTGCCCGCTCTGGAGGCTGAGGTCAAACTACTTCAAGTAAAGCTCAAGGTAACGAGTTTTATACTAGTGAGAGCAAGTATGTGCTTAGTGAGTTTGTGCTATGTTGTCCATGTCTATGTGTTGAAATATACCATGTATTTATCTGTTTTAGTATTGATTAGTATGTAGGTTTAGATTTTTATTTTTTATTTTATATTTTTGGGCAGGTGATACTGTAAAAAAAGTTTAAAAAAAAGAAAAAAAAAGAAAAAAAGAAAGAAACTATTTTATTGTCAGTTGAAAGTATCACCACATTGTATACAAATATGGAAATATGACGTAATTACATCATTACATCTTGTTAGTTAAAAGTGTGATTTATTTTATTATTAATATTAGTTGTGTTAAGGAAATTCATATTGAGTTCATTCTCTCGTAACGAAAAAGAGTTCAATATTTTAATAGCCAGATAACACTAATATCCTACCTACAATAGTTCAATACAAAAAAAAACAATAGTAGTATAAATAGTTTGTCTTTTATACTATTAATAAAAAGTTGTAAAAATAATATGCTACACAAAGTTATGTTTCAGATCTCTTTTTTGATCCAGAGTCTTGCAATAACTGAACTGAGCCAATTCTTTTTATCTTTAGCAAAAAAAAAAAAAAATCCCTGGTGTTTTATTTAAACATCAATATTTCTGAGTCACTTACATCTCTGCTCTGAACAGCCCCCGGTCCTTGAGAAGTTTAAGAATCTCTAAAAGAAGCCGTCAAGGTTCTCGTTTTTGAAATCATACAGCAAAGAAAAAATCCAACAAATTCTCCGGGTTGCCAGTTTACACCTCAGATCACCTGAAATTGCATGTGATTTGGACATGAATTAGCATTCCTTATCATTTGATCTTATTAGCAGAGAGCTGTCACGGAGATGAGGAATGGGTTGTAGCAGTGGAGACGTGCCCTACATCATGGGGAATGAGGTGCGAGGTGTAGCGCAGCCTCCCCCATCAGTGTCACGCGGCAGATTGGCCCTGTCATTACACGTTCGGAGGATGTCATGACAGGTGACAGCACACAGGGGGCCCCGCGGGGGTGCACCCTCTTCAGCGAGCATATTGTCAAAAGCTGCTACAGCAACGGTACCCACTAGAGACTCAAGGGCCCTTTATACCAAAGTAACATGCAGGTTCCAATATCTATCAGAGCGGTGATCTAAAACCGAACTGTCACCATGAACGGTATTCCTATCCTCAAAAGCAGGCGGGTGGAGGTGTCAGAGCTAACAAAAGCACAGTGACAAAGGTTATTTAAAGGTCCTATATTATGTAAAAGAGACTCATGTGAGCTTTAAGCCATGTTATAATGTTGTTATCTCCTAAAAAGCATACCTGGAGTTATGTTTTGTTTTATTCACACATGTCTGAGTAACCATTTATTATTAGTCTGTCTGCATGCTCTAAAAATGCTCTATTCTGTCTTGTGGTGTCATAAAGTGGTAGTTTTCAAGTTAACTGCTACATTTTGCCTTCCAGAGCTGAAATTATGCAGGTGATATAAGTGAACGTGTTTGGAGTTTAAAAACACAGTGGGGCATTTCCTGTATTTCCGCGTGACATCACAAGTGTTTTCCATTTGAGAGAAGAACTCAGCTTAAATACACAGGATTTGTATTAAACGTATAAATGAAACAAAACACAACTCCAGGTATGTTTTTGATGAGCAAACAACATTATAATATAGATGGAGTTATAAGGGCCCTTTAAAGTTGCACTATGTAACTTTTGTGGTGCACCGGCTTGGTATTAAGTTGCCTATCATTATGAAGACAAGCAGGTGATGTCACCAGGCCAAGTTACAGGGTAGATCTGTGGAGAGGCAACCTCGCTCACAAATAGAATGCCTGTTTTTAAGACATTTTAGTAAGAAAAATGCCTCTAAGTGGATAAATAAATGTAGAGATAGATAGATGTTTAATGCCATACTGTGAAACATTCCAGACAAAGAAATCAGCATTAATACCTTTCGTGTTATGCAAAATCAACATAAAAATCAACATCAGAGACATGCCTGAAGAGATTTTATTTGTCATCCATTAACATTTGAGTAATTTAGCGAGAACAAAGGGAGCGGGGCCTCAGAGAATTACAAATGAAAGTGACACTTATTAAGGATGTTAATACGTTTTTTTTCAGCGAATATAGCATTTTCAAAACAATAAAAGGTAACACGGAGATGTAAATATGTAATGTGTTAGCAGTTAGAACACCACGCAACATATTTTAGTTCGGACACAGAAGGACATCCCTGCGCACCGACCCTTAAAGTAAAGAGAGCAGTTGTAAGGAACATTTTATTTGGTGTTGTGATAAAACTATTATAAATTTTATGTTTTACCCTTTATTTTACTGTCCATCCAAAGCATTTTTAAAAGACTTTTTAACAACCATATTACCCAAGATGATGAAGTGTTTTACTAATTGATTTTTATGTAGTGTTGTTCAGCAGAAAAAATGTTAATATGTGTAATGCTAATAAGAGCTTGACAACTTTCGAACCACATTTAATTCACGGCCATAACCAATTAACATTATTAACGCAAAGTGTTTAAGTAGAAAAAAATCTATAAACACAATACTTAATAAAAGCAGTACGAATATAGTTATTTTCTCCTAATTACTCCCCTCATTTGATCCACTTTGAAAACTAGCGCGTTGCTCTTAACCTCTTTTAGCACCTTCCACCCTCCCGCTGTAGTTCTAATGAGGAGGCATGCTGCGCCTGACCTGTCATCAGCCGTGTCGTGAAAAGCAGCCCCTCCCCTTATCGCGCTGGCTTCAACACATTAACAAACGCACCCTCTCTCTGCCCTCCTTCCTCCTCCCCCCAGAGCTCAAGTTCAGAGGTCACGAGGCAGGTGGCAGCTAACAAAGCCCTGCGAGGCCAGCTCCAGGAGAAGGAGGACAAGCTCCGCCAACTACAGGACAAGTTAGTCTCACACCTCTCACTATTATTATTACACTGCCCTCTTTTTGTTCTACTATACCACCACTTTCTCTGCTTTCCTGTCCTCATGATGCCTTACTGCTTTTCTAAGTGGCATAGATTAGATTTATACATGCCGCATAGGACAAGAAATTAACATTAACTGTAGGTATTCACATGTTCATTCATGTTCATTTATTGAACTTGAAATATGGATGCCACTACTTAGCCATAGTTACTAAGATCAGGCTCTAGTCAGTCATAACCTCCAGCAGGAAAAAGAGTATTATTAAATATATTTGATGTATAAGATCCAAAGTAGGTATTGCAATAAATAGAGATAAAAACGCAAAATGTGTGTGTTTTAGTCAACCAGTAAATATTGGACCATGAAATTGGTGTAGGTGCCACTTCTTGACCCTTCTGGATGAAGCCTTTTGTCTTTGTCTCTGCTCTCATCTCTGCACGTTGGCACGTCCACAGCCCCTCACATCTGCAGTGTGTGATTCCACCCTGTGGCAGCTCCCTGTCTCCTGCACCTCTCTCTCTGTCTCTCTGTTGTGCAGATGATTAGTGAAATTATGCATGTTCTCTTAAGCAGGCGTGCAGATACAAGTGTAAAGGAGCAGTGTGGATGTGGGTGTCTTGTGTGTCATGTAGTGTAGGGTTTCTTATGTGGGTAGCTTCAGTGGAGGGCTGATCAAAGACCTGTATTGATTGTTTGTGTGCCGCAGGAGGGACCAGTTTGGCCCATGACACCTAAACCCACACACTATCACTCTGGCCTGTGGGCCACACAGCCCTAATGAGTTACACGGTTCACCTCCTGCAGCACTGGCTCCATTACATAGTGCACAGCTATAGATGTAAACAATTCACTTAGGAACAATGTGGTGTTGTGAAAGACGCATCTCGTCATCCTGCATTAGAATTTCATCTTTGAACTGAGGGGAAGGTACAAAGAGCAAGTTGGCATTCCTCCGTCTGATTCTCTTTGTCTAGTATTCTGTGTCCTCTGCCTGCCTCTCTCAATAATGCATACAGGGCATGTGTACAATCACAGTGGGCATGTGCTGGTGTGTGACCAAAGGATCACAGGCACAAAGAGTGAACATCCCCAGTGCAGCAGACTCTGTCACACACTGTACTCCCATACAGGCAGCTGCCAGCTCTGCAGATACCAGTCCATTTGCCTCCATGGAGGGACTCCTTCTCAGAATGAAAGACATGTCTAGACATCTCTGAAATATACATCTCTGCGCACACACACAGGGAGCAAGGCTGCTTCGCCTTAAAGAAGAGAGGAGCTAAAAAAAAAAAAAAGAAATGAATTTCAAAGTACACCGGCATGTCCTCAGTCAATATCCGGCACTATGGCCCTGCCTTATTTATGAAGTAGCTTCTTTCATCTTTAGCTCTGTTGTCTATCAGCCACATGAAACATCCAGCACCCTCCATTCTTAACAACATCCACCAAATGTTAGCGCTCACTTTCACTCACGCTGCAGACCGCTGACTGTTATCATTACAATACACGCATGTTTGATGAACAATATTGCCAACAAGCACAGAACAAAGGGAACAAATGCCTAAATTATGGGGATAGCGGAGTCTGCGGCTCTGGTCTGCTCACTAACACTCATAAATAGAGATCACACGCTCCTGCAGAAACAGCCGCCATCCCTCATTCTTTTTTATCCTCTATTCTTTTTGGGCTGCAGAAGAAGAAACATCTAAAATAAATGCTGTCTGTCTAATTGCCATTAGCATTGGGGCACAGGGAGCCGCAGACTCTGTCTTTAAGTCAACAGCAGACAGCCATCCGAAAGGTTCAATATGGGTTTTCTCATTAATGGCCAAATCCATGGGGTAACCATCCTGCACTTCTCCCCCCAAAGTCCCTAGGCTAGACTCTTTCATTTAATTTAATGTCACTCCAATAGGACAAGCTCACATTTATTTAGCCAGGCTGCCCTCAAGCACTTGCCTACCTTGAGGAGGCAGGGACATTTACTTACAGAGTGTTTGCTCTGCTGTTGCGTCATTTGTTTATTTAAAACACACAAGTCATGATGCGCGTGGGAGAATCACCACATCTCTGAAAAAGAGGTTTTAATTAACAACAGCCTTATGATCTTTATTCTATTTGTTCACACTCCCAGCGGTATAGACAACCATGAAAATGCCTCATATTTTCCTTTTATGATAGCAGATTAAACATGCTAACATTCTTCGCCAATTTAAAATAAAACCCGGCGATAATACGTTGAAATATGGAACAAATCAATGTTATTAAATAGGAAAGAACATAGTGTTTGCTAGCGTGTCTTTACATCAGACAATATTAGCACAGAACCGAACAGAATTCCCCATGTAATCTTTTTCAAACCGCGTCGCCATGGCAAAAATAAACATGTAATAAACGCTTAAACTTGTGTCACTGTCGATTCGAAATGCAGTTTGTCACAGAGGGTTCCCCAGTCAGGCTTGGCGCGGCATCCCCAGCAGAGTACTTGTTCTAATATATGCCACTTAGAATTACACATGCAGCCTCCCCTCTGCCTTTTACCCAAACAGCATGCCAGTGTATTTAGTTGTCATAATGAGCTGTCATGGCTGATGCACTGCGCGGGGACACTGGGGCCGCCTGCCTCACGTACGCGCTGGTGTCTCTATTTGTATGCAACGTGTCACTGTATAATTTGTCTTCCAGAGCAGCCCATGTAGAACGAGACGTAAACATGAAACGACAGCTTGTGGAGGACCTGAAAACAAGACTGAAGTTTTTACAAGACATGGAGGGCAGTTACCGTGGGCAGGTGGAAGAGCTGGAAAAGAAGGTATGAGGGATGCAAGATATCGGTTTTGCGATGTAGAGGTCATGCAGATGACATGGCAACGTTTGGAACTTTATTATTGAGTGGCAAAGGTCTGAGTGTCATTGGAGAGTGAGGACATTTTCTTCTGTAAAAGCACAAAATACGTCTAAAATGTGAATAATTTCAGTTTAGTTTAGTTAGTTTATATCCGACTCTAAACAGGACAATCAAGTAAGTAGTAGCAGAAAACTGGTTTGCTAAATAGTGACACTGCAGACTACAGACACATTTATGATTTATACAGACTTTGGGGTCAATGTCAAGGGGTGTTTTTCAAATAAATTGACGTCTTTGCATAATCGATATTGCAACAAAACAATACATTGCAACCAACAGTGAATATCGTTCAAGCTATTATTAAAGTAGACTGAACCACTAGACCTTTGTTCAGAAATCTTCAGTGGGAAAAAAAGTAGATGTTTACAGTAAAAAGTACTGTTTAAGGTAATATGGGCCAATTCACCTGGAAGCTTGAGCCTGTTCTATTGTTTTCCGAATTACTTTTTAAAATAAAGAGGACATTCTTTTCATCACAGAGATACAGCTAACCAGCAGAAGTATAGAGTTATCAAAATAAAGTTAAGAAAGTTTAAATAAAATATTAAATCTCAGTCTCTTAAAAAAATAGGTAGTCTTTATTAAACCCCAAAGATAAAATGAATAAATGTTTCCCTCTTCTGTAACTTCCTCAGAGTTTCATTTTTGTATCGATTTATTCATGTTTGAGTATTCTTCCATTGTCCCAAATCTGAAGCTTCCAGTTTTCCCATTTTCACCTATCCCATATCTCCACCCACAGCTCTGTATTTAATTTCCATTATTCAGACATTTCAGATTCCAGGTCCTATGTATAGGGTTAAAAATATTTTGCTGTAACAACATGCAAAATAATGATCCGCATGTGTTATAGTTTAATACTGAATACTTTTTTCCTCTGCATGAATAGGTGAAAACATTAACAGAGGAAGCCACCAATCGGAAAGCCCTTGTTGAATCCCTGAAGAGACGATTGAATGTGGCGACGACAGAGAAGGGCCAGTATGAGGCCTCCTGCACTAAGCTTAAGGAAGACTTGGAGAAGAAGGTGGGCCCCTGTGACAGAAAACAAATACTATTTTATTCTTTTATTATATGAGCAGTATAGAGAAACTGAGTAATCTGTACTTTTGAGGGCGATCATGATAACAATAATCAGATGTAAATTTTGTTATCAAGTCCTATTATTTCCCTGTAAAATGTTTTGGTTGAGTGACTTATCTGTAAAATGAAGTTTAAGCTTAAAACAGATTTCTTAATATTATTTCTTGATATACTCTACAGTAACATTTGTCATACCTTCAGTAGTTTTACAATTAAATACACTGAAATTCAATGATTTGGTAAACTGAATATTTTAAAAACTGTCCAGAGCAAATCAGCAAATCTCGCTTACCAGTCTCTCCAAAAAAGATTCACAAAGAGCAAAAGCTGTTACATTTTGAAAGGAATTGTCTTTAAAAAAAAGTCGTAAAAAACAACAGGTTTAGAACAACAACAACAGAAAAATGTGTTTTAATCAAAGTTGTCGGCTAATGGAACAATCTAGATGAAAACATAGAAACTTTGGGGTATTTTTGTTGTAATAAAAAATAGATTTGAGCTGTACAAAGTTGAGTGAGTGACTTCTATGGCTTATCATTGGTTAATCTGTTGCAGCTCATGCCTTTTAATGACCCTGTTTATGTATTTATTTAGTTATTTTACTGGGATTATCGTGCTTTATTGTTATTGAGACACTGGTATAAAGTAGTTTCAATATTATCATTTATCGCAACATCTCTCTGGAACAAAAAATAACAAAATATGACTTTCTTCAAAACAAACTTTCTTTTACAACACTCTTTTGTTTTCAGAAATAGTTTTTATTGTGTTATCGAATTTACCACCATCGCTCAGGATTACACAAAAAAACATGAGATTAACTTGCAGCGTGTGCTTCAGAAATCAATAATAATCTATCACATGCCTAAAAGATTCTCTATGAAGAATTAAAGCATTTTCCCTCTTTCCCTGTTTTATTTTTCTATAGGAGCAGCGTGTCCTTGCCTTACAGGCCCGAGTGGGAGCTGGTGAGCAGGCTCTGGCTGCCCTGGAGAAGACGGCCACAGAACAAATGGAGGGGTTGACCCAGCAGAGCTCCCAGGCTCTGGACAGGCTCCAGAGGCAGTTGAGCTCAGGCGTTCTCCCAGCTTGAGCAGCTCCACACGTTCATCAAGGTACATTTTAGAAAGGGGTGCCAAAAGTTCAGTCTCTCTGAATACATTTATATACAGAATTAAAGACGTCATAGTCATTGCTCGGTAAGTCCCTCTCATTGTACAAGAAAGATTCAAAAAGTTTTCCTTGTGCCAAACTACCAGTATTGGTAGGTTGTATACGTAGTATATGTTGGTTAAAGGGCCCGTATTAAATTATTTTCTGATCTATATGTTAATTTATAATGTATAGTGTTTCCAATCTCTACTAAACAAAAGGTAAAAGGCGTCTGAAACAGGTGGAACAGAGCATTTTGAACTTTGGAGATCAGGGCTGGGTATCATAAAGACGTTGCTGATATGATACATACCTCAATACATAGGCCACGATACGATCTGTGTCTCGATACAGTACAGTGTTGCTTTGATACTATACGATATATATTTCAAATTGATTCGATACGATTCAATTCAAAATAAAGGCTTTCGGGATACTTAATGATCAACCCCATTTTCACAAAAAAATAAATAAATAAAATAATTGTATTTTTTACTTATCTTCCATTTATTGAAGATGAATGAACATAACAGCATTTTGTTTTGTGCATTTTACCAACTAGAAAAACACATCAGACTGTTACATTGGCCAATATTACTCATCCACAGCTTATAGGAGCTCCACATTTACATGCAACGGTTACCTGTGCAGTTTAACAGCTCTGAAGGATCACAACATATTTACTAAATCACTACTGTGATACTAAAAGTCTTTGTTAAACCAAAGTTAATATGAAATAAACGTTTTTTATTCATCAAAACAGTCAATCAAATGTCAAATGTTCTCCATATACCAGTTTCTTTCCTCTAAATAAGCCACACAAATGTAGTGATTTGCTCTCCCGAACTCTTTAGCACATTGTTAATATCCACATGCGTTCATTTTCGGCCATGTTTCCAGCTTTAGACCAACACTGAAGTGGAACTGGAATAGACCATCCAATCCATAAATAATCATTTAAAATAATTACAATTTCATGTTTGACCCAAATATTTTAATGAATATGATTTATTTAAAAATTCTTAGACAATACTACGTTAGCGACAAGGAGACAAATCCTTACACTGACACATGGGTGTAAATGAATACAAATACTACAATATACAAAGTGTCTTTATCTGCTATTTATTCTTGCCCATATGCTGCACTGTTCATAACCACAGTTCACATCCTGATTTTGCATGGTAACACTGTAATTTCCCCATTGTGAGTGACAATTGAATAACAACAAAAAAAAACCTAAGAATACTATTACTACTACTACTTGCAACATCTTTAGAGTGCAAACATAAGTCCTTTCATTTCAGTCTAGTAAGTGCTGTTTTATATGACATTCAGAAAGTTTGATTCCACATTGCTGGTCACATACTGGAGGTTTGGGGAACCTATGGACCATGTGAATGAAAGAAAATATAACAAATATTTTCACTGTAGTATTCTTGTATAACTTTAACATTGTCAGGTTTTGTTCACAATAATCAAAACACTCAAATTTGACTTGGTGACATCCCTACATGTAGCGTTATCATTTTTTTCAAACCTGGATTTTGACTGCACACTCGAAACACCCCATCAGTGACACGAGCAACACAGTGAAAGCTCAGGTCCGGTCAATGCGCTGCACCTATTCACATGTTGAGCTGGGATTTATATTTCATGGCTGCCCTGGAGGCGCACTGAGAGGCATTCTGCTGCAGCATCTGTGGATTCAACCCATCCTGTTTCTTTTTGGCAAAAGCAGTAAACATGGCAACGTGTCACGGCAAAAACCACAAAGCTCTCTTATAGTCTTAGTAGACACATCTGTTTAATGTTTCAAGGGGGTCAGAGCTGCGAGATTCTGGTGTCACACATTGGAAACAGCCATAAAAGAGCAGTTAGACTCCAGATACAAGGAGCGGAGGGCGTCGGAAGTACTGTTGTCCACTGACCCCAGGGTTGCATCACTGTTTTGCTGATGATGTAATTCTATTATCTTTGAACAGCAGACAGAATACAGGAGTTTGTGTTCCAGTTTTATACAGTCAGGGCCCGAGTCAGCATCCTTGTCAGAGGCTGTGGTTTAGGACTGGTGTAGTTTCAGGATGGATACGGCACAAAAATCTTATGTACTGACCAATTGACCAATATGGGTTTTTTCATGGCTGATGGCGATGTCGAGTTTTTAGAATCCAGAACGATCGATGGCCGATAAGATCTGACAAGATTTTTTGGCTGTTTATTGTGAAGCAGATTTTTATTGTTTGCCCCAAATGATGTTATTTAACTCACCCACATCCCTTTTTTGCCACACACCTATAAGAGAGCTGTGTAGTCACATTTTGCTCTGTTATGTCTTCACATTGAAGTATTAAAATAAAGTTTTGTGTGCACTTTTTAGGCAGCAGCTCAGTCTGTGCTGGTGATTTAAGGCCGATAGTCAATAATCCAACAAGTGCTAATATCAACCGGATACATTGTTCGACAGATATATCCATCTATCGTTCCCAAAATTCTGAACTTTATATGTGTGGTCTCTCAGATATGAACTAGACAGCAATCTGATCTCAAGGAAGAGAGATCCTCACAAGCAAGTCTGAGGGAGATTGTGTTTTGTCCAGAAATGCACTTTTAGTCAGAATACCAACGTTTTTGTGAATGAGACCCTGGTTTACTATCTGGTCTGCTAAACATGACGTGTGAAATTTAGGCAGTATACGCTTATATGCTATGTATATATGTTTTGTTTTTATTTCCCTTCTCATTAATGCACTCAAAGTTGTATTTATAGTGATCTATGCATAATCTTGATTTTCCTGTATTCACAACGCCATTGCAACGAAAATGTGCGAATACACTCCCACGGCTTTGTATTAACTTCATGCTCTGATTTATTTTATTATTTTCCTAAAAAAATTGATACAAGTCTGATTTTGCGGCGTTGCGCAGCCATTATGGCACACACGGCAAAACAATCTGCTACCTGCTAGCAGTAATTGTAGCTATCCATAGACAGGGCCAACAGCAGCGCGACACTAACACCAGCTTTGGGAAACAATACCACAATTCAAGAAATATTTGTGTTTTTAGCACATTTTTCTAACTTTTCCTGGCAATATGTGTTCAACAGCCATTTCCAAGTAATACTGAATGTGTTGTACAGCAGATACTCATCCATACAGACACTTCACCATCCCGCATTACATAACTATTGTCTCAATTGTTGTAGCACTATCTATAAAAGCTAAGCTAGACACACATATTAACCTAACCATAAGCAAAAGGAACACTGCTCATGGGCTGCATTAGTACCCACTGCCACCGTGACCTGGCTCAAAACAAAGGCCATGCAGGAGAACGATAGAATGGACAGAATACGAATGACATCTATGTATGCATCATTACTATACACATGCATTTTTATCATGTATAAGGTGAGACAGGCCACCAGTGCTCAGAATACTGTGTACCCAGAGGAGACTGCAGTATTGTCTTGTGTGCAGTGTGCAGCTAATCCATCACCAGGAGGAGGGCTTGTGCCGGGGTGTGGGAGGCTGGCAGCAGCTGATAAAGACTGCCCGTCAACTTGGCTCATCTGACACCTGTCCATCATGGAGGGAATAGTTTGGCAGAGGCAGGTATGCCACGGCCCGCACATAAATCACAAAGACGTATGTAATATACAGGCAGTGTGTCGTCACGGGGCAGAGGGGAATTATTATTTATATGAGAAATGCTGTAGAATAAAAAATACACATTTGCAACTCATAATTGACAAATATTGACTGGTGCCCAGACTGAAATGTTTGCTATAGGATTTACAGTCTGGTCACCACTCCAAACTCAGAGCCATGCAGATTTTTTGGCAGACTTATGGGAAACAACCTCAGTGATCAACTATTACACAAAAAGTTTATCTTATTCTTATCTCAAATTAACAGTGTTTAGTGTATTTCTGGTTGATTTCCCAGCATAGAAAACAGTACTAAAAGGACTTTGCACTACATCTGACTATATTGCTCTAAAGGTTTGTAGGAAAACAGGGCTGTTGGTGTCTGAAAATCATTGCTACTTTTATCTATATTTCTGTGATTGGTTAATCTGCCTGTCAATCACACACATCTGATATTAATGCGGGGCCCTGAGTACACATCTTTAGTCTTTATGGTTTCTAGGCTACGTCTACGTATGTCGCATCTGCTGCCCGTGTCCAACCAGGATGTAATATTATAAATTTCACCAAAATTACAAAACTAGAAAAAGACTAGCAAAGACTTTTAGTAAAATCTTAACTATGTTTCAGATCAAATGAGTAATCTAACCTGTCATATGCCCTTCAATTTCATTTAACATCCAAGTATTTTACCTAAAGCTATGCATTCTCTTGAATAGGTTTGGTCCTGTTTTGTCCAGTTAATCGTTGCCAAATTAGCCAGGAAGAAGACTTGGTATCATTTCAATTGCAAGATAGTAGTAGTGGCCTTTGCTCACATAATTTCTGTTGTGTGTTCTCTTTTCCTTTATTTATTTAATTTCCTTAACTTCTTTTTTTATTTAATACTTATTCAGTTACACAATTGGGCTGCCATTTTTGTTGAAGTATACAAAAAATCCATAATTCATGACTTTCCTTTACCAACTCTTACTCAAAACATCCACTGCCATAAAAAGGTTCACAAAAACTGCCTGTCTCCACAATGTACAACCTATTATCTGTAAAATGGAAGTTCCGTACACATGCATAGAAATCCAGTGTTATTAGCTTTGCTCTTCATTCCCATAACCCGAGGCTGGTGGGGGCCATTGTGTTGTTGAGGATTCACATCATTGTTTGTCTCCCCTAGCTCCTGTGATCCCCTATAAGAACAGCAGGCCCTTTGATTGGTCTGGCTGACGTCCGGAGGAGATTTACTCTTGTCATGTATTGATCAGGACGGGAGGGCTGTGTCTGTAGATGCGTGTGTGTGTACGTGCGTCTTTCTGAGGTTGTGGTTTTTTTTGTTCTCTGCGCCTCTGTGTGCCGTGGTTGTGTATATTTGTGCGCGGAGAGTATTTTATTGTGTGCCAGTAGACCCCTTTGGCCCCTGCACACGCCCCGGGCTGTAAGCACTGCTGTTGAACTGCTAAAGAGTGGCCCTGCATGCAGCGACTCCTCATGTGCACAAGCTGGGAGCTCGCTCACACAGAATATGTTGTTGTCGCCACATCTTTCTTTTAACACAATCGATTTTAGGTTTTATTTAATACTACACGTTTATTATTATGTTTCATTATTCACTAAAATCACTTTACTTACTATTAATGCTCTCTATATGCTGTACTGTACATTAGGGTTGTCAGAAGTATCTAAAATCAGATACTAATTGATACAAAAACTACAAACAAAGTCATGTTCACAGGACAGAAGTGAACCTTTTCTGAATAGATTTAGAATGATCTTGAGCTGTATCAGAACAAGTATAAGACACATAGACTAGTAAACACGCATGGACCACTATGGAACCTACCTGGACGACTGAGAGATTACACAGATTTTTCTTTTATTATACAATATGGCCTTATATCTATGATCTGATGTTGAAATTCACATTCTATCATCTAAATAAAGAGTATTTTTATTATCATTGTGATATCAGAATGGGTATTGAGTCTTTTGCTCAGTATCGAAATTGAAATAGCTGTTTATTGTACATAATGTTGTTGAGGGCTTGTATTTTGGCTTGTCTTGCAAAGTGGCGTTGTGTTAGATGTAAGTCTGTTTTTTTGGATTTGATATCTATGTTCTCCTGCTGTTGCAACACTGAAATTTCCTCATTCCTCATTAAAGGTTCTCTTATCCTTATCCTTATCTTATTACATTTATGCATTTGTAGTAATCTATGTAGACCATATCCTGCATAATAGAAGCTTATTGACAGATTGGGGTATTTTATCTTTTTACTCTTTTTGTTCTCAGTATATTCAATGTTTTTGTTTGTCATAATTGCTTTTAGAAATCCAGTTTGGTTCAGCTTTCCATCTAAGTAACTGTGTAACATATATTTTTCTCAAAGTGTGTATTACAGGTTTTGATCATTCTCTTGTCTTTACTTAATTTGGTGGAATAATAGCTGTTAAAAATATAAATGATTGATGAGTTTTACGCCAATCAGGAGGCAATTTGTGCAGAAAAGTTGAAAAATATGTTAAACGTTTAGCTAAATATAATGATCTTAAGTGTGTTTTAGTAAAATGGGTAGTCTAACCTGTCATAGGTACTTTAAATTATAATTCTTATGGTGCATAATGCATTTTTATTGACTTTAATAGTAACAATAATCATAATAGTAACCTTTTTCTTGCTATTGTCTCTCTAATCAATAAACATAAACTCCTCCCACATTGCTCGTGATGCATTTGACTGGTCCTCGGTGTCCTTGTGTGTGTGAGAAGGTTCACAGGTTGCTAGTTATTAAAGGGGATATCTTTTAGCAGCTCATTTGATCCTCATCTCCATGCCCTAATCCGCGTCCTGTCTAAATTGGCCCTCTGGCTACGGTGATTGTGCTACTAGGCAGGCTAAGAGCTCATAACTAACACACACTTCCACGCAGACGAGCTAACAATCGAATACGTGTTTGAATATGCTGGTGTTGTACGACTGTTTCTTTAAGGGGCAGAGAATGAGTGGGAAATTTCACCTGTAATCTCGTTGTGGATTATTGGACAAGCAGGGTTTAGGTCATTTTTATGTAAAGATTGACGAGTGACAGTGAGTGTGTTTTAGTGTGCAAATACTAGCATATGCCTTCTGAATATTCCCTAATGAGCTGTGTTGTCAAACCGTCAATAGAAGAATAGAAGCTAAAAAGAGGCGGTTGTATCAGTGTTTTAGACAAGTTTTGCTCCAGAAGTTAAAGATGCATTATGTAACTTTTCTGAAGCAGGGTTTGGAATGCTACCCGCTCGTTTCCGTGGAGGCAAGGAAACGATGTCACCAGACAAAGTTAGGGGCCAGATCTGTGGAGATGTGGCCCTGCTCAGTGTAAAATGTATGCGTTTCAAGCTAATGCGTGGTAGTATGTACATTAATGCTATACTGTGGAACATTCAAGGTAAGCTGCTTGTATAAAGAGACAAGCAGCTGGCCAGCCTCCCTCCAGAAACGTAACATTGTGTATAGTGTAATCTTTTAAAGAAAATATACTTGTTTTAGTATTTCTTTAACTTTTGGTGATTTTTCCCTGTGAGTAACTGCTTTTCTGATCCATGTTATAATGTTGTTTCCTCATCACAAACACACCTGGAGTTGGGTTTTGTTTTGTTCACACATGTTTAACACACAAACCCTGTGTGACAATTCTAAACATTCATACTCGGTTTTGATGCTAAATAGATACTAATAGAATTGTTACTGAATACAGATTTTGATACCCAAATGATAATTTTAAAAGCCTTTTTTCAACACAAAATAATAGCATTTGTTCATTATACCATGGGATCTACTTCAGATAAAACTCAAGATGAAACTGTTCAGGAAAGGTCTTGTGATTATTTTTCAGTATCGATACTTGCTTAAATTAGTATCTAGTTTCGATATCAGTTTTAATATTCTTTAGTATCTGATTTTTGATCCCTTTGACAACCCTAATATTTAGAGAATTCATTTGTCTTTGTTATTCTTACTTATTTCAGTAATTGTACTTTAATAAGTAATATTATTTTTTTTAGTACCTTTACTTTAGTACAATTGTTGACTACTGTAATAACTGTGTAAAGTGGTGTGTTTGAAATGCTCACTCAGCACTCCTGTGAGGACCACCACAGACTCTGCACCTGTGTGAAATTACAGAACAGATATTATTATTGTAATGCACCAGAGTATTTTCAACTGTCTAGGCACATTGTGTACTTATTGCTCATTTACTTTATTATTCGACTTAATCATAAGCTTCTACATACTGAATATATAGTTTTATTTTATGGGCATCACACTCACTCTAATATGTAGACTGTAATGCGTTATACATTGACCAAACAAAAATGAATGAGTGAATCTGTACTGTCCAAGAGCTAGTTACGCCGGGTGTACACACTGACTGCAAGCACGATGCAGTTCGGGACTCGCGCGGGACTTCCAAAATCCCTGCCGCACTGACCTCGGTGGAGTGCAAGTGTCGGTCCGGGTGGTGTGGCGCAGTTGTTGTAGTTGGCGTAACCGGCAATCTGCAAGTAACCAGCTCAAAGTATACTAGCCCACCTTGCAGCTAGTATAAATCCGGTGGTAGACTTGTTTTTTTTTTCTTTTTTATATTTAGTTTTGTTTACTACCCATTCTTGTGCCTCATCTGGCCATCTATTCCAAGGTCAGCTTTTCAGCCGGCTTACAAGGGAATGATACAGAAGATTATTGCCTCGATCAATAAGCTCAAAATGAAGCAAAGGGGAGTTCATTTTATTGACTTTCCCGTGTACAGTGGCAGTTTTAACATTTAATTGTCTCTCTAGTATTTGACCCAAAGTCCTATTTAGCGCTAGTCAACCTCCCCGGACCGGTGATGGTCTGGCATGGCACGGATCGCTCGGGCACCATTTTGGAACGGCTCCTTGTAGCTTAATTATTCACCGTGTTATGCTGCCCTTGTACTTTGTCGAGACGTTCTGCAAAGTAAATAAATAAATGAATGCCTAGTATTTCGCGTGTGTCTTTCTGTCTCGTTTTCTGAGAGGCGTGATTCTGTGGAGATTTTTTAAGCAAAACTCTGGGTGCGTTTGATATCAAAGCAGCGTTCCCTTCAGCTCTCAATCGACGGGGCAACAAACCCTCAGGTCCACGATCCTACACGGGAGAGCGAGGTGAAGTGGAGGAGAGGCTGAGTGTGTCAAACTCAATATTCCTCCATAATGTACCAGGGCTCTCTGGCGCATGCTTGATCAATTTCATTTATTCATCTGCCAGGCAAGCGCTATCCCTCTTGTTTTTCTATATCCATTTCATCATCCTCATCTCTCACTTTTTTTCCTTTTTTTTTTATATTTCTTTCTGCAGGCCCTGGCCAGTGAGATACTTTTAGACGTCAGTGAGGTCAAGCAGCAGCTGATGAAGAAGAGGAGGAGGCAGAAGCAGAGCAGCGCTGTGGCAGCAAAGGCCGGCCTCTCAGCTAAGAGCATGATCAAAGCTAAGAGCATCGCAGCCTCTATCCTCAATATGTCCGAGAACGATCTGGCCGACATAATGGACAGTGATCAGGTAAGGCCATGGGACCACATCGTGCGCACACATTGCTAACTTCACGGATCTATAGCCAGTGAAGAGATGCCCACAGCTCTGCACGTACCTGTAATAGATTTGTACAACTGTAATATTCACCCCAAAGTTTCTGCCGGTTTTACTTAATAATTACACGGCAAAGACATTATTAAATCAATATCGACTTGTTGCTCTAGGCCTCAGCTTTTGTCAATTGAGACGAGATGAGATGTGGCGTGGAGAAGTGTTGGAGAAACTTTTGCGCTTCATCTGGGATCAGTTTGGTTGGCCTTATCTAATGGTATAAAAATATGAGCTCTACTTATTTGTACATTTTACCTGTAGCTAATAATGTTTAACCTTTCCATGTCTCCAGGACCTTCTGGTATTGATGACTTTAGTTCAAGTTCAAAATGTCAGTATGAAGACTGTGTACCAAGCACTCAGTCGCCCCACTAATAACTTGTCACTAATAGTACAATATGTTGATACAGAGAATTTTTTTGTTTGTTTTTCTTCTCTTTTTTTGAGCTGATATCTGATATTTGGCCTGCTACTGTGGGCAATACCGATATTTCACTTTTAAAATTCATAGCAAGGAGCATAAATTTATCTTAAGTTGAAGTCAAAGTCACAAATAAACTTTTCACTTTTGTAAAAAATAATAACAAAATGTATTTTAATGGGATTTTAAATGATTTGTTACATATTCGTGTGAAAATTCAGCCATATAAAGCTACTTCTATTTCTATTTTTACTCTTAAGTCTGTTCAAAGGCTTTTCCAGGCCAGCCAAGAGATATAGTCCCCGGCGTTTACTTCCAGTGGGACATGCTCGGGACACCTCTCCAGGGAGGTTCTAGGTTCCCAGGCTCAAGCATCTGTTCCCAACAATAACTCATTATAGTAATTATTGTGAGAGATGTTAGTTGGCAGATGATAGTTTGTTCCTGATTGTATATTTAATAGCCATCTAGTGTTGTTACTTTGAATAGTTTAGGTGGGGCTGTGCAATTGGTTGAATTTAGAGATTCAGTCATTTCTAATCTTCAAGGATCATGTCTTGATTAACAAGTTGGTCTTGTTCAACAGTATGATATTAAAGGTCCTCTACTAAACAAAATTGATTCTTGTGAGCTTTTAGTCATGTTATCAAAATTGTTACCTCTTCAAAAACATAGCCAAGTTTTATTTTGTTTCATTCACACATGTTTTAATAAACCTGTTTTATTAGTCTATCTCCATTTCCAAAGCTCAAAAATGCTCTTTTCTACCTGTCATGTAGTAGTAGTTTTCAAGTTGACAACTCTCACTTTTAGTTCAGTGGAGATCAACAATTCTGGGGCTGAAATCATCGAAATTATCCTAGTGAAGATGTGTGGAGTTTTAAAATGCAGAGGTGCACTTCTTGTATTACTACATGACATCACAAGGTGGAACTGAGTTTTCCGTTTGAGAGAAGAACTCTGCTTAAATAGTTAGGGTTTGGGTGTTAAACGTGTAAATGAAACAAAACACAACTCCAGGTATGTTTGTGATGAGAAACAACATTATAACATAAATCAAAAAAATAATATACAGCCTTTAAATAAATGCAAACATAAGTTAAATTACAAATGTTTTTTATCGCTCAAAATCCATTGAAATGGATGAATTCTTATTATGAGGTGGGTCATCTCTCCACAGATCTGACCATTAACTTGGCCTGACACCTCACCTGCTTGTCTACATGGAGAAAATTATTCAATCATTCCAAGAAGCCCATCATATTTTTTAATTTGTAGAATTTTGGTCCTTTTTCTTGTAAAACATTGGAGGACTAGTGGATCTGTCTCCTGTTTGCTGCTTGATAAATGTCTTTTCAGTCGATACTCTGAAACATTTCCTGGAGTTCAAACTTGAGTCGACAACTACCACTTTTTCATTGAATAGAAACAAAATTACAATGGCTGTCTTGGCTTGAATGCTCAGTTGTATGCTCAAAACAACATCAGAAACCTGTCAAATAAATACAAGTGGAAGTACTACTTTTTCCTCTGGTATAAAATTAATATCAAGTTTCAATTGGATGCTGTTGTTGAAATGACTGTTGAGTTTTTTACTTTTCCAACTTGGTGGGCCTTCCCTCCTCTATAGATCATACCTATCTGTGTTCTCAATTAGCAGCTGCGCGTTACAATCTTCCTTGCTTCCCTGGGGACTTCCTCTATCTATCACCAGATGAGAGAGGTCCAGCGGGCACTTACTCACACTTGAAACCAATTTTGTCCATTTGCAGTGCAGCCCCACCCAGGACATGACAGGCCACAGTTAGTCAATTGACAAAAAGTCGCCTTCATGAGAGCTGAAATATTGGTAGGTTAAATCACTCTCTCCTCAGCGCCACATGTTTCCCCCTGTGGATTATGGGTAGTAAAAGGTAGTCTCACTCTGGGTTCAGCGGCCTTCTGAGTTGTTGGAGTCGATCATAACATTCTCAGAGGCAAGGAGGCTGTGAAAGGAGTGTAGCTTATGGAGCTTTTTAATGTATAGAGCAAACTGGATAATGTAAGATTCAAGATTAACTTTATTGTATGTAATCAGAGAAATGTCATTTGTTGCTTTTGACATATTTACTGTATATGAGAGTTCACAAAAATTCAAGATATTTACTTTTATTAAAACACAATCATATCTTTGTACTTTAACTTGTTTTGTTACACATTTTAGATCTGTGAATTTGATATACACCAAAATGTAAAGTAGCTTTTAAACCTTGTGGTTTAAGTGTTTTTCTTTGAACCTGAGGACACAACATGAAGTTGTACGGATGTCTCCATAGTATTTATTTGATCAAACCTATATCCAGAGTATTCATGTATTCACTTGCTTGTACAATACCAGTGTACAGAGTGGAGCCCAGGGCTCACAGGGATGCGCTCACTTTTACTTATACTTTTAAATGAGAGAAGTTCATTGCCAACAACTTTCCTTTAGTTTGGGAGTTTTCTCCATCGTTTCCAATGGTTTTGGATTTCAGAAAGTACAATTACATTTTAAAAACTTTACAAACTTTACATTACCAAGTTCACTTGTGAGAAACCAAAATAACACAATGATGACCAGTAATTAAAAATGTATATATAACTTATATATAAACTTTATTTATGTGCTATTTCTGTAAAACATTCCCAACACTGTGTTGCTGCAGTTTTATTTCCCTGCTTCTTCCACAGTGTTGAGCTGAGCAGCGCTGAGGGCCGGCAGCACGGGCTCCCTGGGCATCTTGTTGTGGAGTTAATGATCCAGATGTAATAAGACTATAATTGCCAGGCCAGTTTGTTTTGCTCCTAATGTGAGATGGAGTCAGAGTGCTGTTATATATCTATCAGGGGTGGACAAGCACAGTTATCCTCTCACATGCAGTGTGCAGAGCCTTGTGGGAAGCTTCAGGCCACTGTAGTCACAAAGAGAGCCTCCTTCTCTGTTACAGTCAATACAACTGCTGTGTTAAGTGAGCCCTGGTCAGTATGCAGGCATCCTATTATTAACTAAGCCTGAACAAAAGCCTTTTCACACGTTTCTCACCAAGGAGACAGAAAATGCAATGTTATATTTGAAAAACTCTAAATAGAGTTTGAACTGAAAGAAAATTGACTTAAGCCATTCAGTACTCAATATGACAAAGTATATGCAAGAACATTATGTATGACAAATAGCAACCAACTGACAACCAGTGAGGGACAGGCCATTTTCAAAGTATGGATTCCCCACAGGAATTATATGATACTATATCAAAATTAGTATTGAAAATTACTGAATGGTTTTGTAAATGTCTTTAACAAACAGACCGGTGCTGTGACTTGGGCGGGAAGTGGGTCTGTCCAGCACTGACAAACGTTAAGTAAAAGTTCAAATTCAGATTTTATAAGCTTTGCTGACTGTGAACCTTAAAAACTAACTATTCACCAGTCAGCAAAGTGGAACTGCTCCCCCACTGTCCCTGTGATGTAGTACAAGGTCTATCACCCTATTTCAAACAGCAGCACCTGGGGTTCGAAGTGAAGAGGTAGCACATTCATTCAGAGGTGTACATGGCCAAGCTCTGTTCATTAGCGCTAACAAGGCTACCACTCCGCTAGCTCTTTATACATAAGTAGCATGCAAGTGTATGCGGGCGGACCGTGCCACTGGTCTCCCGAGAGCTCCTTCAAGGTCCTGCCCGCCGCACTGCAATTCAGCCCTCCAGCAAGAGACCTGGGGAGAGTGGGCAAACATTAGTGGCATGTGCAAAGTAGCTAGCATAAATTGAGTACTACGATTTTCTATAGTTTACTTTTTTACAAGCCAACAATGTTATAATGTGCACCAACTTCTAGAAAAAAAACAACAACTTTGCAGTATATATATGTACAAATTGATAAGAAAGATAAACCTCTGTCTTGTTTTTTAATTTAAATTCTGTATTTGAATGTGTTCTTAGGAGACAGCAGCTTATCCAGTGGGTCCTGGAGATCAGCAGTGGATGGATCAGTTGCATCACATACTTCAACAAAAGGTTTGTCAAATGTATCTGCAAACATCTCAAATTGTCTAGATTCATGGCACTAGGTGCTCTTGACATCTGAGGGAACACCCAGTAACGGAAAGTTGGAACAGCCCCAGGAAAATGACAACCCATTCATTTTAATGGAGATGAGCTGCTCTGTCACCACGGTTCAACAATTAAGATACAAAGACATTGAAAACTAAGTTGTCCAATGGCCTTTTTTATTTTTTTTTTTTTTTTTTATAATGATCCAAGAATGCTAATGATTGCAATGTAGCTACATCCTACAGTGATGCTAGTCTGTAATCCATTTACTTTTCTGGGGTAACACCATGTCAGCAACATTTGTTCAGACTTATTTGTGACTTGACTTATATCAGTTATGCTGGTACCTAACACCCAACCAGAAAAAGTTACTTCACAGTGCATCTATAAAAATGGTAACTCAAAAAACTTGGAAAAACAGGATGCTAGTTAATCCTAATGCTAATCAAACCCAATACTTTACTAATTATTGACGGATTAGTTTCATTGCTAGTATTATGTCTGTGATACAGGCCCATATGGTCCCAGGCCCAAGGCTTTAAAACTATATATTTGTGCCAGAAAACACTGGCTCTCGCTTCCAGAACCCTAAACAATGGCAAGTCTGTAGTTTACAGAAGTGTCTCATGGAAAGACGTTATAACATCATCAAGATACAAACATTTTTGCAGTAAATACACCGATACTCGTCTTCAACTGCAATATTTGACAATCAATATTTAAACCTACTGCATCATCTCATTCCTTTAACTCACCGGGCTACACCAGAACTCCGCCTGTTTTTTGCCTTGACACTGCGACTCAAGGACCCATTTGTTTTTGTCGTACCGTTCTGCCTCGAGTTCTGTCTCTGTCTCTCTCGGGCCACAGATCTGCTACCAGTTGCATTTGCACAAAACACACGAGGAGCATCAGGATTCAGTTTCCAGCACAGATAAAACAAAAGAAGCTGCGCGTTTGAGTCTTTGCGAGCCACTTATGTTTGGAGTGGAGTGCTGTCAGCCAGTGTGCCCTGTGATACTGTGTGATGTGTGTGTATGATTAAGTGTGTGTTCTCGTCAATGGCAGCCGCGGGCACTCAAGCGTCGCCTCCGCACCACGACACCGCCAGACTCAGTTTCTCTCTCTGTTCCCCAGATCTTCTCCTGACCTTTGCACCCCACCCCTCCCCCCCCCCCCCCCCCATCCCCTCCCTCCTCTTCCCTTCCTCCTTCCTCCTCCTCCCCTCCCACACCAACACACACAAGCAAGAACCCATCCATGTTTTTTCCCTTTCTAACCGGACAGCTCTCAGTCCCTGCTCCCAGTCTCTCCCTGCCATCCCTCCACTGTCCCACCACCCTCTCTCACTCTCTCTCCTTCCTTTCCTCTCCCTCTCTCTTTCTCTCTCTCCAGACCCCGAGGCAGCTTGTTAGTGGGGAACTAAATATTGATTTGGCGGGCCTGTCGATGCCGCGAGAATGAGCTAGTGTCCACCAGAGACCTCGGCACCGGCAGCCTGCTATCGACGTTTTCCGTGGGCAGAACGCGGGGCGGTGGAGGAGAGGGGAGCGGGGGTGCAGGGGGGTACTGTGCGGAGCGGCTGTAGTGGGGGGATGGGGGTGGTTGGAGGAAGAGGAGGAGGGCAGGGTATGACAAGGCTGAGACTTTACCCCCAGGGACCAGCGCAGTCATCCCCACTGCATTCGCACACACTTTTTCTAACCCTTTCAAGTCCATCGTCTGCAGTTTTTTCTTTATTTATTTCGCTCTAATCCTGTACTCTCTTCTTTCTGCACCTGCTGTTTCTAAAATATCATAGTCTTCTGGCAGTAAAGGCGCAAAGCTCGCTGTCATTTTGGCGTGACAGAATTATAACGTAGACACATTTGTCAACCTTCTAATGAGCCATTAGTTTAAAACTGAGATACCTGCCTAAGGAATACACATAAAGCTTTATTTGAACATTTGAATGTGAAGCGATAACTGCACAAAATGGGACTTTACATCTCGATTATAAGTTTGTGATAAAAATGGGCTGTGGGTGAGTTTGTGGTAAATTTGAATTGCAGAATTTGGGGAAAATAATCAAAATCAGCCCTAAATATCAGCCCAAAAATATCGGCAGAGCTTACCGGCTATCGATCTCTGGATTATAAACAATCAGTATCGACATCAGGCATGAAAAAAATCAGTCGATCTCTACTATGGTTAAAATCTCCAATTATTTTGGTAATTTGTATGTAACCAAAGCTGGTACAAAGCTTAATGTCTATGTTAATGCCACAATATGTCTACTCGATCAGTGCAAAAACGTGCCACTATAATGATTACTATACATCATACAAGGTTGGCAGTTATCTGGTTCAAAATTTGCAGATTTTTTTGTTGGAGTTTGGAGTTTTCTTACAAAAACGGTGCTTCCATCTAATATTACATTACCGCCTAATCTGTTTTTCCCATTCGAACAAAAGTAGATGAGTTCATTTATAGTTTAACTGGGCAATATGACAAAAAAAAGGAATCACAGTTTCTTTCCTCATACTACTTTTACTGACTTTACATTGATTAAAATGAGCCAACAATATCATTGACAATTAGAAATGACTGCATCTCAATCTCTAGTTTAAATTTTCAGTTTACATAAAACCTAAATGACTCACTGAACCCACTAAACTTTGCACAGAAGTTATCCTGTCACCTTTCCTTTCAAACATGGTTAAAACTACATAAGATCCAGCTGTACACAGGACCAGACCTTGTCATTTTTAATAGTAACGCTGAAGCACAGTCCGCATTCGCCACTCTCTATCTCTATTTTTGTCTCTCTATTCCTATCTCTCTATCTGTATTTCTCTCTCTATTTTTCTCTGTATCTCTCTATCTCTATTTCTATCTATCTCCCTCTCTATATCTATTTATCTCTCAATCTATACATCTATTTCTATCTTTCTCTCTCTCTTCCTCTTTCTTCCCTTTTCCTCTCTGTCTCTCTCTCTCTCTTTTCTCTCTATCTGTATTTCCATATATCTCCATCTATATATATTTATCTCTCAATCTTTACATCTATTTCTATCTCTTTCCCTCTCTCCATCACAGTCTTCTTTTCTCCCCTGAATCTCTAGCTGTATCTCTATTCTATCTATGTATTTCTAACCTTCTCTCTCTTTCCCTCGTTTTCTCACTCTCTCCTCCCCCTCTCTTTCTCTCTCTATCTGTATCTCTCTATTTCTCTGTCTATCTCCTTCTCTATATCTCTAGCTCCCTATCTATCTATCTATCTATCTATCTATCTATCTATCTATCTATCTATCTATCTATCTATCTATCTATCTGTCTGTCTGTCTGTCTGTCTGTCTGTCTGTCTGTCTGTCTGTCTGTCTGTCTCTCTGTCTGTCTCCATCCATCCATCCCTCCATCTATCCCTCCATCTATCCCTCCTTCTTTCCCCCTCTCCTTTCCATCTCTCTGTCTCCCTCTCTATCTTTATCTATCTCTCCATTTCTATCTCTCTCTTTCCCCTCTTCCTCTCCATTTCCCTCCATCTCTTTCTCTTTCTATCACCATTTCTATCTCCCTCTCTATATCTATTTACCTTTTTCTTTTCCCTCTCTCTTTCTGTCTTTCTCTCCTCTCTATCTCCTTCCCTATCTCTGTCTGTCTATCTCTCTTTCCCCTCTGTCTCTCTCTCTCTCCTCCTCTCTTCCTCTCTTCCTCTCTTTCTCCTTCCTCTCTGTGATAGTCTATGAAGGAGTCAGCAAGCAGAACATGTGTGAAGTGCCCATCCTGTCACCAGCCTGTGACACTAATAACACACTACTCTAATAGTTATATGATCTCACACACTTCTGCGCCGATAAAAAAGACACGGACAGAAATAGACGGAGCGGAAGGGAGGATGAGAGAGGGATCCGTGTCCTTAACTGGAGCGAGCTGTCACCGCCGGAGGATGGTACTTGTGCGCGTGTGAACCTCATCTTGTCACTGTCAGGGCCTAATAGAGCCGCCAGTGGGACAGCGCTTTATTATCGCAGTGGCCCTGTCAATACAGAAGCCATCAGTCACTGCGGTGGAGCGCGGATGTGTGTGCGCGAGTGTGCGTGTGTGTGATCTTTGTGTTTGGACAGTTTGTTTGCCATCACTGTCATGAACTGCCACATGTCAACATAACGAGAGGGAGAAGGTTCATTGGCACACACTTGTATAAAGGAAGTTCTGTGGTGTAAGAGACTTATTAACCAAGAGGAGGGCAGACTGAAGGATCTCCAGTCTCATCCTGGTGCAGCATCCATAATGTTATATACACAAGTTCTATCAAATGCCAGATCACATGGCAGCAGCACATACAGTGTCTGCCGAGACTAATAAAATGCATTATCAGTTTGAAAAGAAAGAATTTCAGTAACTTTGACCACAGTTGAGTCGTTGGTCCCAGACAGGCTGGTGAATTGTGGATTAAATATTTGCATTTGAACTACAGGATGCTCCCTTAATGCCCAAGAAGTGGCATAGATTTTCCGAGCCCCCCTCACAGACTCCCCACTTGTCCACTCAAAAGCAAATGAAACATAGCATTCATTTCCTGGTCTCCCTTCTGCACTGGTGAGTTAATGAAATCAAAGCGCACTCCTCTCAGTAGAGAGCCACCATAGGCGGCGCTCCACAGCCAGGATCCTGGGACAGGCGGGGTAATAATGATGGCGGGCCGGGGGGTGTGCTGGATGGCTCCAGCGCTGCTCCATGAATAAGGCCCCAGCTGAAGATGGAGTGTCCGTATGGGCCAGAGGGTCCAGGCACCGGCCCGGGGAAGCATTGATTTAATTGCCTTTGGTTTATTTGTGGAGTCCTAATTATTGACTGGAGGTAGAATTTAATGGGCCGAGTCTTTATGAAGACAGGGAAATGACTGGCTTCTGCTGCTGCCCAATAATGAAGAGCAGCGGCCTGTGGATGCATGTGTGAGCCCACGCACACAGGAGCGCCGCATCCCTCCTGATCATTTTTCACACTCATTTTATCCACACACACCGCGGCCCCAGCCTCATGACAGCATAATAACATTTAAAAAGTCATTGACTCTGTTGATTTCTTTATGAGAGGACAGTGCTTTGGTTTACTGGTATGGGGTGGCGCTCGGGGCCTGCTACTATTTACCTCCCAATGACGCCCCAGGGAGACGTCCAGGCATCACTTCTTATCAGCCTCCCGACCATAACAAGCAGGTGAAGATTAGGACAGTGGCAGAGACAGGCCGACCAATCAGGAGTGGAGCTGCTCTCCACATCAAAGCTGTTTATGCTCTGTGCAGGCCTGTAATAATTCCTGTAATTGGAAGCCTTTATCGAACTTTAGGGATGTTTGCTGTGGTGCGTTGCTATGAAGGTAAATGGCATCATTTATCTCTAAATAACATACTTTACTATTCATGTCGCTCCTTGTCAAGTGCTCCGGCCCTGCAGTCCCCTCCACTGGGATTACTTCATTAACCCTCGGAATTAAACATATCAAAGGCTGCACAGTGCTAAAGTTTTCTGGCGCTGGCTCATTATGCCTTTGTGATGACAAGGAACAGCTCGGAGTCGTACACTTCTCTCTATAGG
Organism: Periophthalmus modestus; assembly: GCA_019594935.1. NCBI lineage: Eukaryota > Metazoa > Chordata > Actinopteri > Gobiiformes > Gobiidae > Periophthalmus > Periophthalmus modestus. The sequence continues at coordinate 6,478,672 of JAIEZT010001373.1, read as the reverse complement.
AAAGTGACTCTAATTAAGCCTCATTTAATCATTGGGCTAATTAAATCAGCCACCCTTTTGTGTCTGTATGCGTGTGGAGGGGACCCGAGCGCAGCCTTTGTACTGTAAATATGCCATAGACTGAGCAGGCTATCCCCACGAGAGGGCTCATTATGCCAGTGCGCACTGTGACTTCCTCTGGTAAACTTTCACATAAATAGAAACTGGAGATTGGAGCTTATTGGTAATGATACATAATCCTCAGGCTATTTTGGGGATTACTTAACCAGGCCATCTTGTTCAATTGCTTCTTCAAGTGTCCCCATAGCAGTGCATAAATGTGAGTTTTGAAAATGTGTTTGTTGTTGTTGTTGTGTTAGATTGCGAGGTGTTGGTACTGTGACTGCATTGCTCAATGGCTGCCCTCATTGGCTAGATTTAAACTAGCAACCTTTCTATCGTTGGTCAAACCTATGGTTTCTAAATTGTATATTTGATGTGTCTGTGATTGGTTTAAAAATTGTAAATGAGAGCCGTAGTGGTGCAATAGTCTATGCCAAGGGTGTCCAAACTATGGTCTGGGGGCCAAATGCGGTCCTCAGACCAGTTTTTATCGGCCCACAGGCCTCCTGCTGAACTGGCCCAATTGATCATAAGCAGTACTTTTAACAACAAATTAAACTGTTTCTACCACTATATCCTCAAACATCACATTGCAGTGTGATACAGACCTAAAATGGATATGTTTCAAGCCTTATTAATACAGCGGATCTGTCAGAGCTGTGTATAAAGCATCGCACTGCATTGATCACTGGTCTGTTGCCCTCTGCTTCAAATATGTTTTGAGATGTGGCCCCAATAAAAAAAAAAGCAAATTGAAAGGTTGTTGGTTTGATCCCTGTAACAGTCGTCGTGTCCTTGGGCAAGACACTTTTCATTGCTCACTTATGTCACAATAATGTGTCTGGTTTGGTTGCAGCATGGAAGAACATCTGGTCTTGAAACTGTATTGATACTCTCTAAGGGTTTCAGATACAGGATTTTGAGGACTTTTTAGACATTGAATTAAAAAAAAAAAAAGAATCAAAGCATGATTTAGTGTTTCTTTTTTTAAATTCATTTAATTTTTTGATTGGGTTTTAAATAAATAACTCATTAAAGAAAAAAGTAGTATATTACCTTTTCTTCTCTTGTTAATATTATAGTTTAATGATAGTTGTTTTGAGTCATACGTAGCTGCTCCACTCCTTTCGATATGTCTCTGTGTTGTGTTGTGGTTGTTGTGGTGAAGATGACAGAGGCTCAGACCGGGTTCAGAAAGTTTACTGTATCACTGATAGAAAAATCACAAGCCGCTACGAGTCGATCCAACAGTATTCCTCAGAGACGCTGCACAGCTCTCTGCTTCTACACATATACATTTGGCGGTTATTACAGTTTTAATAACAACAAGATTCGACAACATGATAAATTCAAACCCACAATAGTACCCACAATAAAAGTCAATTAGTGAAGACAGTCCGAAAAGAGTGGTAAGAAAGTAAGTGTTTTATGATAATTAGCTCACAAAATATTGATTACAATTTAATGCAACTTGCATAACACAATGTAGAAAATTAAAAGTACATTACATAATGATTTACAAAAGAATTCAACTACTGGTATTTACAGAACATTCATCAGCAAAAAAAACTATATTTGGTTAGGAGCCCAAATTAGTGTGTCTTACCTCAGAGCTGTGCAACATCGGCAACACAAAAACAAACCCCCAGCAGCACAGGTACGTAAAGCAAACAATAAAAGGTAATTGGTGGATTTCGTGATTAACCTGTTACACATCATTTTAGATTTTTCGACTCTCCCCTGGGCTGCTCCATGATTCTTCGACTGTTTTCAAAATCTTCTGTTGTGTTTCTTTTTTTATTCATGTTTTTATTGAAGTTGACACCATTACAATCAGTGTGAGGAAAGTCTGGGAGTCCCTCCTTAGCCGCGCCCGCGACCCAGGTACCGATAAGCGAAAGAAAATGGAGGGATGCATGGAACAATCAGTGACATATCTCTGACAACTTTTTCATGTCTTTCCTCGTTTTTTTTTTTTTAAACAACAAATGATTAAAAGATAAGAGAGTAAAACAAGGTGACTTAACTGGGAGCCACACACCAGACACTTCACCCATAATTTCATGGGTCAAACGAAATTGGGACGAAAGAGGGATACAAACTGGATCTATTCATCCCAAATCTTGTAGAATTATTCCCTGTGAGTTCTTAGAGTGTATGTCAATTTTTCTAATGCTTCAGTTGCATCCAATTTATTTATTTTTTATTATTAATAGCTATGGAAACTGCAAATTTTCATCATGTACGCAAGTGGCCATAAAGTTCTTCACCCCCCCCAGAGCCGTACTCTTCCTCTCTCCTGTGTTCCTGACTGTTGAGTTCTACCTAAAGGTTGCGTCTCTTTTGTATGGATATCACCTCTCTATATTTATCCCCCAATCAGGCCCGAATCACCTCATTTCCACACCTAATGAGTGTAGCAACCTGCAACAAAGACCCGGTGTTTAATCTAGGCCTTATTTAGGTCACATACTTTACAAATACGCTCGCAAAATGATGTCTCCAAACAACGCGTATCAAGAAAAAGGCGAGATTTTTAATTACAGTATTTGTGGCCCCAAGTGTCCAATTCCCTTTCATATCAGTCTCACGAGGTTTGCGGGAGAGGAGAGAGGGATCTTGTGTGTTAGGGAGATAATTATAAAGCAGAGGGAAAGAATAGGCTGGCCCGTGCTCTCCTTACCTGAGCCGCTGCAAGTGTGACACATTCATTAAAGCAGATAATCAAATGCAAGACTAGTTTAGAGTTGGGTGCCTTTGTGCTCGGGCCTTTTTTAATCTATTTATCATGTTGTTGTTGTTGTTATTCCCCCATTTGATCAAATTGATTTTCAAACAAAAGTGAGAGGTTCAGGGATCAAAGAGCTGCTTTTTTCTTCTCTTATAAAACTAGTGTAACTACCTCTGGTCTTACCTTGAGTAGTGGCCTAGATTGGATACTTTGTACCAGCCAGGGACAGGCTCGGAGGATGGGAATTTTACTCGGAAATTCGATGATGCTTTTGTCATCCAAATGTGTTTTATGTTAAGTATCTTCGGGCGCCTCGCAAGATCGTGTTTGGTCATGGTGTCACTGAAAACTAGCATTGTTTTGACAAGTTTTCTGCTTCCAACCATCAGCGCCAATCTTGCCCCACCATTTACTGAATTATGTTAAGACACATAATATACACTATGTAACTTTGCTACCACCTGCTTGTCTCAGTGGAAATGTTATTGCTTTGCCTGGCATGTTCTACAGCATCACATTAAACTTCATCTCCATGGAAATATAAACCATTAAAAAGGTAGATTACATGTTGGAAACCTTTTACAGTTTGTTGCCACTCAAATAAAATTAATTACTTTTGATCATTCCAATTTCACATAAGCGGTGCAGATTTAGGTTGGTATTTTCTCCAGTGCACAGTGCCAATTCTTAGAAGTGGTATGAGCGGGGTTTCATTTTCACATAGCAATAATATGTAGTGTTCCGGTTAACTGGTTGTTCCTTTAGGTGCACCCCAACCCAACCAAAGGCCAACCAAAATTACTGGCATAGTCAATTCTCCACCAGACGCTGATCAGGAATAAACTGGATTAAGATGGAAAAAGGACAGAAGTACCGTGCATTCATTTTAACAGCCTTTTAACAGCCTTGTATCTTTAAAGCATCTTTTTACAGCTTTAAACATGTTACAGTTGTTTCCTCTCACCATTTACTCACCCAAAGTTGTATTTGTATTTGAGCAATATTTAATCACTTATTTTCAAGACGACGTATTTCTGACGTTTTTCAACTCCCGTTTTCACCGCCACCAACATATGACCACTGCTCTCTTTTTTCTTTGTTCTCCAATATTATTTTCTTAATCAGTAATACGCATAGGATTCGGCTGACAACTGCGAAGCTCTTCGTTGTGATGACGTTTATGGCGACGTCGGCTCCCATTGAGCGTTTCAGTGTTCGAACGCCCAAGTCAGTGAACATGTTTCTTTTATTAAGTCGTTTTAGATCAATATTGAGATTTAAAATGCGCAAATTATAACACATGATTCACTAGTGTCATAGATTATAACTACACAGCAGACACAAGCACAGTACGTCAGCTTTAAGTTATGCGCAAATCTTGTATCTGCCACTGTTTGCTAATGCCCTCCTGTGTCCCTCTTCGGCTTTGCACTTCCCATCTCATTCTTCCTCATTTAGATATCCCTCCACCTGACACGTTCCTCCACTCCTCAACAAATTGGGCCCTTGAAAATAATTGCACTAACCTGTTTCGGGGGAGACGACAAAAGAGCCATGAATGATCGATCTTTTAGGAGAAAAAAAAAAGTTGGCGTGCTTTATGCCACTAGCAGACAATGGTCACTGGAGCGCTCCAACTTTGAGCTGCTCTCTGCCTGGAGGCGTGCCCCGGGCTACAGAATAGCAATGTCACTTAATTGGCTCATGAAACTACCTTTTGCTTGCAGCTCCTGTCCTCATCTCCGTTCGTGCACACACTCGCGCACACCCCACTGTCAGCGTCGGTGCTACTTCACGTCACTTCACTTCTAAAACATGTTCATGAAATCATAGCGGGACAAAAGGTCTGCTCTGGAGGGCCTGTTGAATAGTAATGGCGGGGAGTTAGCGCGGCTTAATGCTACACTAGCTATTTTAGTGTTGCCAAGGGGGACAGGGCCTCTCTCAAAAAAAGCAGCGCTTGCGTTGCCGAGCGCTGGCGAGCTGTGCCAAGGGGGACAGGAGGCCGGCTAAATCAACCGTAGCATAACATTAGTGCCAGTTCCTAACAGTGAGTGGAGCAGCCCAGGGGAGAGCTCGAACCATCCCGCAGGCCTCGGTCACCGCTACAGGGAGGGCATCTGGATGAAAGGGAGTAGTGTGTGTGTGAGGTGGAGGGCTGATCTGAGTCAGGGTGTGGGCGCGCCTGTTGTCTTTATTTTACAAACTTAGAACGATCTGCAGCTCTTAGTCACAGCACAGGGAGAGGTGTAAGAGAGGAGTGAGTTTAGCAGAGCATTTCATCAGCAGTGGAGCCAGGCAAGTGTATTTCTAATCCGCAGCGGTTTACAAGAAGTCAAAAAATACATTGACAATGATTACAAGTCAGACTATAAACTTTAGATAGTGCACAGATGTGGTTATGTGGTTGGATAGATAGGCTGCGGTATAATAATAATGTGACAAGGTGGGCATTAGTACATTTTATAGTTTGGCAAAGATACAATATGTATATGGTAAAAATGTATAATAACTACACTTTTAAAGCAGACCTATTCTGCAAAATCGAGCTCTACCCATGTTACAGCTGCTTCCCCTCACCGTTTACCCTCTCAAAGTTGTTTTTGCTAGTGATTCGTGCATGTTTGAGCAATCTTTAATCACTTATTGCCGATCAACTCCCATGTTTACCACTACCTGTGTACGCCCACTGCTGTCTACTTACTTTGTTCCTTAATTAAATGTTCTTAATGGGCGAAACACGTAGGCCTGTCACCATTAATACTATATTGACTTATGTTCAGAACATGAGATCTGGAATAATTTTTGGGGGTTAATATTTATCGTGGGTAGTTTTCTTTTACACTAGTGGGGAATGTTTTGTAATTTTTTTTGTACTTTTTTGAAGGTTTGAGCTGTAGAAGGTTAAATAAATAACTTCTATAGCTCATAAAATGTTCATTTATGTATTACAGGTCATGTTCATTGTTCATTACTGTAGTATTTTGAGATAAATCTTGCTGCAGTGTTTTCGTGTCAGAGGCATAATGGTTTTTAATACTATCGTTTATCGTCTATATTTTCTTCTGCAATATATCGTATTTCAAAATGTGTTATCCTGACAGGGCAAGATACTTGTAGGACTCGGCAGTGTTGCATAGTCAATTTGGTACAAATGAAAAAAAATTGCTGCTCACTGCCATGATGTGTGATTACCTTATTAAGTTGTTTTAGATGAATATTGCGATTTAAAATGTGCAAATTTTATGTGGGGCTCTAAGGACTGAGCACATTATAGACCATTATAGCTCACCTAGACTTAGACTTTTTTTTTCTTTTTTTAGCCATAAAAATCATGTTAACGGTATTTTTTCACACAACTACCTCTATTTTACATTACTTTTCCTTTGACGCATGTAACTGAGTGGTGAATCCCAGCGACACCCTTTTTTCACACAAAACACCTTACCGTATTTTACAAACCCATCCTTACTTTTCCTTCAAAAGGTTTAAAAATGGAGGTTTATAACTCCTAACCAGCGTAAAAGACAAATTAAAATCTGTCAACTGGTCAAAAATCTTGTCAAGGGAAGACGTTTGGCTAAACACATTCTTCAGTTCGTCAGATTACTGGTGGACAGTCTTAACATATTTAAAGACACTGAAACCACACCTGCCTCTGCTTTGAGTTACAGTTTCTGTTTGATATTACATGAAAGCACAATTGAAGAAGCGGCTTGGAGTTACGAAACATAATCACAAGGTCTATAGGACAAATTTATAAAATAGACTGTCAATGATCCTTTAGGTCAGTTGATTAGTAATGTCCCTAGATAGAATATTTGTTTTATACTTATCTGTCAAAAAGTTTGTACCAGCCTTGTCCCTTTAGTAAAACTTGCAGCACTTTGAGCATAAAATGATCACGTCTGATGTTTACCTGTTGTTTACCCCTGCTCCCTCATCAGTTCCTTTAATGATCCCGGCTCCCTCCTCTCCGCGTGGTCCCTTAGAGCTCGGTGTTGTGGCTGCATGCGTCTCTATTTTGGTGTGTTTGTTTGCATACTTAGTGGCTCTGTGTAATTAGCTGATGAGGAAGTGCTGCGTGCCTGGGAGAGCGTGAGATACAGAGTGTTCCCAAAGGAGCCACCAGGGGGAGATGTCTCAGCAGTTCCTTCAGTGTGGAGATCCTCGGAGGGATAGGCCTCTGTGTTTGATGCATCCGGAGCTTGTAGGGTTTTGACGCTGTAATTTTAATGATGGCCTTATTGTTACAAAGACGACTACATACGGTCTTCATCTAATTAGAAAACATTTATCTACTGCACACTTTAAAGAAAGAGTCATGTGATTCACTACATATATACTGGGGGCGACAGTGGCTCAGTGGTTAGAGCAGCGGCCTCCTAACTCCGAAGGTCAGCGGATCAATTCGTGTTCTATCATTGTGTCCCTAGTCAAAACGTCACCTACCTTGTATGAACGTGTGTGTGTGTGTGTGTGTGTGTGTGTGTGAGTGAACAGGTACTAATCGATAATGAATGTGAATACTAATTTACCAAAGAGTTTCTGAGAGCTAGGAGCAAGTTAAATTCAAAATACCTGCTTCCTGCTTTCACTGTTTCAAAATGATGTTTGTATGAAATGTTTATGTCCATAGAATATGCAACTGCAACACTGGACCCCCTTGAAAAAGAGATTATGCATATCAAGGGGCTATGCTTAAAAAAAAATGAAAGTTTGCCCATATAGTCCAATTTGTAAGGGTAAGGGTACAAATGAAAGGCAAAACAGTCAGGTCAATCTGATATCTGTCAGTCTGGTAAAGATTCTAAATGTGACTAAACCTCGAACTATAAACAGGACCAAATCAAATCTACATCAGCATAGCTTTAATACAAGTCACAATTTTTAAGGTCTTCTTAAATTCTCGTACACGTAAATATTCATGGTTAAAGTGACGTCCGCCTTTGATCGTGCCTCTTAATGACTGCAAAAACCTTGGGTCGACTTAGAGGAAAATGTGAATTACCCATAATGCCCTGCTCCCCTTTACATTCTCACCTTTCTAAAGTAATGTCCGCATATGAGGCCCTATGATCAACCCTTGTAATTACCTTTGATTCCCCCAAGGATGTCATTTAGGTTCCCACCAAAGACGGGGCCCACCGGAGTCCAATGCATGTCCCCAGCGATGTCCATACCATTTTTAATTATGCCTGGAGGCTTGACTTAGCAAAAGTGATCAACTGGAGCTTAGGGGCACAGTGGACTAGTGTTTCATGAGCTCTTCCTCTTAATCCTCTGGCTCTGATTGGGAATGAGGATTTAGATGAGGTATAGAAAAAAGGCTGATCGTGGCTGTGCTTGGACAATGTGGTTTATCAACTATGGACAGGTCCTTTAAAGTAGTGATTCAGGTTTGATTTTGGAGCTGGTTTGGGTGGTGGGGGGGTTTGGTGCGTGTCTGCGTGTCTCCTTCCTGGCACTCGGATTTTCCCCATCTACCTTAAAACTTGTGCAGTAGAAGCTAATCCTCCAGCTATTGTAGTTACTCACCCACTCCTCCTGACGGGACGACCTGCTGCACTGGGTCAAATGCAGTGCACAAATGTTTCTACTGGTACAATTAAGTCTATAGATGTATTTATACCACAGCATTTCATCCTGAGATCATGTGTTCTACAAATCAGACTTTTGTGAGGTTTAGTCTGAAAAATATAACCAAACAAATGTGATGTGATTTGAAAGTCATTTAAAATTGTGCCTTTAGAGTCAGACATTGATATCAGAATTATAAAAGTTGTTCAGTTACCGTTTTGTGTTTGACCTGGTGGAACGACCTGTTTTCGCCTTTTGTTTTTGCTTTTAGGCTGGTGATGTTGGTAGCGGCTTCTATGGTCGTGTATCTGGTGACCCGTGCCACATCCTTTTGTTCTGCTCGCCTGCTCACCAGTCCACCTCTCTGTTACTTTGTTATTGTTACTTTACTTTGTTACTTTGTTTTTTGGACATGGGAGTTTTTGGGGGGCTTTTTAATATAAATTCAGATATATTTAAAATAAAAACTATATAACATTTGTAACCCTGTTACAAAACCCTGTGGGACATTTACCCGTTTGGTCCACATGGGTCACAGCCCTAGACATGACACCACTAAAAGCAATTTATCCATGTTTTAGAAATTGCAATTGTACATAAACAGTGTATGTTGCTGTATGTATCACACCACTAAATATGGTGTGTGCGCGAAATGAATCCATGGTGTGGTTGCCTAGGGGAAAGTGTGTGAGAATGAGAGCTGCTGGTCAAGAGGGGAAATGGGATGTGAGAATAGAGCGAGCTTTCAAGAAAATATCAGATCATCACTGGAGGGCACGATCATACAGGTTTGACGACCATTTGCCCGGCCCAGGGGCGTGTCTTTACCATATGCCTAAATCCTGACTTTTCGAACTTTTCTAACCGCGTTTCATTTCTGTATTTCCCCCTTCTCTCCCCTCGCCCCTGTAGATCCCCTCTGCCGCTCAACTAATGGAGGCTGTGCGCGTGAAGATGAAGGAGAGGAAAGTGCTGACAGAAGAGCTGGCCGCGCTCGCCACACCAGTCAGCGAAAACTACTGACTCCCTGGACTGAAGCTGGGAAAACTGTCATCCGCCCTCCCTCCCCTCCTCTCTCCCTCCCCTCCTCTATCACCCCCCTCTCTCCTCTCCTCTCTCACCTTCCTCTCTCATCCAACCTCTCCTCTCTCTTCTCCTCTCATCTCTCATCCCCTACCTCTCTTCTCTGCTCTCTCACCCTTGCTCTCCTCTCTCACCCATCGTCCTCTCGTCTCTTCTCTCCTCTTTCACCCTCTCCCTCCTCTCTCACCCCCCTTCCTCTCTTCTCTCCTCTCTCACCCTTCCTTTCTTCCCCTCTCCTCTTGAGCCCCTCCTCTCTCACTCTTCCCCGCTCATCCAACCTCTCCTCTCTTCTCCTTTTTCTCTCACCCCCCACCCCCCACCTCTTTTCTCTCCCCCTCTCTCACCCCTCCTCTCTCTCTTCTCTCCTCTCTTCTCTTATCCTCTCTCTCCCCCCTCTCTTCTTTGACCCTCCTCCTCTCTCTCTTCCTCTCTCTCATCCAACCTCTCCTCTCTCTTCTCTCTCACCCCCCCACCTCTATTCTCTCCTCTCCTTTCTCACCCCCCACTCCTCCTGTCTCACCCAAGCCTCCTCTCTTACCCTTCTTCTTTCCCTCCTCTCTTCTTTAACCCCCCCCCTCTCTCACTCTTCATTTCTCATCCAACCTCTCCTCCCTTCTCTCTTCTCTCACCCCCCTACCTGTCTCTCTCTTCTCTCTCTCCCCCCCTCTCTTCTCTCACCCCCCCCCCACCTCTCCTCTCTCTCTCGCCCACCCTCCTCTCTTCTCTCCTCTCCTCTCTCACCCCCCCTCTCTCCTCTCTCACCTTCTTTCTCCCCTGTCACCCCTCATTTTCACCCCTTCCTCACCCTGTTCCTCCCCTCTCTCACCCCAGCTCTGGGCTCTGTGGGGGCCGGGCTGAGCCAAGCTGAGGCGGGGGCAGCACCACCAATATTAGTGAGAAAAGTGTTGTACTGAAGACGACTCGCAGCGGTCGTCCTTTTGTAAATGAGGCCTGGACATCTGTGTTGCTCCGGGTTTATCGGGGCGGCTCTTCAGAGGGCGGCTAATTTACTGCACAGCCACTTTCGACGGTTCTGTGTTCAAATCCTGGCGTGATCCGGCAAATGCTTACACGAATATTCACGCTTTTCTTCAACATACTAACTTTAATTTGGTTAGCACCTCAAGGACTTGGAGATTGAGGTACCTGACCCAGCAATACCACAGCAACACTTTATTTAACGAGTATGAGAATGTTGGTATTATTTGTGAAATAAAGAACTCATGAAGAATAGTATCTTTTTGTCATTCTTTTCACCCATTGCTACAAGTTAGGGTTGTCAAAAGTGTAGAAAATCAGATACTAATCGATACTAAAGCTAGTAACGAAACTAGATATTCTATTGAGCAGGTATCAGAACTAAAAAAGTCAAGTTCACAGGACAGAAATGAGCCTGAAATGTTTTTTATCGTACGAATGCAAACCTTTTTAACACGTGTATGTACTATCATTTTGTCAACTGCACCAGAGCCAAAACACATGGAAATGAGGCGTCGCTAAAAGTCTCTACGACATAAAAGATGTGTCTGAAGTTGTTTGTATTGGGCCCTGTGTGTGTTTTCACAAGATGATAGATACAGGTAAAGGCCCATTAGCTGAAACTCATTCTCTCACCTCCCACCAAGTATAAAACAGACAGATGTGTTATTACAGAAATGGATTTGACCACGTTTTAACTTTTTTTTTTTTTTTCTTCCTTCAAGCTGATTTACCTGTTTGAAATGTGGTTTTCCATCACACAAACATTTCAACATGTTGCAGTTATTGTTTATTTTGTCCCCTAAAATGACTTTTCATTTCATATATCACTACTGGCACCCTTTATAATAACTACACTTAGATTTCCTTTAAAAAGCATGAAGAAAAAAACCTATTCATAATGAACCTCCAGTTTATTAAGAATGATTCAAGCCAACTACTTAAAGGCAGAGTATGGAACTTTCTGAGTTGGCATTTCACTCGCATGATTCCACGGAAACAGAAAATTAAACAAGAGAGAAATGTGAGAAAATGTTAATGCCTGTCTGAGAAAAGTATATAAAGTGTGTGGTGAGGTGTTTTACATAGAATAATTGTAAAAAAAAAAAAAAAAAGTTTTCTACTTCACAGATTTCGTTTATTGATTTTGGAACGTATAATAACACTTGAGCTTAATTTGTTTAACCCCTTACCATTCGAGGTCATTTTGGTGAAATTGCCTATGTTCTGACCTCTCCAAATTAAAACGATAACTATTATTGAACCCTCAGTAGTATTTACACAAGTTTGGGGTCTTTTTTTTTTGTTAAAATGAAGGTGCAGAAAGCTGCAGTAGGGAGCTAGGGACAAAAGTCCACTATATTTCAACTGAAAATATGATTGACCTCTCACTTTTCAGATTTGAGGTCAATCTCTTAAAAATTTAGATTTTTACACTCATTTTATTATTAGTAAATCCAGGAGGGACTTTTGGTGTATCCAAATTTATCCAGACCTCTCCAAATGTCTCCATTTGGAGAGGTCTGGATAAATTTGGATTTGGAACGTTTGGAAAAACTGCATTAACTTGAATGCTTCAACCACAGACATCAGTGAGGCTCTACTGAAAGATCACACTTAGAGGAATCTGTATCTGCACATCCAGCTGCTCTATTACTTATGCAAATGTATGTAGCATATCAAAACACAATATAAAATACATATTGTTTTTATAAAATATAGCCAAAACAAGTGGTATGGGTGAAAATAAATATATATTTACAAACTTTACACACTGGAAACAGTGAACAACTGATTCGCTTTCTGGGGATCCAGTAACACACAAACTCCACCTTATTGGACAACCTTGGTGTCAATCAGAAGCGAACCAGTTTGTTTTATTCTTGTATGTATTGTGAAGCGTCTTTGAGTGTCGTGAAAAGCGCTATATTAATAAAATGTATTATTATTATTTATCCCTGATAAACAAAGTTGGCGCTGTCAGAAGTTTATTATGTTTGAAATTGCAAAAGAAATGCAAAAAATGACGGAGCAGATTTCACTTTCCTGCAGCAGATTGGACATGGAGGATCTAATTTATTTTGTGGACATCATTTCTTGACTGGATTATATTCTCTGGACCTGTACGGAACGAATGAGACCAACTTTGTGGGATATGTTGATGTTTGACAGAACCAGAGCCTCAAAGGTGAGTGAAGTCCAAATCCACATTTTCGGCTTTTTCTGTACAAACGTCTTTCCTGTCAGCACTGTGGTGACTGCAGGTGAAAATAGTTTACATATTCGGAAAGACGAGAGCCGCAGCAGCTTTCATCTGATGTGTAGATTGTTTGTGTGGGTGACGCAGAACATGCACATACATGCACATTGCTGTAAATTTGTCAAGAAAAGGCGACGTTAAGTGGTTAATAATAGCTTAATCATAATAACATGGTTGTTGCATTTATGATTGGGTATCATTACAACGCCCTTTGAAGCACAGATCTAACTTTGGTTTATTGTCCCCCCCTAGACGAAACTGAGAGTTTCACCCCTGCGAACAATGTAGATATCTCTGCATCACAGCTGGAAAATGTCAACTCCGTCAGTCAGTTTTTGATACATTTATTTAAATAGTTCTGGAGAGAGTCAAAGTCTTGAGGGAAGTCATCGTGGCAGCTCACAAAATACAACAAATACAAACGAGCTGCAGTGTATGATCTATTTGGTAAACCCAGAATCATATCTCTGTATTTTTTCATACAGACTGGTATCTGTCTGGTTCCCACGTCCTCCATCTCAAGCCAAACATGATCGTGCATCACATACATTTTTTTAGTGGCGCGTGTGAAACATAGAAGCTCATTGGTCACCTCTGATTTACAAATAAAATCACATTTATTTCAGTTCAGATTTACAGAGTTTAGTGCTTTGCTCATATCAATATGAGGTGCTTGATTTTCAAACTAAGTGAAAAGCTGTTGTCTAATAATTACTACCTTATGACTGTAATATTAATTGACAGGGACACAAAGCTCAAATGATAGTCTAATGTGAGTACAGTGGTCCCTCGATTATCGCGGGGGTCACGCTCCAAAAATAACTAAAACAAATAAATGAAAATCCGCCAAGTAGAAAACTTATTTTTTTACAATTATTCTATATGTTTTGCGGCTGTAAAACACCCTCACCACACACTTTATACACTTTTCTCAGACCAGGCATTAACATTTTTGTCACGTTTCTCTCTTGTTTAAACACTCAAAGTTCAAACCTTCATAGACTCACTGATAGTATCGAACATTTTGGTAAATTTGTCTGAATATTCTGTCCTGTACAGGAGACACGACGTGTCCCTGAGCCAATCAGGGACACGTCGTGTCCCCAGTGAATGTCCATGACATCAGCTGCAAAGTTTCAATAGGCCTGTTACAACATCTTGATGATTAATTATGAAAAAAAAATAAAGTAGTCAAAAATTTCAAGTTAAACAAGTTGAAATTTTATTTACAGATGTTCATTTTTTGCCTTGGTGCCTCTAAAGGTCTGTCCCTTCAGGAAGTCGCTTCAGTGCCATCTCTTTTATTATGTCTGAAAAATAAATAGAAAGAGATTATCAGGGGGTTTTTTTGTATTGGTTGATGTAATAATAGGTGTATTTGTGATTTTCCCTCCTGCTCTTTGAAAGTATGTTGCTCTGGCCTGGTGTTGGTAAATGACACGCAGCCACTACATGCATGCCAGGAAAACTAGATAACTGGCCTAGACCAATATAAAGAGGTTTTTTTAGTTCTATCAGGTATTAATTGCTAACACATAACATGTTTAGATCACCAGCTTACCTTTCATTGTTTTGAAAAGGCTATATTTGCTGAAAACAACATATTGACATGTTTTCTGACACACTCTGAGTCTTCCCTCTTTGCTCCTGTGATAAGTCACTCCTCCTTCAGAGAGTTATCACAGCACAATCATTGTGTATCCCTCTAATGAAACTACTGCACACTGCATCAGGTTTGTCAAGCTGCTACAGTTTTGTATCATGTTTTTGTTTTTTTTATATTCATGGAGAATTGTCGTGTGGGAGCATGGGTGACATAGTCTTATGAGCTGAACGTTGCATAGAATCTTACAGCTAATCGTAAGGATCTTTCTGGGGTCACTAAAATACTCAAACATGCATGGTTCTTCAAATCAGTGCTCCATTTTGAGTCACAAGATATATTCCATTGTGTTAGATGTGTATCAACTTTATATCTCAATGGGACTGTTTGGTTTGGTATAATTAAAGCTTAATTCTCTGCTTTTGAGGTTAATAATTTTGCAGAGCCTTGACCTATAATACCTTTTTGATTTCCTTACCATCCAGCACAGATCTGGCAGCATATCTCTTATCCAACGTGGAGTGAATCTCATTCATCAGCCATGGCATGAAATTGGTTCAACATCTGTAAACAACAACAAAAGTACATGCATCTTGTTAAATGTGAATGCTATTTTGATCTCATACCATTCAAATCATTTTCACTTCAGATTTCTCTGGTAGCATTTAATAATGTCCTGGATCACTCTCCAGGACATGAACGTAAGTCATTGTAATGTCCCTAAAAGCATGGAAACCCAACATGCGTGTGTGTGTTTGTGTGTGAAGACCTTCTCCTCCATGTGCCTCCTCTCCTGTTCCTGTAGTCTCTGGACTTCACACAGTTGTGCATTCCGTCTCTCTGCTCTCGCTCCAGTCATACAGGGACCGGACAGCCCTTAGCAAAGGGGGAAAGGTCCGGCCACCAGGTGCTCGGTGGCGAGCACCCACCCCAGGCCTGGCTCCAGAGTGGGTCCCCCGTAACGCCAGTCCGGGTGACGTAACGGGCCTTGGTCTTCTACTCCACCTGGAAGGATTCTGAACCGCTCTTAGTCTGACCCGTCCCCCTGGACTGTTTGCCATGGGTGACCCTAGCAGGGGCCTGAAACCCCCGACAACATAGGTCCCAGGATCATTCGGGTACTCAAACCCCTCCACCACGTTAAGGTGGCGGTTCACCGAAGGGAAGGGGAAAAGAAATAAAACAATTAGTACACCCATGTCGAAATTCCATTGTATCAAAAATCAGTTTCAATTATTTTGACACTTACTTTGCTCCTGTAGCCTTGATCTGCCAAGAAACCGGTGACGGTGAAGGTCCTGCATATATATATTGTGCTTTTCTACCATATGGCACTAAAAAGCACGTTATATCAAGCATCACATTCACTCTGAGCTCACTCGAACTGGGGTCTGTTGTCTCGCTGAGGAACAAATAGAAATAAATGTTAGGATAATGTACAAAACCTTATTGCATTTGAAAATTATAAAGACAAAATTAAATGTCAATTAACAAGGACATAATGTGGACACATATACAATACTTCCATTGGGGTTTTTATGGTTTCTAATGACGCTTCCGTTTCAACTGGTTAAAGACTGCTGTTCTGAACCAGGGCTGCAAGCAAAGATTAAGTTAGTAAAGAAGATTATTTAATACCTGTAGTGTGATTCAGCAACTATATTATTACCTTTTACTAGTTTGGACGCTGAATGACGTTGGAGAGCTAAAAGATTGTAGAAGGTGGCTGGGCAGGGACAAAAAGCTGATGACTTTGTAGAAGTCTGATGGCTGATTTGGAGCCACGTTTCTGACGGAGGCTGGGATGAAGGACAGTTGTTTGGATGATGTTGTTGTTTGCCCCTGAAGTTGGTGGTGGTAGGCTGGGGCACTGACTGGACAGAGTGATGTTTTTTCAGACTTTTGGTGGAGAGACGAGGAGGCTCAAAATGGCTGCTTGCCCCTGTAGATCTTGATGGTGGGCTGGGACTGGAGCAGTCATTTTGATGGAGATCTTGCTGATGTTGGAGCCATGTTTAAACTGGAGGATGGAGCTACTGCCCCTGTAGATGTTGATGTTATGCTGGGCAGTTGTAAGATGGTGGCAGATGCAATATAACAAGATGTTTTTTTGAAGACTGGTGGTTTTCTTTTTGCCCCTGAAGATGGTGATGGCAGGCTGGGGCAGTAAAATCAGTTGAATTTGGACACATACGCTGTTAAATGTGTCTTTGAAGAAGGTGGAGAAGGTGGGTTGACTCGCCCCTGAAGATGAGATGATGTGAAGCTGGGGCTGCAGCAACAAGGTGCAAGACAGAAGTGATGTGGATGGAGGTTTTTGTTTTGTTTTTTTATGGAGGGGCAGCCAGGTGCTGAAAGCTGCAAAACAGACAGTAAAACACATATTTTAAAGGAGAGTTCAGTTAAGCAAGAAGACTACACCAGAAATCAAACTGAGTACAGCAGGACTGAACCAGGACTAAAAGCAAAAGGCCTAAAGGTGATAAAAACAAGGAGTAAATGAATCTGAACCAGGGCTAAACCCAGGACTTACACTTGTCCAGGACCAGTAACACAAACACTTACCTGCATACTGACAGTTGTAACCACAGAGGAGAGTTTTTGGATGGAGGCAGGATGGCAGAAGGGCAGCTCGGTGTTGAGAGCTGCAAATCACACACAGTATAACACGCAAAATGGCAAAATGGCACAGTAAATCTACAAAAAACAGTAAACGTTTAAAACCACACAATAAATACTAAAATCTTAAAATCGCACACCAAAAATGTTAAAAGCACGCAGTAAATCTTAAAATCTTAAAATTGCACACAAAAAATGTTAAAAGCACACAGTAAATACTAAAATCTTAAAATTGCACACAAAAAATGTAAAAAGCACACAGTAAATACTAAAATCTTAAAATCACACACAAAAAAAGTAAAAAGCACACTAAAATATAAAAAAGTGCAAATCTCATCAGCCTCATAATGAGACTGTGAGTGGCCATGGTCAGTGGGGAGGGGTGGGAGCCAAACCCAGGGCCATGAGGAAGTCCGGACCAGTGGCTGAGGTCTGGGAGCTGGAGTGCGACACCTACAGGACAATAGAACATTAAAATGTATCTATATAGTAATTACATCTGCAATGTGTACTTAGATTAATAGTTGCATTATTGTATCCATAGACATGATTAAATACTATTGGACTTGCATTAAAAATAACTGTCTACCTACTCAGACAAGTTTGGACCTCAGCACAGAGCGTCTCGAGGACAGGTGCTCCCCGGGGTGCTCTGGCTTAGGGCGACACAGCCTCTTCCTGTGGGGCTCCTCCCTCTCTGGCCCAGGGCTGGAGCTACCGGTCTGGATTTCACAGGACAATGGAGAAAAGGAGATAAGGTAAGTTATTTTTTATGAATGCAAAAATCTAAACTATAATACTGCTAGAAATATTTCATCTTATATAGCGCACCTGGTCTGGGAGCTCCACAGCGACGGACTGGGATCCACTGGTCTTCTTCCTCTTCAGCCCGAGCCGGTGTGACCTCCGAGGGGCAGGCTCCGCCCAGACCGCAGCCTGCACCAAAGAAGGAACATTAGTATTTGAGAAAACTATTTTCTTTTTGGCTGATAAACATATTCTTCATAATATACTTCTGCATTTGCTTGTCTTTACCTGCTCTCTCAGAGGGTGGCGCTGTGGCTGAGTGGGACCTCCAGCGGAGACAGTGGGCTCGGCCTGAAAGACAAAAGCCAGAGATGTTTAGGGGGAGGCGGCTCCATTGACACATCTACATTGATCAGAGGTGGATATGGCCTGGTGCTGCTGGACTCCACATAGTGCAGGAGTCCTCCCGTGGTCTCCGTCTCGCTGACGAGGGGCCGCTCCAGCTTCTCCCACAGGCGCTGCTTGATCCTCCGGCCCAGCTCCAGGGTGTAGGGACGGGGACGGCCATCGGGGTACCTGCAAACAGCCAGATACACCAAACATCAGCAACTAGACACAGGTTTTAAAGGAAAGCCTGGCTCTAAATAAGGACTAAACTAGAGACCAAACTAAGTACAGCAGGGCTGATCCGAGGATAATACCAAACTAAACCAGGAAAAACAAATACTAAATAAATCTAAACCAGGACCAAGACTGGTTCAAGGTCAGTAACATAAAACTTTACCTGCATACTGTCTGTTGTACAAGGATTTCAATAATACAATCAAATGCAATTTAATTAAAACAGAAAAGCTCTCAAGGAAAATGTTACCCAGTCACCAAGTAAATATAATAATGAACTGATAGTGAGTTATAAAATGTGACCAGAAATGAATCTGGCCGATGAAACGTACGTCAGCATGGGATCCACCACCGATGGTAGATGTGCTGATACTCCTCCACCGTGTAGCCATGGATGAGCAGAGGACTACCAGGGCGAGGGGGCAGCAGGAGGGCAGGGCAGGGGTAGACTCGGGACAGGGCAGGACTGGGACAGAGGTGGAGACCTGTTGAGGAGAGGCGGGGCAGTGTACTTTTTTTAGCATAATAACTGGATTGGAATATACTGCATGAATTTGGCTAATGCATGGCCTTGTTACTGTTTGGTAAAATAACAGGGGAAACTTTATGAACTTGAATTGTCTCCTACCAGTTCAGTTTTGCTCGTCAAAGCCAGCATGAGATGTGTCATGTAATTAAGTATACTCAAATGAGTCTGATTGAGTTTCTTACCTGTTCAGTCGGACCCGAGGACTCCCTCCTGGACAGGTGCTGTAGGTGTGGTCAAGCAAGTGACCGGGCAACACAACCTGGAAAACAGAGAATTTAGTTGAAGTTTTTTTTTTTATACATAGATGATTTGTCTAAACATTTCTCATAAAGTCTTCTATAATATTTGGCTTTTCAAGCAGTAGTTTCATCTAAAGCAAGACAAGACTAAATCTTGAATAAACTGGGAAAAAACAGGCCAGAATCTACATGATAATCTCACAAATCAACTTGAGTACTTTGGTCAGTGCAGATGACAAACGCCTGAAAGAACAAACAGCGTTTAAGGCTGAAATTGGCGCTGCATTTGGCCATTTTGGACACTTAGCGTTACCTAAAGTTAAATGAGCTCAGCAAAAAGAGATCAAATTAGGTCACAGGTGAATATGAATGGTCACACGGCGCTGTAGGGGGCGCTGTTACATCTTACCTGCTCCATGATGACAGCGATGTAAACTTGCTTTTTTTTTTCTCAAATCGAGTGAAAGGCAAAAACGTACTGTCTCGGACAAGAATTTGAAATGTTTGTTTTTAAAATGCTATGTACAGTTTCCATGGCAAACAATATTCTACACTTTTAAATACTTTAGAACCACGTGATTTATTCATCATTTCTATTTAAATAAGCTAATGTCTTTTTTTCTACTTTTATAGGCCTACGCTGGAAATGTTCAGACCAATATTTAGTTACTTAACTGAACACTACCAGAAACAGTGTGGTAATTTTAAAAACTTTTAATATTTAAGACTAATAATCATAGGCGGAAATCACGGGGGGGGTCCGGACCCTCCCTTTGCTGACTGGTGTCCCCCTTCCCGCCCTTGCATAAACGCTTTAGAAAAAAAAATTGTGAATTATACCAAAACCTACATGTCAGAATGTATACAGTATTGACACAGTTCACTGTCATTAAATAAATCTGAAGATGAAAAACTGATCACCCCTCCCTGGTGTTACACATTGGTTTAGTCTGTGCCAAAATGCCAAAGCGCAGTGTATTTTCTTACCTGTAAACTGAAGAGATGAAATAGTGTCCGTGTTGTGCTTAATAATATCCACATTCAGTCACAGTCTGTAGTTCCGCGCGTAAAGTTGAAGCCAAACATAATATGAACGAAACCCCGTCAAAACTCCTCCTCTGCCCTGGTAAAAAGCGGAATTCCAGCTAAATGTGATGTAGTAAATATGTCCCTTGTGGAGCGTGTGCGTAAATCTGAAGTCCGCGTAAAGCTGCAATAAGCATTCTCCTTCTCTCAGATAACCGCGTACTAAAATCGTAGGGTTATCAAATTTAAATAATAATAAAAAATAATTTAAAAATAACGTACGTAACGTACGTACGCAACGTACGTAACATACGCGCAAAGACGGCGGTGCAGGTACGGTCTGTGGTGTAGGGCTGTCCCATTTCGGCAAGATGGCGGATACACTGAGGATTATACATTTTCGGCCGGATACTTCGAGCGGTACTCCGAATGGTACTTTGAAGGGTTTGCATTTGGCGAATTGGGACACTGTCTTATTTACGCCCTCTGCCTGCTCCGTGTGTTTACGGAAAACCACGGCATGTCATACATCCTCGTGTTCAGCTGCTCTCATTGGCTGTAAGGGGAAGACGTCACTAAATGTCTTTAATGTAACTGGTTGATTTTACACGGGGGAGAGTGGGGCGTAAACCTTCAGTCACCTGTAGCACAGATTCGCTGTCTGGGGCTCCAGTAACACACAAACTCCACCTTATTGGACAAACCTTGGTGTCAATCAGAAGCGAACCAGTTTGTTTATTCTTGTATGTATTGTGAAGCGTCTTTGAATGTCGTGAAAAGCGCTATATTAAAAAATGTATTATTATTATTATCCCTGATAAACAAAGTTGGCGCTGTCAGAAGTTTATTATGTCTGAAATTGGCAAAAGAAATGCAAACAATGACGGAGCAGATTTCACTTTCCTGCAGCAGATTGGACATGGAGGATCTAATTTATTTTGTGACATCATTTCTTGACTGGATTATATTCTCTGGACCTGTACGGAACGAATGAGACCAACTTTGTGGGATATGTTGATGTTTGACAGAACCAGAGCCTCAAAGGTGAGTGAAGTCCAATCCACATTTTCGGCTTTTCTGTACAAACGTCTTTCCTGTCAGCACTGTGGTGACTGCAGGTGAAAATAGTTTACATATTCGGAAAGACGAGAGCCGCAGCTTTCATCTGATGTGTAGATTGTTTGTGTGGGTGACGCAGAACATGCACATACATGCACATTGCTGTAAATTTGTCAAGAAAAGGCGACGTTAAGTGGTTAATAATAGCTTAATCATAATAACATAGTTGTTGCATTTATGATTGGGTATCATTACAACGCCCTTTGAAGCATAGATCTAACTTTTGGTTTATTGTCCCCCCCTAGACGAAACTGAGAGTTTCACCCCTGCGAACAATGTAGATATCTCTGCATCACAGCTGGAAAATGTCAACTCCGTCAGTCAGTTTTGATACATTTATTTAAATAGTTCTGGAGAGAGTCAAAGTCTTGAGGGAAGTCATCGTGGCAGCTCACAAATACAACAAATACAAACGAGCTGCAGTGTATGATATATTTGGTAAACCCAGAATCATATCTCTGTATTTTTCATACAGACTGGTATCTGTCTGGTTCCCACGTCCTCCATCTCAAGCCAAACATGATCGTGCATCACATACATTTTGTTAGTGGCGCGTGTGAACATAGAAGCTCATTGGTCACCTCTGATTTACAAATAAATCACATTTATTTCAGTTCAGATTTACAGAGTTTAGTGCTTTGCTCATATCAATATGAGGTGCTTGATTTTCAAACTAAGTGAAAAGCTGTTGTCTAATAATTACTACCTTATGACTGTAATATTAATTGACAGGGACACAAAGCTCAAATGATAGTCTAATGTGAGTACAGTGGTCCCTCGATTATCGCGGGGGTCACGCTCCAAAAATAACTAAAACAAATAAATGAAATCCGCCAAGTAGAAAACTTTATTTTTTTTTTACAATTATTCTATATGTTTTTGCGGCTGTAAACACCTCACCACACACTTTATACACTTTTCTCAGACAGGCATTAACATTTTGTCACGTTTCTCTCTTGTTTAAACACTCAAAGTTCAAACCTTCATAGACTCACTGATAGTATCGAACATTTTGGTAAATTTGTCTGAATATTCTGTCCTGTACAGGAGACACGACGTGTCCCTGAGCCAATCAGGGACACGTCGTGTCCCCAGTGAATGTCCATGACATCAGCTGCAAAGTTTCAATAGGCCTGTTACAACATCTTGATGATTAATTATGAAAAAAAAAAATAAAGTAGTCAAAAATTTCAAGTTAAACAAGTTGAAATTTTATTTACAGATGTTCATTTTTTGCCTTGGTGCCTCTAAAGGTCTGTCCCTTCAGGAAGTCGCTTCAGTGCCATCTCTTTTATTATGTCTGAAAAATAAATAGAAAGAGATTATCAGGGGTTTTTTTGTATTGGTTGATGTAATAATAGGTGTATTTGTGATTTTTCCCTCCTGCTCTTTGAAAGTATGTTGCTCTGGCCTGGTGTTGGTAAATGATCACAGTCACTACATGCATGCCAGGAAAACTAGATAACTGGCCTAGACCAATATAAAGAGGTTTTTTTTGTTTTATCAGGTATTAATTGCTAACACATAACATTTTTAGATCACCAGCTTACCCTTTCATTGTTTTGAAAAGGGCTATATTTGCTGAAAACAACATATTGACATGTTTTCTGACACTCTGAGTCTTCCCTCTCTTTGCTCCTGTGATAAGTCACTCTCCTCCTTCAGAGAGTTATCACAGCACAATCAGTGTGTATCCCTCTAATGAAACTACTGCACACTGCATCAGGTTTGTCAAACTGCTACAGTTTTGTATCATGTTTTTTTTTTTTTTTATATTCATGGAGAATTGTCGTGTGGGAGCATGGGTGACATAGTCTTATGAGCTGAACGTTGCATAGAATCTTACAGCTAATCGTAAGGATCTTTCTGGGGTCACTAAAATACTCAAACATGCATGGTCTTCAAATCAGTGCTCCATTTTGAGTCACAAGATATATTCCATTGTGTTAGATGTGTATCAACTTTATATCTCAATGGACTGTTTGGTTTGGTATAATTAAAGCTTAATTCTCTGCTTTTGAGGTTAATAATTTTGCAGAGCCTTGACCTATAATACCTTTTTGATTTCCTTACCATCCAGCACAGATCTGGCAGCATATCTCTTATCCAACGTGGAGTGAATCTCATTCATCAGCCATGGCATGAAATTGGTTTCAACATCTGTAAAACAACAAAAGTACATGCATCTTGTTAAATGTGAATGCTATTTTGATCTCATACCATTCAAATCATTTTCACTTCAGATTTCAGATTTAGCATTTGGTAGCCTGGATAATGTCCTGGATCACTCTCCAGGACATGAACGTAAGTCATTGTAATGTCCCTAAAAAGCATGGAAACCCAACATGCGTGTGTGTGTTTGTGTGTGAAGACCTTCTCCTCCATGTGCCTCCTCTCCTGTTCCTGTAGTCTCTGACTTCACACAGTTGTGCATTCCGTCTCTCCGCTCGCTCCAGTCATACAGGGACCGGACAGCCCTTAGCAAAGGGGGAAAGGTCCGGCCACCAGGTGCTCGGTGGCGAGCACCCACCCAGGCCTGGCTCCAGAGTGGGGCCCCGGTAACGCCAGTCCGGGTGACGTAACGGCCTTGGTCTTCTACTCCACCTGGAAGGATTCTGAACCGCTCTTAGTCTGACCCGTCCCCCTGGACCTGTTTGCCATGGGTGACCCTAGCAGGGGCCTGAAACCCCCGACAACATAGGTCCCAGGATCATTCGGGTACTCAAACCCCTCCACCACGTTAAGGTGGCGGTTCACGAAGGGGAAAAGAAATAAAACAATTAGTACACCCATGTCGAAATTCCATTGTATCAAAAATCAGTTTCAATTATTTTGACACTTACTTTGCTCCTGTAGCCTTGATCTGCCAAGAAACCGGTGATGGTGAAGGTCCTGCATATATATATTGTGCTTTTCTACCATATGGCACTAAAAGCACGTTATATCAAGCATCACATTCACTCTGAGCTCACTCGAACTGGGGTCTGGTGTCTCGCTGAGGACAAATATAGAAATAAATGTTTAGATAATGTACAAAACCTTATTGCATTTGAAAATTATAAAGACAAAATTAAATGTCAATTAACAAGGACATAATGTGGACACATATACAATACTTCCATTGGGGTTTTTATGGTTTCTAATGACGCTTCCGTTTCAACTGGTTAAAGACTGCTGTTCTGAACCAGGGCTGCAAGCAAAGATTAAGTTAGTAAAGAAGATTATTTAATACCTGTAGTGTGATTCAGCAACTATATTATTACCTTTTACTAGTTTGGACGCTGAATGACGTTGGAGAGCTAAAAGATTGTAGAAGGTGGCTGGGCAGGGACAAAAAGCTGATGACTTTTGTAGAAGTCTGATGGCTGATTTTGGAGCCACGTTTCTGACGGAGGCTGGGATGAAGGACAGTTGTTTGGATGATGTTGTTTGTTTGCCCCTGAAGTTGGTGGTGGTAGGCTGGGCACTGACTGGACAGAGTGATGTTTTCAGACTTTTGGTGGAGAGACGAGGAGGCTCAAAATGGCTGCTTGCCCCTGTAGATCTTGATGGTGGGCTGGGACTGGAGCAGTCATTTTGATGGAGATCTTGGCTGATGTTGGAGCCATGTTTAAACTGGAGGATGGAGCTACTGCCCTGTAGATGTTGATGTTATGCTGGGCAGTTGTAAGATGGTGGCAGATGCAATATAACAAGATGTTTTTTGAAGACTGGTGGTTTTCTTTTGCCCCTGAAGATGGTGATGGCAGGCTGGGGCAGTAAAATCAGTTGAATTTGGACACATACGCTGTTAAATGTGTCTTTGAAGAAGGTGGAGAAGGTGGGGTTGACTCGCCCCTGAAGATGATGATGTGAAGCTGGGGCTGCAGCAACAAGGTGCAAGACAGAAGTGATGTGGATGGAGGTTTTTGTTTTGTTTTTTTATGGAGGGGCAGCCAGGTGCTGAAAGCTGCAAAACAGACAGTAAAACACATATTTTAAAGGAGAGTTCAGTTAAGCAAGAAGACTACACCAGAAATCAAACTGAGTACAGCAGGACTGAACCAGGACTAAAAGCAAAAGGCCTAAAGGTGATAAAAACAAGGAGTAAATGAATCTGAACCAGGGCTAAACCCAGGACTTACACTTGTCCAGGACCAGTAACACAAACACTTACCTGCATACTGACAGTTGTAACCACAGAGGAGAGTTTTTGGATGGAGGCAGGATGGCAGAGGGGCAGCTCGGTGTTGAGAGCTGCAAATCACACACAGTATAACACGCAAAATGGCAAAATGGCACAGTAAAATCTACAAATAAACGTTAAAACCACACAATAAATACTAAAATCTTAAAATCGCACACCAAAAATGTTAAAAGCACGCAGTAAATCTTAAAATCTTAAAATTGCACACAAAAAATGTTAAAAGCACACAGTAATACTAAATCTTAAAATTGCACACAAAAATGTAAAAAGCACACAGTAAATACTAAAATCTTAAAATCACACACAAAAAAGTAAAAAAAGCACACTAAAATATAAAAAAAGTGCAAATCTCATCAGCCTCATAATGAGACTGTGAGTGGCCATGGTCAGTGGGGAGGGGGTGGGAGCCAAACCCAGGGCCATGAGGAAGTCCGGACCAGTGGCTGAGGTCTGGGAGCTGGAGGGCGACACCTACAGGACAATAGAAACATTAAAATGTATCTATATAGTAATTACATCTGCAATGTGTAACTTAGATTAATAGTTGCATTATTGTATCCATAGACATGAATAAATATACTATTGGACTTGCATTAAAAATAACTGTCTACCCTACTCAGACAAGTTTGGACCTCAGCACAGAGCGTCTCGAGGACAGGGGCTCCCCGGGGTGCTCTGGCTTAGGGCGACACAGCCTCTTCCTGTGGGGCTCCTCCCTCTCTGGGCCAGGCTGGAGCTACCGGTCTGGATTTCACAGGACAATGGAGAAAAGGAGATAAGGTAAGTTATTTTTTTTATGAATGCAAAAATCTAAACTATAATACTGCTAGAAATATTTCATCTTATATAGTCGCACCTGGTCTGGGAGCTCCACAGCGACGGACTGGGATCCACTGGTCTTCTTCCTCTTCAGCCCGAGCCGGTGTGACCTCCGAGGGGCAGGCTCCGCCCAGACCGCAGCCTGCACCAAAGAAGGAACATTAGTATTTGAGAAAACTATTTTCTTTTGGCTGATAAACATATTCTTCATAATATACTTCTGCATTTGCTTGTCTTTACCTGCTCTCTCAGAGGGTGGCGCTGTGGCTGAGTGGGACCTCCAGCGGAGACAGTGGGCTCGGCCTGAAAGACAAAAGCCAGATGGTTTAGGGGAGGCGGCTCCATGGACACATCTACATTGATCAGAGGTGGATATGGCCTGGTGCTGCTGGACTCCACATAGTGCAGGAGTCCTCCCGTGGTCTCCGTCTCGCTGACGAGGGGCCGCTCCAGCTTCTCCCACAGGCGCTGCTTGATCCTCCTCCGCCCCAGCTCCAGGGTGTAGGGACGGGGACGGCCATCGGGGTACCTGCAAACAGCCAGATACACCAAACATCAGCAACTAGACACAGGTTTTAAAGGAAAGCCTGGCTCTAAATAAGGACTAAACTAGAGACCAAACTAAGTACAGCAGGGCTGATCCGAGGCTAATACCAAACTAAACCAGGAGAAAACAAATACTAAATAAATCTAAACCAGGACCAAGACTGGTTCAAGGTCAGTAACATAAAACTTTACCTGCATACTGTCTGTTGTACAAGGATTTCAATAATACAATCAAATGCAATTTAATTAAAACAGAAAAGCTCTCAAGGAAAATGTTACCCAGTCACCAAGTAAATATAATAAAATGAACTGATAGTGAGTTATAAAATGTGACCAGAAATGAATCTGGCCGATGAAACGTACGTCAGCATGGGATCCCACACCGAGTGGTAGATGTGCTGATACTCCTCCACCGTGTAGCCATGGATGAGCAGAGGACTACCAGGGCGAGGGGGCAGCAGGAGGGCAGGGCAGGGTAGACTCGGGACAGGGCAGGACTGGGACAGAGGTGGAGACCTGTTGAGGAGAGGCGGGGGCAGTGTACTTTTTTAGCATAATAACTGGATTGGAAATATACTGCATGAATTTGGCTAATGCATGGCCTTGTTACTGTTTGGTAAAATAACAGGGGAAACTTTATGAACTTGAATTGTCTCCTACCAGTTCAGTTTTGCTCGTCAAAGCCAGCATGAGATGTGTCATGTAATTAAGTATACTCAAATGAGTCTGATTGAGTTTCTTACCTGTTCAGTCGGACCCGAGGACTCCCTCCTGGACCAGGTGCTGTAGGTGTGGTCAAGCAAGTGACCGGGCAACACAACCTGGAAAACAGAGAATAGTTGAAGTTTTTTTTTTATACATAGATGATTTGTCTAAACATTTCTCATAAAGTCTTCTATAATATTTGGCTTTTCAAGCAGTAGTTTCATCTAAAGCAAGACAAGACTAAATCTTGAATAAACTGGGAAAAAACAGGCCAGAATCTACATGATAATCTCACAAATCAACTTGAGTACTTTGGTCAGTGCAGATGACAAACGCCTGAAAGAACAAACAGCGTTTAAGGCTGAAATTGGCGCTGCATTTGGCCATTTTGGACACTTAGCGTTACCTAAAGTTAAATGAGCTCAGCAAAAAGAGATCAAATTAGGTCACAGGTGAATATGAATGGTCACACGGCGCTGTAGGGGGCGCTGTTACATCTTACCTGCTCCATGATGACAGCGATGTAAACTTGCTTTTTCTCAAATCGAGTGAAAGGCAAAAACGTAACTGTCTCGGACAAGAATTTGAAATGTTTGTTTTTAAAATGCTATGTACAGTTTCCATGGCAACAATATTCTACACTTTTAAATACTTTTAGAACCACGTGATTTATTCATCATTTCTATTTAAATAAGCTAATGTCTTTTTTCTACTTTTATAGGCCTACGCTGGAAATGTTCAGACCAATATTTAGTTACTTAACTGAACACTACCAGAAACAGTGTGGTAATTTTAAAACTTTTTAATATTTAAGACTAATAATCATAGGCGGAAATCACGGGGGGGTCCGGACCCTCCCTTTGCTGACTGGTGTCCCGCCCTTGCATAAACGCTTTAGAAAAAAAAAATTGTGAATTATACCAAAACCTACATGTCAGAATGTATACAGTATTGACACAGTTCACTGTCATTAAATAAATCTGAAGATGAAAAACTGATCACCCCCTCCCTGTTGTTACACATTGGTTTAGTCTGTGCCAAAATGCCAAAGCGCAGTGTATTTTCTTACCTGTAAACTGAAGAGATGAAATAGTGTCCATGTTGTGCTTAATAATATCCACATTCAGTCACAGTCTGTAGTGTCCGCGCGTAAAGTTGAAGCCAAACATAATATGAACGAAACCCCGTCAAAACTCCTCCTCTGCCCTGGTAAAAAGCGAATTCCAGCTAAATGTGATGTAGTAAATATGTCCCTTGTGGAGCGTGTGCGTAAATCTGAAGTCCGCGTAAAGCTGCAATAAGCATTCTCCTTCTCT
Organism: Periophthalmus modestus; assembly: GCA_019594935.1. NCBI lineage: Eukaryota > Metazoa > Chordata > Actinopteri > Gobiiformes > Gobiidae > Periophthalmus > Periophthalmus modestus. The sequence goes on along the minus strand of JAIEZT010001373.1, from coordinate 6,449,863 downwards.
CAGATAACCGCGTACTAAAATCGTAGGGTTTATCAAATTTAAATAAATAATAAAAAATAATTTAAAATAACGTACGTAAGGTACGCAACGTACGTAACATACGCGCAAAGACGGCGGTGCAGGTACGGTCTGTGGTGTAGGGCTGTCCCATTTCGGCAAGATGGCGGATACACTGAGGATTATACATTTTCGGCCGGATACTTCGAGCGGTACTCCTCTCGAATGGTACTTTGAAGGGTTTTGCATTTGGCGAATTGGGACACTGTCTTTACGCCCTCTGCCTGCTCCGTGTGTTTACGGAAAACCACGGCATGTCATACATCCTCGTGTTCAGCTGCTCATTGGCTGTAAGGGGAAGACGTCACTAAATGTCTTTAATGTAACTGGTTGATTTTACACGGGGGAGAGGGGGCGTAAACCTTCAGTCACCTGTAGCACTGATTCGCTGTCTGGGGCTCCAGTAACACACAAACTCCACCTTATTGGACAACCTTGGTGTCAATCAGAAGCGAACCAGTTTGTTTATTCTTGTATGTATTGTGAAGCGTCTTTGAATGTCGTGAAAAGCGCTATATTAATAAAAATGTATTATTATTATTTATCCCTGATAAACAAAGTTTGGCGCTGTCAGAAGTTTATTATGTCTGAAATTGGCAAAAGAAATGCAAAAAATGACGGAGCAGATTTCACTTTCCTGCAGCAGATTGGACCATGGAGGATCTAATTTATTTTGTGGACATCATTTCTTGACTGGATTATATTCTCTGGACCTGTACGGAACGAATGAGACCAACTTTGTGGGATATGTTGATGTTTGACAGAACCAGAGCCTCAAAGGTGAGTGAAGTCCAATCCACATTTTCGGCTTTTCTGTACAAACGTCTTTCCTGTCAGCACTGTGGTGACTGCAGGTGAAATAGTTTACATATTCGGAAGACGAGAGCCGCAGCTTTCATCTGATGTGTAGATTGTTTGTGTGGGTGACGC